>JBAIZL010000004.1:116722231-116902231 GCA_036971475.1 Prosapia bicincta | reverse complement strand
TATATCTGCTATTCGCAGATAATAATTTTAAAATCACGGGGTTTAGATTTGGGTAAGGTTTGGCGATTTAGAAAGGTTTAAGAAGTAGGGATTGGTGTAGACTACGGTCTGAGGGTAATCTAGCCATCCCATCTCGTTCTCTAATTTAATATAATGCTATAATTCAGCTGTTTTGCTATTACGACTTTAAAGTCTTTTAAATATGGTACTATTTATGATAAACATTTGCGAGTCGACTCAATTTCATGTGTTGCTCAAAATTGATATAACTTTTACGATGTACATACCCTTAAAAATGTTAATGTAGTTTTGTCTGTTGAAAAAAATCATTATTTTTGTTTTGATAATGAGGTAATGACGCTAGAATTTAAGTCTGTGTAATTTATCGGTATAAAAATTACCTTTTTGGAATCCGCCTACAAAAAGACAAAGCAAAAAAGTTTCACACAAAATGTTTACAAAGATGAAACTTCATATGATTTATGCTTTATTAATTGAAAACCATTCGAATTATTTTTATGTTGTTCTACAAATCTGCTACTATTTTAAATAAAGGTTGTTATTACAAAAAGAGAGAAATGCAGACGATTATTGTTTTTGTTTATGATTATTTACTTTTTTTGGGAATTTTGATTTTATGTAGATTTTTATACCTCTACTTGTAAATTTCTTCAAATTTCTATTAGAAATTGGCTAGCAGGTAAATTATTAAAATTGAAAGTACAAAATTATTTTCATTTAATGAGCCAGATAATTCTTTATTAATAGATAAGCTTATTAAAATAGAGATATTTATTTCTGTACAAAAGCAACTGTATAAACACACACACACACACTCACACACACACACACACACACGCGCGCGCGCGCGCGCACACACACACACACACACACAAACCAACACACACACACACACACTCACACACACACACTCACACACACACACACACAAACCAACACACACACACACACACACAATCAACACTCTCTTGAAATGACTTAGCATTGTTTGTTGAGAGGAGTCGGAACAGAGAATGTCTATTGTTAACTAATTCATTAGTTTTTCCTTTCCTGTATTTGCAGCGTGTTTGATTTCCAACACTGATACCTTGAAAAACATATGTGCCACTTATAACAAAAATATAGTTTATATAGGTTAATTAGATCAGGTAAAATAACTTAAAAAATCAAGTTATTAGTGCATACATGAATAACGCTAGTTTAGCAGTATAAATAAACATTTATGAAGAGTTGAACATGAATTATAGCTTTTCTGACTGTAGGTCTACATTAAACTACATGACGGAGAACTGAAATCATTCTACAAATGATTCAATAAGGGTGGGTTTAGAACTGAAATGATGCAATTCCACTAATAAAAACACAAGTGTGCATTCCTTCAAGGACTAAACAATAAAAAGGAAAAGTTTAGAGAGAAGGAAGTGCAGTTATGTTATACAACACAGAACGTCAATCTACCTAATGCTTTCTGACAATACATAGTTGAATGGAATCTTAAGGAAGAGCTTAAGAAATAAAGTCTATATATTACAAATCTAATTAAGAATCTTTATTATAATGATTAACAATTATTAATAATAAAATAAGTATTCACAGGATCTGAAGAAGGAGCTGTGGTTAAATTATTACAAGTTATTCTATCAATTATTAAGGAGTCAATTTTGAGGTTATTTGAAAATCATTAAATTCATTAAATACTAACTGTACTAAATACTTTTATTATTACATAATTTAGGTCATTAAAGGATAAAACGTAATAAACGTGGAGAAATTGTTATTTTAGGTAACATCTAAGCCCTGATAATGTTATGTTCTACAAGTTAGACAAGAATCTCTTACGTATTTCTTTCAAAGACACTTTCTATTTAACGATTTCCTTACCGTGTTCAATATTCCCCCATATTGAAAGTTAAGAGTACCTGTGTTTTTTCGAAAGCCCTAAGCCTACGTTTAAGGCAAGTCTGGAAATATTTTGGGGAGTGGCCCTAACAGTTTATCTCATCTTGTATCCGCTTAAAGGATAAAAGGATATTGCAAAGTTATGTCTTGCTCAGCTCCGGGACTAGTTCATTGAAAAACTTTGTTGCAAACATCTCCTGTTTTATAATGTTCGCCATTTTACCAACGTAAAGTTTTATCTGTTAGAATAAATTGTGTTCACTTATTTATTTATTATCATGTCTTCGTTTGACAAATTTAATCATGTTAGTAAAACGTTTTCAAGATATACATTTTTAACACATATTTTTGAAAAGGATTTAACCAAATATATAATTTACAATTAGTAATTTCTGATTACTAGCTAACAAGATTTATAAAATTATTAATTATACTTTTACTCTAAAAACACTCTTTAGGAATCGGTTTAAAATGACCCAGAAAAATGAATGTTTTTTGCTTTGCTGAGACTTGTTGATAAGCAGTCGTTTATAAGTGTACAAGATAAAAAGTGAAGTTTTAATAACCCTAGATTACCTATGTCTACATTTTGTCACATGATTACTTATGTATAGTCAATTTGACTACTCCTACTTCTTTTTGTTTAATTTTTCCAAAATAATGTTTTTTAATTAATGTGTTAACCATTGTAATACCCCATATACCTCTTTAGCTCTTAGAAAAAAATTATATAGTAGCTACGGATCCTACTTAGAAAGGGAAATAATAATTACGATTATTACATTTTAATGGAAAAGCGAAACACAAATGTTTAACAAGTCTTTTAAAATAATGTTTAACACATTTAATTTACAAGAAACACAGAATGTCGAAAACCAAGGAGTTTGTAGAACAGGTTTTTAATAAAACTAAAGAATTGAAAACCATATATATGTATAGAGAACACAGTCTTTGAAAAAAGTCCCACAATTACCTACGCGTCGTCAAAATGAAGACGCGAGCTCTGTTTCAATAAGACGCATGCCAACTTTAGCAACGAAACTGCGCATCTGCCATCGGCTGTGGTAGGTAGGAAGACACTGGGAAGATGGATGAGCTCGATCCGCTCATTTGTCAGATACAGATATTTTTTTAATGGAGCGTCGTCATTTTGACGAGGAATAAGTAATCTAGGGTTAAAAAGGCATCATTATAGTAATTTAAATTTTAAATTTTATTTTTAAATCTCGTATTTGAATCTTTGGCCAGTCATTTTCAATTATAATTAATATTAATAAACACTACTAGATAGTTTAAGACATTCTACTATAATGATTAGAATAAAATTGCGAAAGAAAAGGCACTAGTAGAACGAAGTGCTGGATCCCTAACAGAGAAACAAAAATTGAGCATTGAGTCGCCAATTCTGAGTTATTTATTGAGAATCTGTATGATCCTTGTAGATATTTTGTTGTATTTATGAATAATTCAAAAATACAGGGAAATTTTCTACAGAATAAAATATAATGTAGTAAATACTATGGTAGAATACCATTGATTGAAATATTCAATGAACAGTTTGCCTCTGGATAGTCTTACAGCACAATATTCTAAAATATCTTACACCCGGATTGTTATATACAGACTGTGATCACAACGTTTTAAGACTGAACTCAACAAAATTTTTTTAAAAATATTTTGGTATAGCGAGCTAACAATTTTCGAAATAGACCCTTGGTCCCGAGATGTCGATATTAAGTAATCAGAAATATTAATTTAGGAATTATATTTTTCCAGCGGTTTTTTTATTTTTCATACTGGAACTCTTTGCGCTGAAGGCTGTCAAGGGACCTTGCCAAAGCTGACTGGAGTGCTGGTGTAGTACCTAATTACTTTCCTTTATTTCTTTCTTCATTCGAGGGCACACAAAAACTTTCTGGGGGCTAGTTGTTACTATAAGGTGGATGCAGTGTTGTCACATTGGGCAAGTCTTTACGTCGTGTAGGAAACAGTAAGTAAAACAACCGTCTTTAATCTCCGACTCCATACTGTAAATATTGGTGTAGGTTATTATAAAACTGACCTGACTGGCAGTAAGAAACTCTTTTTTGATCAAATAATTTCTTGGAATCATAGAAAACAATGAGCATGCTTTTGATGCATACTTTTTCTTTGTCTTTGGAGATGAAAAGGTTTGTCTCAGAATCGTTCTCGTAGATCCAGGCATTACCACCCGTTACCACTTACGCTAAAGGTTTTAAGTATTGCAAACCTTTAACGATTCATCACAGCCAGGCGCCAATATTTAGGAACATGTCTGGCATAGCATACAACTTTAATCGATTATTCTGTCAGTAGCTTGTAGACCGTCGACTTACCCGATCCCAGTTAATTGGCAAACAATATAACATTAGGTTGCCGATGATGGTCAGTGTTTTCGCGCGAAGTTTTTGCACAGATATAATATTCCGAATTCGAGATATGTAATTAAAGTACGCATCTGTGACCAGCATTTGTGTTTCAGAAAATTTATGATATTCAGTTAACAATTTGGCTTTCCAATTTTCACCCTAATTAAATCAGCCATATGCTAATTTATGCAAAACTTTAATGAATAATTCTGTTGAGTTTGGAGTTACTTGGAGATACTTGAGAACAAACTTGCAGACTTTGAAAGCAAGGAAAACAGCGCCCGGTTAATGTGTGCATGCAAATTTAGTAGAAAATCAGGTGAACTCTGGGTACACAGGAAAATTATTTTTCAGATTTATACTGACCAAAATCAATTCCTCTGTTTCATGTTTACTACTTGGAGTTAACAATATATTACGATATTGTTACCTTGTGTTATTGAATCATGTTTGGAAATTTACAACAATCTGTAAACGTTTAAAATTTTGCAATACAATTTCCGTTTAAACATATTTTGGATAATTTACATTTTTAAAATTTTGATATATGAAAGTTCTGAAATAGTAGAGAGATTAGAGTAGTATTAAGGTTTCTAAAATTATTGTTGAAAAAATAAAAGTTTAAGGCGGAAAAGTTTACAAGTAATACAAACCTTTTTTACAACTCCTAATTTTTAGAACAGTATTTATTATTTTAATAGTAAATTAAATTGTGTCCTATACGGGGTAAATATTAAAACATTTTAATATCATATTTTATAGGCGGGATAATAGTGGGTAGCAATTTAAAAAAAATTATTTTTATAATTTTATGAATAACAAGCCTGCAGGGTACAAATATTAATAAATAATAGAATACAGTAAATAATAAAAGGTAATTTTAATTATACATATAATTATGTTTCAAGTTACTAAATATTTGAAATGTAATAAGAGGGGTAGCCCTGCTCTACACATGACAACTATAGTGTTCCGAATCAGAACTCATCGAAATGTCTGACAATGAACGTGTAATACATAAAACTTATACAGTCGTCGTGATATAAACTTATCCGTTTGTAAATATTTATTGAAGCTGTAGATCTCTGTCTGTCTTCAACATTAATAGACAATACGTTGCAACTGGACTATTGCTATCCTTGTCTTTAGGATAATCACTTCTTGTACATCAGGGTGTAACATGAATCTTTTTAAAGTTCAATTAAATAATGTTTGAAGAAATAATGATAACTAACGTTACCAGGCCGCGTTGCTTTGCCCGAAAAATAGATTTATAATGGAAAATGGAAAATTATTGGAAAATTAATAATTAATTTTCTAATAAGAAAAGCTAATCAAACATCTAAATAATTATATTTCATTTACTGCAATGCTAGAGGATAGACTACTTTTTCGTTATTTAATTACGCGTAATAATAAACATGTAATATTGTACGTGTTGCACGTGAGCATGCACCTATATCTGTCGTTGAGAAAAGCACGAATGTTACAAATTTAATCCAGCAATGGTCAATGATTATCCTTGTGCCTTGTTTATGGTTATTGCTAATGTAATACGGAAAGAAAATTGTAGTCGTTAGAAATGGAAGGGTAAATCGGATGAAATCATTCATGCAATTAAAACCATCTCTGC
Source organism: Prosapia bicincta (assembly GCA_036971475.1). Taxonomy (NCBI): domain Eukaryota; kingdom Metazoa; phylum Arthropoda; class Insecta; order Hemiptera; family Cercopidae; genus Prosapia; species Prosapia bicincta. The sequence goes on along the minus strand of JBAIZL010000004.1, from coordinate 116,896,288 downwards.
TTTGAGCTTGCCACTTATAATTTCTGCCCCAATCAAGTTGGGTGTCAGATATTTTGTTGAAGTTCAGGTTCCGTTGCACATCTTTGGTGGATTGAAATTACGCAAGATTATTGTCGGCGATCTACTTTGAATGTCAATAAATTTGGTGGCAGTAATTGTACACAGAATTTAGCAAATTTTAACAATTTAAAATAATTAATAATGTATATTTTCTTTTACATTATGTTTATAATTTGATTAATTACTTGAATAATGCTAAATTGGATATTCATTTTAAGATTGTAAGATATGGAATGGTGTACAATAAACCATCCTAGGCCTTTGGGGCGGAGCCCAGTCAATTGATGTGCACCAAACTTCACAAAAGCCATTCTGGGAAATTGTTAATCAATACCTTCTAATTTCAATACCTTCTATTCAGTGGTTTAGGCCTCCATAAGATACATATATACATACATACTAACATCGGTTTACAAATATATACATATATATATATATATATATATATATATATATATATATATATATATATGAAGTTAATATATTTCTATTGTAAGTATTTTTATCCACCATTAAGTGCAATGATTTTACCTTGTGTGATGAGGCGCCTTTCGGTCACTTGACCATTGTGAATCACTGATTACTTTTTCTCAATTTTTCTGGTGGGGATGTTCGGTCCGTGGTGTTGGTACTTGTTGACGTCATACACATTTCCTCTTGAGTCTCGTGTATAATGTTTTTGATTAGTATGTCTTCTGTATATGTTGTTTGCAGATTCATTAAATTGTTGTGTATGTTTTTATAAATGTAGTATTTTTCTAGTGAGTTTAGTTCTATTGGGTTATTATTTATTTCAAGTATGGTTAGGTTATTTTCGTAATTTGTTATTTCATAAACATAAACATAAACATGAAATAACAAATTACGAAAATAACCTAACCATACTTGAAATAAATAATAACCCAATAGAACTAAACTCACTAGAAAAATACCTCATTTATAAACACATACACAATAATTTAATGAATCTACAAACAACACATACAGAAGACATACTATTCAAAAACATTATACACGAGATTCAAGAGGAAACGTGTATGACAAATACCAAGAAGTACAAATACCACGGACCGAACATCCACACCGAAAAATTTGAGAAAAGGTAATCAGTGATTCGACAATGGTCAAGTGACCGAAAGACGCCTCATCATACAACGTAAAAACATTGCACTTAATGATAAATAAAATTACTTACAATAGTAATATATTGACTTCATAAAGTCATTGCAACGGAAAAACAATGGATAACGTAATATATATATATATATATATATATATATATATATATATATATATATATTCTTGTGAGTTTAAACCGGAAGAGCTAAATCGTAATTAGTTATGTTTGAGATAGCGAGTTCAACGGGCAAGTCCTTCCGTGATTAATGAGACAAGAATTGTCAAGTTCTTTCCGTAAGAGCCACACTTTTCTAATAAGGTCGATAACTTTCTAAGCCACGAAGCGCCTAGAAATTACTAGAAGCGGCAAGCCCATACAAAAAGGTTTGTGAGCGGGCAAGTTTGCAGTGTTCTAAAGAGAGTAAATGTGTTAATGACATATTAGGAGACAATGATAGTTATTATTTCTCATAAGTATACTACTACCGAACTCAGTAGATATTATTTATCCTTGTGAAAAAAGCGTTTGAAAACTGTAAAAAATGATAGGTTTGTAAATAATTGCAGTCATAAAAAGCATATCAATTAATAGTCATTTAATTTATAAACGCTTTTTAATTTATTGAGCCTCCGTAAGAATGTAAGAACATACATATCACAATAAAGTTTTCATAGGCATGAATAGATTTATACACACAAAATATTATTAACTAATCGCATACTATAGTTGTTACAAAAGTAAGTTGTTACTACCGACTACTATAGTGAACCTAAGCTTAGACCATTGTCGTATATAATAATTATTCTTCTTTATTAACTAAATTTAGCTATATACATATCACATTATTGCATTGCTTTTAATGATTTTCTCAAGAAAAAAACCCCTCATTTTTAAAATCATATACTGTAATTTTAAAACTCTTTTTTACAATTTTAACTTATTACTACTATGCATGACAGTATGTAGTTAAACAATATAAGTTTATTACTTTTGCCAAAGTAGTATTTGGAATTATTTCACTTCAGTACGTTTATAGCGAAATCTCTAATGAAATTTGTTTAAGACCGTAAAACTCCAGGATTATGTGCTGACTCCAACTTTAAATTGTACAACTTTTCTAATATCTGTGGTACGTTTGTTTGGCTTACAACGGTTACAACACACATTAATTACAGAACTCAGAGATTTTATATACAGACGTTGTTGGTATAAACGTAGAATGTTTTGTGCAAAATAAAGTTTTTATTTATGTTTCATGGGCTAAAATATCTGCAGTGCAAAATGTAGTTTTATCAATTTTATGACAAGCTTTACCAATTATTAGTATTTCCAATTTAAAAATAAAATAAAATTAACAATAATGGAAAAGCAGTGCATTGTAATGCACTCCAAAGTCGTTTTTGTAATTAATTTCTAAATCAATCCACGACTATAAAACTAGCGTTTTGGCAAAACTACATCTTTGCTACGCTATATGTAACTCAACATATCATGAACAGATTTGTATTTAATTCTTTCAGTTCCTAATAAACCGGAAACAATTCAAAATAAAATAATGAAATAATCACAGTAAGAATACTCGTCGTCATTACTTGAAAGTAGATTGTTCAAAAAACTACTTTGTCATGTTTGGAAACAAATGAAAGATCGTGACAGCCTGGGGCTTATTGCGTGTTTTTCTGTGGAAACAAAGCACCCCTTCCAAGAACCAAATGTACACAAAGGTATGCAACGTATTCGGAATATTGAACACTTACTAGGAAATAGCTCTGTACTGAATATCTCTGTCAAAAGTTTCGTCTTATGAGAAAAAGAAACACAAATAGTATGGTTGATCTATTTGACACCGAAACGGCTTATATTCTCTAGTTATTTAAACATATAGTTAATTAAACCTTTTATTCTGCATTAAGTTGGTTCACGAAGAAGGACAAATCTACGTTTCTGAGAACTATTAAGGTTCGTGAATCATGTGCCTTCAAATATTTAATAGTCTTGATATAGAAGTTTAATATAATATTTGTGTTTTAAATGTTTGTTTGGAATTTACTGAAAAATGTTTATAGGAACATCGCATGTCAGCTGAGTATTAAAGCGAGTATTTTCTTGATTAAAACCCTTGTTTCGTCATAACTGTGAGGCACATGATCTTCCAGGTAGACTTATCTGGGAAAATGACTGTTTAGGTATAAACCTCCTGTAATATTAGGCAGTTATACATTTTTTTTTATAGGATCCGACTCACTTGGGTATAAAACTAACAGTCCGTAGTGGTTGTAAATAAATTTGTTTACAAAAAAAGTTCATCATAATTGTCACGTTTTTCATACATTTTGAGAATTAAATTGTTTTCTCATTTAAATAACAAAAGATAAAAATTACCCTGAGCATTCGTATGATTTTCAATTTCTTTATTGAAAGACAATTCTCATTCCGACAATTCTCATTCTTTCGTCCGAGATCTACACTCAACGCACACTACTCATCAAGGTAAGATTTGTTGCTAAAGGTTAAAATTAAAGAACAGACCTTACATCGATATTGTTGGATAAAGTCTATAGTATTTTCAAATTTACTTTACAAAGGCCATCACCTGCAATATCAACGGTAATTGGTTTCACAATGATTTCTTACTATCGAAACCGTAATATATGTATGTAAATGTGATTACTACCTATCAAAGGAAGTGTTGGACTACGATCTAAAGATGAAATGATGAAGATTTCCTGATTCTGTTATCTATAATATGTTGATTATAAAACTAGAATATAGCAAGAAAACTATATCGAGGAACAAATATTCAAAATACTAAAGAATATAATACGGAGGTATATTAAACTAGAAAATGAAGATAACGAACTGAAATAATACTTTTAGTTGTAAATTTACGTATAAAATGCAAAGTGTAAAAAAAAACATGGAGAATGAAATGAGAGTCAAGGAATCCCAATAATATCCCTTTTCTTATTTCACGTCACTTAAGAACTTTCTTCGTCATTATAGGTAATAAATTATATTTTAACTATTTTTTATACGACATTAAATATGGGGATATCAATTAATTTTTAATGAACTAAATTTCAATATAGAATATATTAAAACTTTAAAAAAACAATAGGAAAAGTATGTTCAACACAACAAGAAAGTTAAACTCTTACAAAGTTCAAAGAAAGATATAACTTAGGATACACATCCTTTGTTTTTCATTGTTCCCACCCCCTACCGAAGTCGTAACGTCGTTCTACAACGGTTGGTATATAAGTTACTTGTTAAGAAAATAAAACGAACCTGAGTAAGCTAAGTCGGTTGTGAGTTATTATTGTAAAGCAATACGAATCTATTTAGAAATAAAGAATTTCGAGTAACACCACGAAACCTCTAAAGAAAAACAATCTTACACTTGCTTTTATCTGGCTAACACCTATTGGCTAGTAGTTGATCTGACTTGGAAGACATGTACTTTACGTTCGTAATACTCTAATTCCAAACATTTATGCACAATATTTAAGTAATTTATAACAACTAAGGTGTACAATAAATGTTTTAAATTACTAATTAACTCACATTGGGACTCTTCCTACTGTGAGTTAATTACGAAGTAAAAAGAAAACTATTGTGTATTTTAGTTATCTAAGTGAATGTTACAAACTACTTACATATTCTAACACTAATTGTACAGAAGTGTTTGAATTTAGAATGTATTCAGTTGGAATTTGTTGTCAAACAACACTCAAAATAAATTGGGTACGTCTCTCCCATTCTAAAAGAGATTTTATATAATATTCGCAAAACCTGTATTCAAATTTACAAAAAACCTTTCTATCACACGCTTTATCAGCAATGTGACCACCCTAATAGAAACAGCCTCACTAGGTTATGGTGCCGTAAAGGTTTCTGATATATGAAAGAGATATTGTACTATTATAAGTCGGTGGGACCTTATACCCGCATCATTTGGATCCAAAGGGACTAGACAGCTTGAGATTGACACTATGCAAATATAGAATTAAGCACAACCCTCTCACTGCACAGGGAATACGACTCTAGTCTTCATTTGCTCACTAGGGCGACATACATGGCTGCATATATTCAGGAAGTCCTCTGGAACTTGGACTTAATATTAACTGAGTGTTTTTTTCTAGTCTTTAACAATAGAATGGTAAATATTTGATTTTAGATTACATAATATGAGATTAACAAGACTGACGGATAATGTCGGACATAGATGTTACAAAAAACGTCTGCAAGTTGACGAGTAATTTTGTCTGTGTGCATTTTCGGAAAAAAACTGAAACTTACTCGTTCGGTAACACAGTACGGTGCATTAAACTTTGGTTGCCGAAAGACTATATATATATATATATGAAACCATTACCCCTCCCACCCGTCTTCCCGAAACCTTCTTCAGCCCAAGTACTCGAAGGGAGAATTTCCGTGGTACCTTTTTGACAATTAAGCCTTGAAGGCCTAAATGGTCGCCGATCCATGTACCTTTCACCCGCCAGTGAGTAGTAGGACTCCTACAGCTTGCCAAGCCCTCCGATACAGGTCATGTCGTGCTTTAGGGACTTGGCGGGACAATAAGTATGTAGCTCCCAATATGTGCGTTAAAGTGTATACTCGATTCGGAAGCAAGCATTGGTAGTTTTAATTATCATTATCATTGGACAATAAAAATTTTTTAACTGCGTCTATAAAGTGAAAACGACGACTATTGAAAAATATAAACTATGAAGGAGAAAACGGGTATAATGAAGGAGAAATTATTGTAGGCCTAATGAAGGAGTGTTATTACTCAATCACGATTGCGTTATACCACAAATGTCGATATACATATGTTAAACGAAAATAAAGCCACCTCGCGATTTGTTGTTACTTTCTCCAGGTGATCAATTAGTATTATTAGAGGCATTTTCAATTATAAAGGATCGAATTATGAATGATAGGGTTTTAAAACTTCACGGTATTACGTGTGAAGTATAAGCAAAGAAGAATAAGTATACAAAGAGTATAAGCAAATCTATACTATGGAGAACTTGTAGAAAAAGGATAAGAGAGGACATCTGGAGTTTCGTTGATGCCATGGAACGGCCTATACTGGGAAATTATAGAGTTGAGTGAAGGCAGCAACGATATTTCCCGGCGAGCCACCCCTTCGTGTAACAAAGCAGAAACATTTAACCTCGTTACTACTCGTAATCTCTAAGAAATAATAATAATAATTTCATTGTATTGGTTGATAATTCGCCTCCCTAGTGGGCAAAAATGATTGAAAGCGCTCTTTTGTCCAAGTCACTTGTGGACTCTTATAAGTTTAACCTTAAGAAAAGAATTCTTGATTTAAGAAATTTTTCTTAAATAAACGAGCTAAATATGGTTTTATGTAGTGATCAAACGTTTTGAAAAGTTTTTACTGTTAATTATTTATTAATATTGCGTTATACGGACGAATTATTGCGTCATGCCACATTATTTGTAGAGATGAAACAGGCGTCATTTGGATGTCAATGAATGTCTTAGTTGTGTGATTGCTTGAGAGTTTATTATTTTGATAGATCGCGTACAGGACGTTTGTAGGTCTACTGTGTAAATAATATTCTTCTCAAAATTTGTAGCATAGATAAGAATAGATATTTTCAGCTCATAAGGTGTTATTTTATCAGACGTTATAGACACGATATACCTGTCAAATGCACTTTCTTGCTCAGTATTGTTACTACACGACGTAGGCCAGTAGCTGATGCTCGTCGCGTGTCTTACTATTTCATCATGAAAAATCTTTTAGTATTTAGTGCTTTTTAAGTGGGAATATGCACGTAGTAAAGTACAACTCAATTGGCGCAATTAATAAACTCGTAACCGCTTGGTCTCTCGCAACGCGAATAATTTAATCCGAAATGGGTTAATATAGTTAAAGCAGGACTTTTTAAGGTTGGTTAGTTATATATACATGCAAGCAGTACGATATAGTAAAACATGTAAAATTATTTAAAGAAAATAGTAAAGCATTATTTTCTTAATAGAAAATTGAAATTGTTTCCGATTGGAAAAATAATACTAGGCAGACGGAACCCTCCAGAATTTGACCCTATGTATGGAAATCTGTTGCACTTAAATCAAGCGTGTAAAGTGACCCGAAAGCGCGGTTTCTGGAATTTCATCTTCCTATTACGTACGGAAATGGAATATTGGTGTGGAGCACACAAGAGTTTATATTCTTTCTCAGGTTTGAACAGTTTGTTTGTTCACAATATATATATATATATATATATATATATACTTGGATTTATAACAGTAGCGTTTATTTATTAAACAGTTATCGCTTACATTTGACTGAAATAAGAATTTTATTTGAAACTTTTTACTCGTAGTCTCGTACATCTTTTGCTGTACAAATTTAGACATCTATTGAAAGTAAAATTTTTACTTGTGATTAAAAAACTAGCTTGATAATATCAAATTAAAAATTAAGTTTTTTTAGGCGTCCAAAATTAAACGAAAGTTTACAGCTAATGAAACCAGTATAATGAATGCTAAAGTAACGAATATAAAATTTCTTCAGACCCTAGTTGTTAAAATCTGCGTTTTAAGGTTAAAATCATTTATAGCCTTAAATGATTCGGCGGTACGGTTTGATATTAATATTTAATTAGTGCAACAATTATTTATTAACACAATAATTGTGATTTTGTGTTACAAGCTAGAAAATGTTAAATGAAACAGACCGTGATAGATTTGAGGTTAAAACTGAACGAGATAATTGAACTTGAGCAAAAACACATTATATATCCGTTTAGAGAAGAACGATGTCTGTAGCAGACGTAACCCCCTCCCTTCGCATCACCGGCTTTTCAAATTACTTTGCATATGAGTGGTTTAGAGCTTGTTTGAGGGATCAGTACAAATTATGAAGTGAATGAGAAATAAATTTACCTAGTCTCATATTAAAACTTTTAATCATACTCAACTGCCTTTAGACAACAATCCTGTCGTCCTCAGTGACTAATGATGACGTCATTGTTGAACACAAAATTACTGTCAAAAACATTGTTATAATCTAATCATTTTGAAACAAGCTTTCCAAGTCGATACATTTTAGTATCATATAGAACTAATAACTACTGTCGACATGAACGCATAATGCATTTATAACAATTCACCTGAAAATGCGGATTTGTAACAAGCGAACAGGTGAAAAGTTTCGTTACAAATTATTGGGGAAGCCTTAAACAGACAGAAATTACCCAATCTGAAAGACATTCAGAATGTACATAAATTTTATATATTTGCTTTACAGGACCTCATTATGCTTTGACTTTCAACAATATTTTACATTCAAAACACTAATTTCGTATTATTAATTCACAGCGGTTTAGTTCTAACGATGTCGGAGCGTAGTCTTCTACAGATGACGCAAACTCTTGGTCCTTCTAAAAGTGTAGTCTATTGTAGTTATTGTGTTTAGTAGCGAGGAGTAATACGGTGGGGTCCTTTAGTGAGGTGCGTGAAACGAGCTTCAATTTCTGACGAATATGGTCTTCGATCATGGAAGGAATTTAAAAGTTTAAGGTAATATACCACTTTAGCAATTTATTCTTTATTTTTAAAATAACAAACAATTTTTTGAGTAATAAAAACAGGACATTATTGATTTCGTCAGGAGATAAACGCTAACTTACTGCATTAATACTAATGCCAACTGAGGATTAGGTCTTGGGGAAAAACCCAAGTTAGACAAAGTTTAAGGGAGAAAGGGGAATGCAGGGCACTGCTTTTAAGTTTGAAATCCATTACAAGTTCTGAATATTTAAAGATACCAAACTTCAGAATTTAGAAATGGGTAACGTAAACGATTACGTGAACTACTAGAAAAATTAAAAAAGAACAAATATATGAAATATTTTATCAGTTTCCCACAATAAACTACACACTTCCGTAGCAATATTATAAAAAATGTGATACTGTAATGTATCGTTTACGTATTAGGCCTGCCCATTAAAAGCGAGTGGGTTGGCAGAGTCCCTCGGGACAAGTAAATGATAGATGGCCTTGTTTTGACAGCCATGGAGAGTATAACAAAAGCAATGCGGGGAACTCGTACGTTAATTCTTAAGTATGATGGAATTGTTTTAAAAATAACAGCTGTCAATTACGAGTAGCGTCAGAAATGGAAATATACTGACACTATATAAAAAATGCAATTGAATGACAAAAATGTAACAAAAAAACATGTTTGGAGTAATAATTGATTACTCAGTTAAACTAAAGTTTAATCACAATTACACCGTGCTATCTAGCAATAAATTTTAAACAAAAACATTAGATAATAAAAGTCGCAAACACGAAATACGTGGTGGCAACCATTAAAACATAATACAAATATTTTGTATGAATAAATTGTATATTTAGTAAATTTTTAACGCCTTCAATATTTTGTCAATTGTATTAACGTTTTTCTATTTTTTTTTTGGTTGTATGCGAGAAGCGAGTAGTTCGAGTTAAATAGATACATTCATCTAACAATCTTTAACTCTAAAGAGCACTGGTTTATCAGAAACAGGGGATAGAGGAACAAGGAAAATATCAGGCAAATCATTATGCCTAATTAATGGATAGACAAATTCAAACACATTTCGTATTTCTGTCTTGTCTAAATTATCATAAGATGTACGAAGTCATATTTGTAAATAAATGCTACATCCCTCACGGCGTCTATCAAAGGTCAAACGGTAGCGTATGTCAAACCACCCACATCTGTGTAGTGTGAGCACAGACACATGCTCGGTACATCTGTTTCCCCTTCTGTCACTCTCCCATTAAGCAGAGCTCCCACTAAAACCGAGCCGATAGCGCCGGTAGGTTCAAATCTGAGGAAATATTTATGAGTTGAGAATTGTTGAAAGATTCTAAAGAAATCTAGTCTATCCTCCTTAGCTAGATTTCTTTGAATCATAAATAGAAATCATGTTGAATCATATTGAAAAATAAATAGAATATACCAACTTCAGCCCATGTTCATACTTGCAGCTAACAAGTAAGACCCACTATTAGTATACACGTTCTATAGAGTACGCTGAATTGGATGCTTTAATTCTATATAATTTGATTTTGTTTATTGGAATAGTATGGATATCAATAGTGAGACAATTATTTTTATTACAACAAAGTTTTATGTTTAAACAGTCTCTTTTTATTTAATAAAAATAAAATTGAATTAATATTGTGTGTTTGGTAAAGATTCTTTTTAGTGATCTTTGAGATGTCTAAGATAGAAATATCTAATAAGATATTTGGTTTAAATAAGTAGTTTATATAAAGGAGGAAAAACTACTGAAGGAAGGAAATTTGAACTCCATGTTCAAGTATGATTAATTTCCAAAAATACCTATTTACTAAAACAAGACACATCAAATTAGCAAATTTCTAACAAGATCAATTAAAATGTGTGATTGAAAGTTGAAAACAAATTGTGAAAACATATAATCACAAAGCCATGTTCTGGCTACATCTGTTTTTCTCGATTGCTTTCAAAACGACCCAAAGTTAATTAAAATGGCTGTAAATTAACAACCCCCATTATCCTTGTTATGAAAGCCCGTTTTATACAAAGAATGTTAATGAAATATTCTGTCTAAATATTCAGGGATGAGTGAGCGTCTCTTATTAATTTTCTGAAAACAACGTTGTTTAGCATTACTCATATATATATATATATAATAAAATGTAACTCTGTAAACTTTACGTTTTTAAAATTAATTTTCAACTTAAAACAAGCTTTAACGAATAGGATTTCTTGATATTTGAAGAAGATTTCATGTTGGAATATAGATTCTGTTTCTATATATTTGCATTGCAAATCACGGATTTACTGTTGAACCTTGCATAATATATGGATTTACTATTCAAACAAGGATAAATCATGTTCTACTACCGAAAATTTCAATAATATAGCATTATGTACAATAATAATTATAAACTACATTGTTATAAATTAATTGTAAATTAAATACAATTACGTTTATTATATTACAAAAATAACATTATTTATTTTTTGATAAAATCCATGTGTAGATATCCATATTTAAAGATTTGTATTTGTTAACCTAAATTGATAACCCGAACCATTTTTACTTACCTTTAATAAACAAATATTAGTCATCAGAAATTCCTTTAATAATCAGTCTTCTTAATCATCAGCTACCAGTCATCAGGATTCCATGTATCATTAGATATTAATCATGAGTGTTCTTTGTAGTCATCAAAACTCCCCTTAATCGTAGGCTTTCTTTAAATTATCAGTAATTACTCACCTGACTCCCCTTTAGTTTTAAGGGTTCCCTCTATTTATCAAACCTCCTTATCATCGCTAACCATCGTTCATTAGATAGACCATAAGTCATCAAGGTTAATTTTAGGTATCATTCTTTCCTGTCGTCATCACGCTACTTTTCATTCATCAATGTTCCCCTTACTCTTTGACTACCAAGGTCCCCTTTATTCATTAGGTCTCCCAATCGTAATCAGTATTCCCTTTAGCCATTAGGTCTCCCAATCGTAATCAGTATTCCCTTTAGCCATTAGGTCTCCCAATCGTAATCAGTATTCCCTTTAGCCATTAGGTCTCCCAATCGTAATCAGTATTCCCTTTAGCCATTAGGTCTCCCAATCGTAATCAGTATTCCCCCAATCGTAATCAGTATTCCCTTTAGCCATTAGGTCTCCCAATCGTAATCAGTATTCCCTTTAGCCATTAGGTCTCCCAATCGTAATCAGTATTCCCTTTAGCCATTAGGTCTCCCAATCGTAATCAGTATTTCCTTTAGCCATTAGGCTTCTGTTCATTCATAAGGGTTCTGCACTATCAGGCATAATCCTCCTACAAGCCTTGAGATTTTACCAGCTAAATCTGCTCATAGTGGTATGATCAAGCATTATTCTGGTATTGTCATGGATGAGGTAGTATGTATGCATCGCTGAGTAAAAATGAGTGTACTATAGGGTTCGCAAAATATTCTTTGAGTTATATTAATAAAGCCTTAAAGAAACCTACACCTTACACTCTTATAAACCGTAAGAAACCTTAAAGAAATTACTTTCTTTAATAAATAAAAAAAAACAGCAATCGGTAATCCAATCAAATTGACACATCCAATACAAACCGCACAATTTAAAAGGTTTCCTATCATTAAATAAATGTTGCACTTATTTAAGAAACAATGTGTACAAAAAGCCATTGTATTAGTCAAAATGTTAGTTATAACAAAACTAATATAAACTCACAACACAGATATTATGAGTGTATATTACATAGATAATCATTACAGCGTTCGATGCGCTAAGTTAGAGAGGTTCACATTTCTCTCCAGCCCGGTGTGACTAGGTCTACTCCTGCGAGTCTGCTTACCTGCACGACGCTATAACGTCCCTCCCCATCCACAGCGTTAGGACTGTATTCTACCCTTAGCCCTACCTAATTGTATTTAACGGTCCTTATCCTTCTCATAGATGGGTGTAATGATCAGACACCTGTTTATGGCACTGCATAGAGTCGATACGTAGTGGCATTATATGTGTAAAGACTCGCTTACATGTTCCGAAAGTCACCGTTATGGCCTCATAGCCTCTTTCATCAGCCAACTTGACTCAGAAGCCAAGTTTAAAGAATTATAATAAACATTATAACAATATGTTTGGTCCTTTAATCATAAAAAAGGATACCACTTAGTTCACGAAAACTTTAAGTTTCACAAAAAATAAGAGTTTTTTTACAAACGTTCATTTGAATTAGTTTTTACAAACGTTTTAGCAAGTAAAAGCTAACGGAAATGCAAAAAATGAGATTAGGAAGAGGATTTGGAAGAATCAGCATAACATAACTTACAAGATTTCATATTCGATTTAATAAGAGTAAGTAAATATCAGTAAATAAACAGAACAGCAGTATAAGTAGATGAACATAATATCAAAACCTATTTATCAAAGTTATTGAATAAATATTTGAAAAACTGTATTAAAATCAATTGTCATCCACTATAGATTTTAAAGAAATGTATTTGAACCTGATTAGGTGATTAAAAACATATTTTGTTAACGATTAAAAACGTGTACAAGATATATATATATATATACATTTCGCAATATGTATTCTTGTGTATTAATAAGAATACACTATATATATATATATATATATATATATATATATATATGCATACATGTACGTATATGTGTATATATATATATATATATATATATATATATATATATATGCATACATGTACATATATGTGTATATATATATATATATATATATATATATATATATATATATATATATATAGTCTTATATGTACATATATGCATATATATATATATATATATATATATATATATATATATATATATATATATATATATCCATATATGTATATATATATATATATATATATATATATATATATATATGCATATATGTATATATATATATATATATATATATATATATATATGTATATATATATATATATATATACATATATGCATATATATATATATATATATATATATATATATATATATATATGCATATATGTACATATAAGACTATATATATATATATATATATATGCATATATGTACATATATGTGTATATATATATATATATATATATATATATGCATATATGTACATATAAGACTATATATATATATATATATATATATATATATATATATATATATATATATATATATATATATATATATATATATATATGCATATATGTACATATATGTGTATATATATATATATATATATATATATATATATATATATATATATATATATATCAGGAGTGTGGGCTAGAAGGAGTTTAATAATTAATAAATATTTTGCTATCGCCGTTTTATATGAATTTTGTAACTCTTGAAGGCAAATGATAAATTCTGGTGATGTAGTAACAAAAGTTACTGGGATATTTCATTTAGAAAAGTACAAGCAATGCAATGTTTTGACATTATTAAACATTAAATATTCAGTATACAATATCAAGAGGATAGTGGTAAAATTTATTACAATGCAAATATTGGAAAAAATCCAATACCACAACAATAATTAAAAAAAAGATCATAGATTTAATAAGAGTAGGTTATTATCAGTATATAAACAGAATAGCAGTATAAGTAAATAAACAGAATAACAGTATAAGTAAATAAACATATAAGCAGTATAAGTAAATAAACAGAATATTAAAACTTTATAGGTTATTATCGTAGATTTATTAGGAGTAGGTTATTTTCAGTAAATAAACAGATTATAAGTATAAGTAAATAAACAGAATATTGAAACTTTTTATATGATCGTAGATTTATTAAGAGTAGGTTATTTTCAATAAATAAACAGAATAGCAGTATAAGTAAATAAACAGAATAACAGTATAAGTAAATAAACAGAATAGCAGTATAAATGAATAAACAAATTAGCAGAATAAGTAAATAACCATAATATTAAAACTTTATACGATATGATCGTAGATTTATTGAGAGTAGTTTATTCACAGTAAATAAACAGAATATCAGTATAAGTAAATAAACAAAATAATAAAACTTTATACGATATGATCGTAGATTTATTAAGAGTAATTTATTCACAGTAAATAAACAAAATATCAGTATAAGTAAATAAACAGAATAATAAAACTTTATACGATATGATCGTAGATTTATTAAGAGTAATTTATTCACCGTAAATAAACAGAATATCATTATAAGTAAATAAACAGAATAATAAAACTTTATACGATATGATCGTAGATTTATTAAGAGTAAGTTATTCACAGTAAATAAACAGAATATCAGTATAAGTAAATAAACAGAATAATAAAACTTTATACGATATGATCGTAGATTTATTAAGAGTAAGTTATTCACAGTAAATAAACAGAATATCAGTATAAGTAAATAAACAGAATAATAAAACTTTATACGATATGATCGTAGATTTATTAAGAGTAAGTTATTCACAGTAAATAAACAGAATATCAGTATAAGTAAATAAACAGAATAATAAAACTTTATACGATATGATCGTAGGTTTAATAAGAGAAAGTACAATCACCATTTTTTGTCGTTTGCAAAACATTTTTTGATGTTTTGGACTGATCAATCCCTCAAGATGAATACTCTTTTCACAAAGGGACACAATACATAATTCATGCACAGCTCAACATGTTCTTTATCATACAAATACAGGGGTTTGGCCCTCTTTTGTTAGGCTTACGAGAAACGAAATTCAAGACGGTTGCCATCAGCCAACCATTATTCCTTGATATTGAGATCCGAATGTAAATACATTTATTACTTCAACAATATCAAGAGTTGAAGAAATATCCGTATCAGGTCATGGTACGTTGCAGACAAATGCCTCCTATACGTTTGCATAACCTGTAGGCCATAACAACTAATTATGTTTAACGATAACAATAGAAGTTTTCATCATTTTTAAAGTAATATTTTTAAGAAAACTATCTCAGTAATAAATAACAACTGCAGTTCTACAAGTTTAAGTATGTTATACAAAATGTTAGATGCAACTATACATATTATTTATTACATCCATTTCTATTTAGCAAAAATAAGTTATAGTTTTCAATATTTTATTCTAAAGGTAAACATTTTTTCCGATCCATTAAATCAAATGTATGTGCGAGGAAGTATCATAATTTGATATTTCTGTAAAATATCTTTTTCTATATACAAAAGGGATCTAAAAAAGAATGAATATTGAAATATATAGGTGTATGGATTTTTATCAATTCCACATACAGTAATGATGCGAGTTGAGTAAAATTATAGTAATAAATACGATAAATAATTTTTGTATCAAGTTGCATCCACTATTGTTATACTATTTTCTTATCCACCAATAAGTGGCAATCAGAATGCTCAGATTCTCAGTTCAAATTCGGCTGGATCCCACAAGTTTTATAATTTAGTTATTAAATAAATATTTAAAAAACTGTATTAACATCAATTGTTATCCACTATAGATTTTAAAAAAAATGTATTTGAACTTGATTAGATAGATGAATAAAAACATATTTTATTAACGATTGAAAATGTGTACAATATATATATCAGGAGAGTGTGGGCTAATAGACGGAATTTAATTATTAATAAATATTTTACTATCACCTTTTCATTTGAATTTTGTAACTCTTGAAGACAAATGATAAATTCTGGTAATATAGTAGCAAAATGTAGTGGGATATTACAATTAGAAAAGTCCAAGAAATACAACTTTTTCACATTACTAAACATTAAATATTTAGTATACATATCAAGAGGGCAGTACAATATATTGCAATAAAAATATTGGAAAAATCCCAATACAACAATAATAGTTAGAAAAAAAGTTACCTAAGATTAAACTTAGGTCATTCTAGTTTAGGTCAGTCATCCCAAAATATGTCAGTCCATTTTGTAATTTATTGTGTTATAGATTGTAATAAATAAATAAATAAATATATATATATATATATATATATATATATATAAAGAACATAACTCAAAATACAAATACAAGAATTATAATTGAATTTACAATTGTAAATTCAATTATAATTCTTGTATTTGTATTTTGACTTATGTTCTTTATCAATATACAAGAATACATATTGCACAAGAATATATATATGTATATTAAAGATTGTGTTGTATGTATGTGTGCATGTATCTTACGGACGTTAATAAAATTTGGAGGGATTGTTTATTATATACCTAAGATGGTTCCGTTTGGTGTGGATCCGTCCACTGGGCTCCGCCCCTGAAGGCTTAGGATGTTTCTGATGTATTTGTATATGTGTGTATGTATATGTCTTATGAAAGCCTGAACAGAAGATAATGACATTGGGAGAGATGGTTTCAGATATTTCCAGGACGGTTCGTGTGAAGCTTGGTGTAGATCCATCCACAGGGCTCCGCCCCAGAGGCTTAGGATGTTTCTGATGTATTTGTATATTGTGTGTATGTATATGTCTTATGAAAGCCTGAACAGAAGATAATGAAATTGGGAGAGATGGTTTCAGATATTTCCAGGACGGTTCGTGTGAAGCTTGGTGTAGATCCATCCACAGGGCTCCGCCCCAGAGGCTTAGGATGTTTCTGATGTATTTGTATATTGTGTGTATGTATATGTCTTATGAAAGCCTGAACAGAAGATAATGAAATTGGGAGAGATGGTTTCAGATATTTCCAGGACGGTTCGTGTGAAGCTTGGTGTAGATCCATCCACAGGGCTCCGCCCCAGAGGCTTAGGATGTTTCTGATGTATTTGTATATTGTGTGTATGTATATGTCTTATGAAAGCCTGAACAGAAGATAATGAAATTGGGAGAGATGGTTTCAGATATTTCCAGGACGGTTCGTGTGAAGCTTGGTGTAGATCCATCCACAGGGCTCCGCCCCAGAGGCTTAGGATGGTTCACTGTACCATATGATGGTTTTATAGGTCTAATGTTTAAATGTATATCCATTCTAGCGTTACTTAAAATAATTTTAAAAAATTATAAACATAATGTAAAAATAAAAATACATTTTTAAACATTATAAACTGTTTAAAATTGCTAAATTCTACGTACAATAGTTGGTATCCAACTTATTGATATTAAAATTAGGATCGTCGATAATATTCTTGCGAAATTTGAATCAACAAAAGCTGTACACCGGAACCAGACTAATCAAAAATAAACTGACACCCAAATCGATCCAGGCAGCAATCAGAGGTGGCAAGTTTAAAGGAGATATGGTCTTAATTCCATGAATACCGTGATTTCATCAGATCTACCCATTGATTTCAAATGACTACAATTTCCTTTGCGCCTTGCATTCGCAATAACCATTAACTAGGGACAAGGACAATCATTGCTGGATCAAATTTGAAACAATCGAGTTCTTACCACAGACAATTATAAGTTGTGTGCTCATGTGTTAAGACATCTAAAATTTGTATGTTTGTACCAGAGAGCACATAAATAACTAGAAGGGGACATTGGTATTCTCTTAACATAGTGCCGGTGAAGCAAGGCCCGCCATGTATCTGGCCAGGAAACAAGACTGGGTTACCGACTAAGTTTAATAGTTAGTGCTTCACTCCAACAGATTTTAAACCTGTTACCATTGTCAGAAAATAATACAATTTGGTTTCATAGTTATTTATAATACAGGGAATACGATTGTGATAAAAGTTAAATTTTATAAAATAGTTCTCTTATGTTAAAACAACATTAAATTAAAACCTCTCTAAATAGAATTACAGTTTGACATAAAAAAGTCAGTCAATGAAGTTTTTTTAAATTTTTTAATCAGGTAAATGATGTCAGCGTGGAATTTGGAGGTATGATTCTAAACTTTATGTATTTGTATTTAGTTTGTGTATTTGAGCGCAAACATTAGGTATTATCTGAGAGTGTGATTTGCTAACGCAAACGAATAACCATACTGTGTGCTGGGAGTTAATCATATTAAGTTATTTGTCTAGGCTATTGAATCTTTACCAAGATGTTATCTTAATTAATCCTCCTTACAAAATCTACGTAATGAAAAACAAATTACAAAAATACTATCTCAGTTTTGCTCTGTCGTAAAAATACGTTTACTTGCCTGACGTTTACAAAGTCACTGAAAAAATAGAATTGCTATATACATTAATACAGTTTATTGGAAATACATTTTAAACAAAAATGCCCTAAGGTTATTGTTTTGCTAAGGTAATGTCTAATATTTTCTGAATGCAATTTTGAATTAAAATCTTTACAATAATAGTGCAACCTTACATTAAAATACTTTATCCATACAGATTTTATAAGTAGGTAAAAATTCCTTAAATCAACATCTGGTTTATAGAAATGTCCTGAACTATTAGGAAATAATTCTTGCCCAATGCACCTTTTCAAAACTGTTAATGTCCTTTTTTCAATAATTTGGTTTCTACTGGGCAATTCTACTGGCCGATAATTCTGGGCAAGTGTGCCTTGTCAGACAGCGATTTGGCGCTCTCCACTAGGGTGTCTCATCGCTTGAGGCCGCCATATTGGTGGGAGGCAGCCGTGAAAGTTTGCTTCAACCACCTAGCTACGATGTCCTCTCTAGTTATTTCCGTGCTTACTAGTTTATACGCCTAATGAATTGAAAAAAAAACATTGTCTATCCATTAGGATTGCAGTAAATGAAATATAATTATTTACAGGTTTGATTTGTTTTTCTTATTGCAAAAATTATAATTTCGGGAGCAGTAACGTGCTAGTAACGCCGGGTAACTTTAGTTTTGTAATAATACCCTTTGATGATTATGATATGGTCAACGAAATGTACATATTTGTGGTATTGGGGGGTTCTCAATATTTTTATTGTAATAAAATATTCAAACTTTAATATGTTGAAATCTAGTTTAGAAACATAAATTTTGAAATGCTGGTATTAAATATATGCTTTAGTAACAGCCCTGAATGATGTGACGTTATTTTGAGTTTTATTACTTCTATAGAACCGAAGGGCCGTAAAGTATAAACTGTACGTGCGCCGAGTGCGTGGACTGTAATTACCTTTCTCAAATATTTAAAGAGGGAAGAGAGATATATTGTGGCCGGATTGATGGATTGGCTTTATTTGTAGCCAGGCTGGAAGTTCTCAGTCAATGACTGTAGCCATTAGTTGTGCTGCCATTTGTAGCCAGTATTCGAAGTTAACCATTAGTTCCGCCGTCCTAGAGGGTGAGGCAATATATTTTACCTTTATTCATATGAATAAAATATAAGAAATGTTGGTTATTTTGCCAATTGTTTAAATGTATCTATGCTGTTGCCTTGAACAGTCGTAATGCATGGATATCTGGTAAAATAGACAAGAAAACTTCGATAGTGAAACTACATTTAATACAATTTTATTTAACTCATGACTAAAATAAAAGAATAAAAATTAAATCATTAACATATTTCTAAATTCCTAGTAGATTATTGTACATATAAGCTAGGGTTTAAGAATAATTTTAATACGATAATATTATATTGTGTCTCGAGTTAATTGGAATTTTTATTGCAAAACAAACGATGCAACATATAATAATACATTTTGGAATTTTGACTTATTGTACATTTATGTGATATAATAAATATCTAACAGAATAAAAGAGTAATATTTTTCTATGTATTTTCTCAATTAATACAATCTATGATATTTTTTATTTCACACCCACATTTGTTACTACAACTTCTTTAAACTTTTATATTCAATATTTGCCTTAACAATTGGAAAGCAAAACCTTTTACATACATTAGAAAAGTTATATAATATAAAGAGGACTTGCAATACAGTCCTACAGTTCCTAAATATACGACTTGAATACACACACAATATATATATATATATATATATATATATATATATATATATATATATACACACAAACACACAAATATATATATATATATATATATATATATATATATATATATATATATATATCTTCAATATATATACATACACACAGTTAAATGACACTTTCATAAACAAGAATATTTATTTTATTTTTCTACATACATTGAAGCTGTTTCACGCATTGAAGCTATAATAGTACGATTGTATGAACAGTCCAGATCTAGTATTAGAACTATAAGGTACTTTGAACATTTTCATAATGCTTATACTGCCAATCAGCGAAGAGCTTCAATGTATGAAGAAAAATGAAATAAAAATTCTTGTTTATTAAAGTGTCATTTAATTGTGTATGTATAAAAAAGAAAAAGTAATTCATCCAAGGATAATTAGGATAATTATGTCCAAGGATATATATATATATATATATATATATATATATATATATGTGTGTGTGTGTGTGTGTGTGTGTGTGTGTGTGTGTGTGTGTGTGTGTGTGTGTGTGTGTGTGTGTGTGTGTGTGTGTGTGTGTGTGTATGTGTATATATGTGTGTGTATACACACACAGTCACACATTAAACACTAGGATCGCAAAGTGTTCAATTGTGAAACGGCTGTCGAAAAAAATAGATATAAGTGGAGGTTTAAATTACATTAATACATATACAGGTATAAAAATTATCCATTATAGATGTAGTGTGTATTTATAAAATAGTGTTGTTTGTAAAATGTTTTTAATAATAATAAATACCTTACTATAAAAATATCTATTACCATTTTCATATAATAATTTTATTTAAGTTTTTTTAGAACAGTAGATAAGTATAAACTTATTAGTTATACATTTCTGGTAAAACATTCGAGCAAAACATCCTTCGATGCTACAAAACCATTTCCTCCAATAACGAAAATTAAGTATTTGATTTCCAGCAGTTTGTCACCAGCTGCGTTAATCTTCATTGCACTGACAATAGATTACATCCGTGTTTGAGATATTAAGTGAGATGTCGTAGCGATAAATGCCAAGGCGTGAGACGCGACGGGGAGCGGAACGGGTAATCACAGATTTATGTAGGTTTCCTGATACAATGGTGACACTAGAACTAAGTAAAATTGTAGTTCTTTTTATAAAAACGAGGAAAGCCAATTTTTATGTAAGAGTTTAAGTTGACTGCGGGTAATAGTAATGTGCAAAATTAGGAGTCGCAAGTAAGAGTTAGACTAATATAGAGCTTGCTGGATTATCTATATAGAAGAAAAACAACTATTGTATCTGCTAAAGATTCGTTAAAGAAAGAATAATTTAAAAAAATAAACATTTTTTTTATAGCATAATGATATCGGTACTCACATATTCTTTTTTTGTTGAACGTAATTCTGTTGCTTGGTGAGTAAAATATCATTTACTAAAAATTTCGCACCTTTTCTATAACTATATTGTTATTCTCATTCAGGGTGGTATTTTACAGTAAACGCGTTTCACACTAGGTCAATGCATTGTTCAATACTCTGAATCACAGACAAGACCTGTCTTATCACGGAAAGTCTTGTCTGTCACTCACAACATTGAATAATGCACTGACCTAGTGCGAACCGCATTTGCTGAAGAATAATAGCCTAAATAAGGATAACAATGTGGTTAACGAAACGTTGCCAACTTTTTAATAAATGATACTTGACTCAAGAAACAACCGCATTTTTATTCAACAAAAAACTACTATTTTATTGTTTATAAACTGTCATGGTAAAGTAAATTAGCATTTATTGCGATATCATTGCCTGCTTTGATTTTTTCCGGCGAAAAAACAAATGTTATCATTGCCAAACAAAACAGCTGCTTAGAAACTAAATTTAAATAATAATACAACCATAATTAGTAATATAAAAAGAATATTGAAATAATAATGATAATATTACAATAAATCATAGGATAACTAAAAATTATAATATAAACTATTTAATGCAAAGCAATAAATAATGATATATCATTAAATAAATAATAATAAATATAATATAACAACAGGTGCCCGAACAAATAACAGAATATCAATAAATTATTAACAAAAAAGTGTATAACAATAACATAGGAAATTAATACCTATAGACAAAACATAAATTATAGTAACTACTAAAATAATTTATAATAAATAAATATGAATATTGGTTATAATAATAGTTTAAAACTATAAATTTTAAAGAATATTTTAAAGTGAGACAAGAAAGCTATGACACGGTCAATGGACGCGGCATGGTCTCTCAGACTCCTTTAGACTACCTTGTAAATTAAAACTTTCACGAACCTTAGATAAACCACCACAATCGATTAGTACATGCTTGATTGTGACGGCTTCTACACAGAGCTGACATGATGGTAGATCATCACGACGCATCAAATATCCATGAGTTAGAAAAAACTGACCTATGCGAGAGCGGATAACCACGCCGTCCTCCCTGTTTCGTCGATTGGAAGACTTCCATGGACGGATAGTATCTTTAATTTCCCTCAGCTCATTGTATTGAACACTTTTTTATTCGTTATTCCCGGAGTGATGGTTTTTATCAAAAGAAACATAATCAGACCTCATAACTAGGTGTGTAGTTGGAACCAATCTTGTAGCAATCTTCGCTGCTTCATCCACTTTTGCGTTTCTAGTAATTCCACAGTGGCCAGGAACCCAACAGAATGTTACCCCAACACGCCTTATTAACGTTGGTGTACACCACACAAAATGTCCCCAACTAAAGGGCTCACAGAAAAAAACATCACGAAGAGCCTGAAGAGCCCTTTCTAAATCAGAACGCAAAAGGTAGTGTGGAGAGCTAGATTGAACTAGAGTTAATGATTTAAGAATGGCAAAGAGTTCCGCTGTAAATACACTGCAAGATGAGGGCTGTACGACATGTAGGTCCGTCACGACGGGTAAAAGACATACCCAACGCCATTGTCCAGTTTAGACCCATCAGTGAAAATGATCTCACTATTCTGCTGGGATCTGTAAATTTCCAAAAGGTCCAGGTTGTAAACCAAATCAAGAGTAGAGCTCTTGATATAACTGGGCAGTGAAAAATTGAAGCGTGACGTTCTTATATTCTATGGAGGCGGATACCCCACCAATCGTTCGAATGTAATAGGAAGTTCTAACTAAAGGTTAGAAAGGCTCAAAGACTTCTCAGGCTCCATTCCTCAGACCCCAATCCACCCGTACCAGGATGGAATATGAAGAGATTTCGTAGGGGTTGTTTTACTATGCCCTTTTTTGGTGATTTTTTGGCAACCGAAATAATCGGTGCCGATTTGCTGGTTCTGACTACAGCTGTACGTTTCTCTATATTGCTTTGGGTTACTAATTTCTTTTGCTATTTCTTTTGTGCAGAGATTTATGTTTCAGTCAAAGATTTAGTTCGGGGATCTAGCTCCTCCGCGGAAGAGCTCGGTAGAAGAGACAAATCACGTGACGTCTTTGCAGGCCCTCTAACATTCAAAGATTGACCACATATGACCAGCGACAGACAGGAGGCGAGAAACTTGGTCAGTTAGAGTGTCTACCTTTTTAGACAGGTTGGCACAGTTCGAACAAGACGATGACGTAGCGGTCACAGTAGCGGCATAGGTCTTACCATCATCCTTTGGTTGGGCGGACCTATACATTTTTCTTGCTTCTGAAAGGAATATCCTATCTTTAGCCGTGAAGCTAAGAATAGCCTTTTCCACTTTGAAGTTACGGCATTTATATGATCGCCACAGTTGGCGCACTTGATTTCATCATAACATTCATCGCCGCATTTACCGCATACACTCGGCTTCGAACAGGTAGAGCTGATATGCCCGAAACGCTGACACTAGAAGCAGCGCCTAAGTTTAGCCACATATGGTCTCACTGAAAGCCTTTGGTAACCTGCATGTATAAATTGTGGTATCTCCGGTTTGCCGAAAGTAACGATGAAAAAGGCTGTTGCTACTTTCTCGCCTTTGTTCAACTTAATAATTGGCACAACATCTGTAACAGATTGACATGATAGCTCTAATTAATTTTTCATTAATGAGAACGTACATCAAATCCCTACATGAATGTCCCTATTTGAGAAATTCAAAGTTCTATGCGGAGCCACAGATCCAAACACAGTATTGGAAAAGGGGGTCATTTTTTAGAAGCGATCACGTTTGATTTTCTTATTGAAGACACCGGACCTCTAGCACAGGCAGCGATCGCCTTATTAATGAGGAAAGGTGAAACTTTTGTAAGATCCTTTCCATCTTCAATACATGAAATTATTAAATATTTTGTTGATGGTAAATATTAAAATATAACGTAACGTTGCCACTACCAACGTTTAATTCCCATCATCAACCTTAGTATCGTCAAGTGAATAGTGACGTGTCCTCTTTAAACTAATAACAGACGTTTTTGTAGGTTCCATAGATGTTTTTAATGTCAGCCATCGTGTCAAGCGTTACGGGCGAGACTGTAGGAACGCGTTCACCATTGGATCACATTAGGATCATTTCCAACGCCCAGAACACTGGAGCCTATGGCTTTTCTCCTTACATGGATGGGCATCAGTCGAGTATTCGTAATCTTTGCGTAGACTCTGACACCTGTGCACCGCGGACACTCCCTAACCCAGGGCCAAAGCGGCTGCCAGATCAGCAACCGCACTTTACAACTTGGCATAGCAAGCTCATATGAGCATCAGTGATCAGAGTTTGTCAAGATCTGGCCATTTCAGCCCTCACAACACGGAACGTTTCTGACCAAACGAAATTCCCTAGGAGAAGGTTAAGTGTTGAAATGTATTGAGATTGTGTTGAAAATGTGGTGTCTGTAGAAAGTGTATTGGAGTGTGTAATAGTGAAGGGAGTGTTGATAGTAGTGTATATGTTTGTCTGGGGTACGGCGAGGGACGCCAAACCCCTCTTAGTATTGTAGCTAGCCCACGCCCCCCCTGCTGGTTTTCCTGCTTTCAGTTCGGAGTGGTTAAAGATAGCTACTGGAGGGGGCATGTCGTCGTAAAACTTAATTTATTAGTAAAATTGCTTCTATTATAACAAAAAAGTTTAAGTGACCTAAAGCAATGTTGTTATGGGAACGCTACCTAATGTTATAGCTTATTTATTAACTGCCTTGATTTAGATCGGATTGGCTCTGGCACGGAGTTGCGTGCTAAAATTAATATAAAGTAATACATTTCAACACGTAATAATTTGTAAAGATTGTATACAATGCAACATACTACCTCATGATGCTACCGGCCTCAATAATAATATAAGGATGTTAATTGGGTAACACTATTGATCAAATCTATTAAAGTTGAATGGGTAGCTTTATTATGTATTCTAAGTAAATTGGATAAATTTATCTAGAGGCCTATAACTTGTTAAACGTCATTAGGGTAACTGTATCGACATTACACATTCCGTTACTTTATCGATCTTTTAGTTATTAATCTAAGTTTATAGACCTATTAAACTGTGAATGTTTATTGTGTATATTTAATTGATTTATTGTGTTTACGTTAATAGAGTTACTTTATTGATCTAAGCTACTGAAATTATTGGATAACATTATTGATCTATTCTAATAAAGTTAATTGGGATCTTTATTATTCTATTATGTTAGAGTCAATTTGGCAAATTTATCGAATATTACTTTATCGAAATTGGGGAACAAATTTCCCCAAATTTAGTTAACAAATACTATAGTTAACTAGGAAACTTTTTTTTAATAGAGTTTGGTAGCTTTTATTCTAATAAAACTATTTGACTAACTCCATCGATCTAACTTAATGGAAATAATTTATTATCTTTAATTATTCATTCTATTTAGATTAATTAAGTAATTTAAAAATGAAACTGTTAATAAATGCCTGAAGTGATAGAATTTACACAAATATTTATAAAATCTGATTTTTCTTACATTGTATACAAAATACGTGCCCCCATACAGACTATTTAAATGACAAAGCTCTAATTTCGCCCTATTCTTAACATTAAACCAGCTGTGTTACCTATACTCTACTGTCTATCTTACGTAGCCATAGATAAAAGTTCCATCACGAGATTATTGTGCTTTAACTTGTGTTATCCGTAGAAACTTTTGCTCAGGGCAAAGCCCCAGTAGCTTGATTCAAAGCAATACTTATTATAATTTGACTGTACAAAGATAATTACATAAAGTTATAACATCAATAAACAAATAGGAATCAAATTCCAGCCTACCAGTAGATTCCTAATTAAGGGAAAACGTATATAGGCCTATATAACTATTATTTACCCATAATATTTCGTACTTCCTGTTTGAAATCTGTGTATGTAAAGTCTCTGAGTTTTGTTACTGTTTGTTGTTACCGAGTAAGAAACAAATATTGGGTTAATATTGGAAAAGTTGTACAATCTAAAGTTGGAGTGAGCACAGACCTGGCAAAATCATCTCCGGAGTTTTAAACAAACCAGCCGTATTGAAACGGCTTTAATGTATGGCTATAAAACAGCCAACTGCGTACAATTTATTTTTAATTACCCGCGAAAACATTCTAAGGTTTAATAACAAACATTATGTCAATGCATCATCTAAATAAATCAGTATGTTTTTAAATTAGCTTTAAGCACCAATTATTTTAAAAGAATTATGTACATTTGATTTTATAAGACTTTTTTTTAAGGTTAAAACAAAAAGTTTACGCTGATACTAAATTTATACAAGTGACATATGAAGGCCTTATGAACAAAAACTTAACATTGAGGTTTTACCTATTTGCGTTGCATATCCGCTGATTTTAATATTTTCTTAATTGTTTTGATTTTTTTTATTTCAAACTTCTAACTAGAAGTAGTTAATTATGTTTGTTAACTTTACATAGAATAAAAAGCTAATATTTAAATAAAATCTCATGAACAATAAAGGTGTTATTACTACAATTTAAAATAATTTAACATATAAAAATATAACTTTTAATTTGGAAATATTGATAAGATAAAATGTTTAAATTATTATTTTATTAGAGAAAGTTCTACAATTAAAAGATTTTTCGCGACTGTTACATGTAAGTATAAATAGAGAAATGCTATATTACTAGTTCTAATTACGTGCGACTATGAGTATTCGACAATGCCTGCAAAACATTATTGAAAAACACAGTAGTAATATCGTAAATGAAAGAAAAATATTTTAGTTGTAATATTAAGAAATAATTAGGTGTAGTTATTCTGATTGACGTTATGTAGCAAATTTCGCAATTAATTTCGCAAATCACATAGCTCACTATGCACCATCAACTTCAATAATAAACAACATATTGCACTATTTCGCTATAAGCTAGCTACAGTATTATAAAAATCTTGAATATTCGCTTCATACTATTTCCACTAAGCAGATGGCTTCAACTAAATGAATTTCAACCTTCTCCAGATTTCAAATAAATCTATTTTCAGATCTATAAATCCAACTTACGTAAGATCAGGTTTTATATATTTTGGAATTTTCTATTTGCGTTTATCTTACAAATATGTTAACTCTTTTCGATTACTTTTAAGTATAGTTCTGCTCCTTTCTATTTGTAATTTCACTATAACACAGAGTAAAAGGCAAAATATTGCTGAGGAAAAAGGGTGTAATTTTACTCTGTAGTTTATTGATCCATTTTTCTCGTGTCAGGATTTCAAAGTGTATTCTTTTATTACAGAATCTCGAAAATAAATATAGAGAAGTATCATTCGCTTTAGTTAAAGAATCGTAAACGAATTAAAGAATTGTATTTAAATACTTGCGTCAGTTTCAATCTTTCAAGTGTTTATCATTTGCTAGTATCTATTTCTGTAAATACCCACACCGACCTGTTTCTAACTGAGTAAAGATCTTATCGTGCCCAAGTTCCTTCAACTATAAAGCCAATTTCGTTTCAAACGCCAGATAAAACCGGAAGTCGGAAATTGCTTTTTTAACAGAAGAAAAGAGGTGGTTATTGTAGCTTAAGAAAAACCGTGTTTATATTTAACGGTTTTAGTACTAAAACGATAAAACCAACGGAAATTACTTCATAATGGAAATATATAGGTAATTGCCAAATACAATCGATAAAACCTCATTTAAAATATCGATCTATTATTTCGTATACATTTATTACTAGATAATTGGCTTCAGATTCGTGGAAACGTTTGTATGTGTGTTTTAGGACGAAATTTATTAACTTTTATTAAGTATAGAGCAGACAGATCAACGCGTAGAAATGTTATAGTGAATATATGCTTGATTAAGGGACAAAGGTTTATATAAGATATACGTTATAATGGTATTTCGTATCGGCAGGATTTTACCTTTACAAACATTTTTATTACAATCAGAGCGTTAACTGAACGAAAAACTAATGATCAAAAATTTTTCTTTGTAAATTCTAAAACTTTATCATTGCCTAAAATCAAAAGAACTAAAATTCAGAGACTCGAACTATAATACTATAACAAGCTAAAGTTAGCACAAACAACAGAATGGAAATGGAGTTTTTGCTCTTTGTATCGCATTTATAAACGACTAGACTTTGATCCAGTGAATCTGTTGTAACACTACGCCTTTGTATCTGTGTCTATTGGAATGTAATTGGCAATAATGAGAATCAAGTGAAGCGAAATCTACGCTGAGCGAATCTATTCGAATGATACATTCATTTCTCAGCAAACTGAACAATACAGTCTGCCTCTAGTGTTTTATTATATTTTAAAAATTACTCAAAGGAGCTTAGAAAATATTTTAAAATAGTTTCGATAAATTGACATTGTTGAAACCAGGCTGAAATATAGATTTTTTCAAACAAAGGTTTATTACTTTACTAATATCGAAAGGGAATCACGTGCGATCGTGATAACTAATAGAACCGGCAAAATGTCGACCAAGCTACGGAAAAAACATTTTCAGTAAGAGCTATGAACGATAAGATGTAAATACACCACAATACGCCTACGCTCATAATAATATACAAACTTTAAAAAAATTCAACTCTGACAATTTACAATATACAAATTGTCTGCATTTTTCTAAAATAGTAACATTAATTTTGTAAGTTAAATTGTAACCATTTAATGCCATATGATTTCTAACGCACAAATGCATTAGGAAGAAACATTTGACCTCCTAAAAGCCATACACGAATCTAGAATATCAACGATGGAGAGTCAGGTGATCATTTTGGAAATATTGTTTACCATTTAACTACAGGTGATTACAAATGTGCTAATGCGTTAAAAGTAACATTATACCTCCTGGTAGAGATACACAAATCTAATGTATCAACAATTAAGAGTCAGGTGATCATTTTGGAAATATTGTTTACCATTTAACTACAGGTGATTACAAATGTGCTAATGCGTTAAAAGTAACATTATACCTCCTGGTAGAGATACACAAATCTAATGTATCAACAATTAAGAGTCAGGTGATCATTTTGGAAATATTGTTTACCATTTAACTACAGGTGATTAAAAATGTGCTAATGCGTTAAAAGTAACATTATACCTCCTGGTAGAGATACACAAATCTAATGTATCAACAATGGAGAGTCAGGTGATCATTTTGGAAATATTGTTTACCATTTAACTACAGGTGATTAAAAATGTGCTAATGCGTTAAAAGTAACATTATACCTCCTGGTAGAGATACACAAATCTAATGTATCAACAATTAAGAGTCAGGTGATCATTTTGGAAATATTGTTTACCATTTAACTACAGGTGATTACAAATGTGCTAATGCGTTAAAAGTAAAATTATACCTCCTGGTAGAGATACACAAATCTAATGTATCAACAATGGAGAGTCAGGTGATCATTTTGGAAATATTGTTTACCATTAACCTACAGGTGATTACAAATGTGCTAATGCGTTAAAAGTAACATTATACCTCCTGGTAGAGATACACAAATCTAATGTATCAACAATGGAGAGTCAGGTGATCATTTTGGAAATATTGTTTACCATTTAACTACAGGTGATTACAAATGTGCTAATGCGTTAAAAGTAACATTATACCTCCTGGTAGAGATACACAAATCTAATATATCAACAATGGAAAGTCAGGTGATCATTTTGGAAATATTGTTTACCATTTAACTACAGGTGATTACAAATGTGCTAATGCGTTAAAAGTAACATTATACCTCCTGGTAGAGATACACAAATCTAATGTATCAACAATGAAAAGTCAGCTGATTACTTTGTCAACATTGTTCAAAATTTAAGACCATCTGATTTTAAACGAACAAAGGCATTGTATAGATTCAAATTAGTTATAAAATATATTCGTTTTTGTATGAAAAAAATTGTTTTCAAATTTCAACCTAGACATGTAAAATACTCCACAACTGCAATCTACTCTAACATATTATTCTAGAAATATTTTACGTCTAATATTGCACTAAACTGAGCAATATAGCCATATTAGTTTCAGAAAACAATGATCCATTCCAACAAACTGAAAATACAACAAATGTCTTTAAAATCTAAAATCTTAAGATTTAAAAATTTATTCTAATTGTTACATTGTTTAAAAGCGTTTAAAATAAATAAAGTAATATATAAAAAATCAATACGCAAAAAAAAGGGTTACTATACATCGGGTTTCACAAGTATAGTCGTAGTTTTACTAGTTTCGGAAATGATGATGACATAGTCAGTAACGAGACAAGCTACATTTTAAAATTTATGTCGAGATAAAAATAGTTTACTATAAACTCATTGCTGAAAATGATGAAACTTTTGTCTATACTGCTACATATTTGGTAAGCTGATGATTAGTAAACGATATTGTTTTATTTTTTAACACTGATCTTATAAACAATAATATAACAACAAAAACATATTTGTCATTGAAAAAATACTCTTAAAACTAAAACCTTAAGTATCAGATGGAAAACGGCAATAAAAATAAATTACTTGAAATAGAATTTCAAAATATTAACTATAGAAGGAGTAATGTCTCAATATAAAAACTAATGCAAGTAATAACATTTAAATATTTACTTTCAGTAAACATTTAACGAATAGAAATTGAGTGTTCACGACTGTATTATGCTTTAAGAACAGTTGTTACCATGTAACTGGTTCTCGGACGTTTATAAGGATGCTGAACAAAGGGCTGCACTTCATCGTAGATTGCTACAACTCCCGCTATAAAAAGTAGAAAGTCTAGCAACTTCGACTAAAGCTAGTATTAAACCTAAACTTCGAACAAGAAGAAACTTAACAATGTTTACATCACTTTATTATTCCCTGTGAAGAATTCTCTGAAGGTATTCTATGGGCTGTGTCTGTGCATTTGGTACCTGTACAAGAGTAACGCAACTTTGAAATTGTAATTTGAAATTGCACGTATTCTTACCGACTTACTTTTTATAACCTTTGCCGTTGTTTATTTCTCTTCCTCAATTGCTAAGTCAGTAAGAAAGTAATGGTTTATCCATTGACTACGAACCTAATTTCATAGACCTGTGCCTCAAGGAATAAACCTCTCAGAGGAACCAACCCCTGAATTTTTGATAAAACCAATTAGCCTCCGATAAGCCCTGTTCAAGCTCCTTTTCGGGTAGTGGAATCTTTGAGAGACACTTGTGATTTAAAGACTATACCTGGATACCTAGTGAACTTATCTTATCTAGAATGAAAACACAGCTAATTGGAAAATATACATTTTTATTTATTTGTTCCAAGGTTCAAATTAATTATTATTGTTTTTATTTAATTTCACAGGATTTTCTTGACTAATTATTTTTTCAAAGTTTCATACAACTTACCATTTAACTAAACATTATTATCTCCTTCTGTTTTTAAATTTTCTTATTATCATTAATTTTACATATAATTTAAATTATCAAAGTTACCATAATTAATTTTGTATATAATTTTGATTAGTAGAGTTAAATTTAACATATTTTAAAATCTGATTCTTTTTCAAACACTTAATATTACTATGTAATGCCTTTAGGCTAGGCCTTGAACAATTAACTTCTTTGGAAGTTATTCATTAGAAATTCACTTAGAAAAAGCCATATAAGATATACATCTTTATACTTAATCCATACATTCCCACAGCGATGGGAATGGAAAGTCAATTTTGAATCTTTATTACTTAAATTTGGGTAACCTAAGAGAGTTGACTAATCAGTCCCTTAGGTTATTCCCATCTTATTTAATTTTGAAATTAAGTTAATATAATTTGAAGTAAAATGTTATTTAAAAAAGAATAATTAAATTGATTATATAACCTTGTACTGTAGAAATCTTTTTATCTTCATTAATGTTGTCATCTGTCGGTCCTGTTACAGCTTCAAGGGTCTTGGTAGGTAGGCGTCTCTCCATAATTTCGGTCAATCTTCTTATTTTCTTTAATTTTGCATTTTGGTGGTCGAAATTTTGTTCTGGGTATATATGAGCCCTTGCTCATATATATCTTCCTTCCCCTGATCACATCGTAGCACTTTTTACTCTGTTTTTAGCACATTTTTTCTTGTCTTGATCGCATGGTACAACAACACGTCTGCTCGCTTTGAGAGCCTAATGCATTCTGATTCTGGATAGCGTGCCTTTTGTGAGGCCCGTCTTCTCCAATTTCAAACTTCCCACGCCCTAGTATCCATTTTTCAACTTTTGACCAATCAGAAAGCCGTTGCCATGGCAATTGACTTTGTTTGTTCGGAAATTCTGAACTAAGATTAGTTTCCCTTTTTATAAAAGGCGTTTCTGTATTCTGATGTGTCCTTTGCATTTTTACCTTTTATTTAATAACATATTTGACTTTATTTCTTCTCATTTAATTTAATTAACTTTTTAACATTCTTAATCCAAAGTTCGACTGTAGCGCTTTCGTTTCGTAGTGACAAGATTTATAATCAATGCCCTAAGCGGATTTTTCCGAAATCAAATATGACTTCTTCTATTATAACCTAATTTCTTAGGCTATTACACTTTAACATTTAATCTTTACTTTTACATAAATACTATTTTCCCTAGCTAGGCCTAATTTACTTTCCTCACATCTTAATTTACATTCTTTATTCCTGATTATTTTTAAGTACAATTATTTTAATAGCCGGCATCTAGGCCTAGTTTGTTATACTACACAATTACCGTCTTTTTTTGTTTACATAATTTAGGCTATCCACTTTGAAGTGATAATTTTTCTTATTGCTTATAATTTATGTTTTTTAAGTCTAAAGTTATTTCTAATTTTCTTCATTTTACTATTATTTACCCTAGTTTTAATATTATTATTATTATAATGTTTTAAAATTTTTATATATAAATTTAGTCAATTATTTAACCCGGTTAGGTTTGATTCTGGTATTCTGTACAATTACCCAGATTCTTTGCATCGGACATTCTGGCCGCTGCAGTATGTATCTGTGTGGGTATATATATATATATATATATTATATATATATATAAATATTTAAAATAATAATAATAATAGAGTACATAATTATATGTAATGTTTCACATTAAAAAACAAAATATTATTACTGAAACTTTCAATTAATAATTGCTATTTAAATAAACAGAGACATTTCGTTCATTAAAAAAAAATAATATTATGTAAGTTCTGGCAAAAGAGAATTTAAGGATATAACTTTTGTTGCAAAATATCGTAATCCCTCAAATAATCTTTGAAATAATTTGCATCGATTATTTCAAGCATTGTGCGTGGCATACGAGGTGTTAATTTAACATTTCCTTAAGTATTATTTCTAATAAACACATTCACATAACAATATCACTTATCGAATTTTCAAAATAACGTCAATTGAAAGTTACTCCAATCTTCATAGCGACTCAGAACGGTTTAGTTATTTTCAAGAGTTACAGAGCTATAAAGAAGATCTGACATTGTTCTATGTTACTTAAAACGGAAATGGGAAGAATTAAATCAAAATCGATGTTGCAGTAATGCGGAAGTAATAGATTACGTCAACGAGAACAGTAACTATGCTTCATATCCTGGTTGTGAACTGAGCAAAGAAAATGAAAAAAATGATGAACAAGAAGACGATGACGTTACCAGACTAAAAATCTTCGGACAAAGAAGTATTTCAGAAGAATTATTAACGATAAGACACAACTTTCAGTTTAAAGGTAGTGCTAAGGAAAGACAATTTTATTATTATTTTTTAAGAAGTGGGAATCATTCTATGAAACAAACATTTTCTACAAGAGTAAAACGCATTCAAGAGTAATTTGTTTTTAAATAATAAAATCTAGTATGTCGTATCAGTATAAATTCATAAAATAAGTGTATCTTATATACAATAAAAGGGTTTTATTAAATTGTATTTTTTTTGCTGCTAAACAACCAGGAAACATTTTTTTTAATGATAATTAAAAGATTTTTTAATTTTAAAAAGTTTTTGAAATGGAATGAATAAATATGAAATATGTTGATACGTTTTCTTGTAATATAGGTAATGAATAAAAATATTTCAAATAAAAGAATTGTTTTATAAATATATAAATGAAAATAATTCTTGTATTTGAAATATTTATTGCCACTTTATGTATATATTTTTTTTTTTTTTTTTTTTTTTTTTTTTTTTTTTTTTTTTTTCCCTGGCGAAAAACCAATTGTGGTTATCATCGCCAAACAAAATCTAACACGGAACGCAATGTTTTCAATTAAATCAAATAAATTAATAAATAAACAAATAAATAAATACAACAAAAAATTTCAAAACAAAAAACCCCAACAATAAAAAACAAAAAATAACAATATAACAATGAGAAAATTCTTAAAAACTAAATAACAAAATAACAACAAACAACAATATAACAGTAAATAAATAATATGTAAAACAATAATAGGTAACAATTTAGCAATAAATAAATCTCAATAACAATAACAAGAACAGAAAATAAATTTAATTAAAATAAATAAAAGAAACACAGAGAATTATATGTATAAATAAAATTTAAAAAATATATATATTTATGTATTAAATTTTAAAAAATATTTTCAAGTGGTGCAAGAAAGCGATGACTCGGTCAATGGCCGAGGCATCGTCCCTTAGCACCACCTTCAAACTCCCTTTTAAATTAAAAAGGGCACGAACATTGCCTACACTAACACAATCTACCAAAATATGTTTTATTGTGAAGATATCACCGCAATATTGGCATATTGGTGGATCTTCACGCCTCATCAAATATCCATGAGTTGCAAAAGAGTGGCCAACGCGAAGGCGTGTAACCACCACTTCCTCCCTACGTTTTGAACGAATTGAAGACCTCCATGGACGGACGGTATCTTTAATTTCCCTCAGCTTATTGTGAATCATGGTATGCCACTCGTCATTCCAAGCAGCGAGCAATAATTGTTTCGCGAAACACACATAATCAGATGCCATAACCAGTTGAGTAAGAGCCACCAAACTTGTAGCTTTCTTCGCCGCTTCATCCGCTTTTGTGTTTCCAAGTATTCCGCAATGTCCAGGAACCCAACAGAAAGTTACCCCCACACCCCTCAATTGAAGCCTGTGTACAGCACACAAAATGTCCCCAACTAAAGGGTTGCTAGAGAAAACATCCTGAAGAGCCTGAAGAGCACTTTTGGAATCCGAACACAAAAGATAATGAGAAGATCGAGATTGAATGACGGTCAAAGCTTTAAAAATAGCAAATAGTTCTGCCGTGAAAACACTGCAAGCTGAGGGCAATCCGTACGTGTAGGTACAACCAGATGCATAAAACGCACACCCAACGCCATTGTCCAGTTTAGATCCATCAGTGAAAATAATTTCACTGTGTTGGTGAGATTTATAAATGGATGAAAATTCCTGGTGGTAGACCACAACAGGAGTATCGTGTTTTATATAACTGGACAATGAGAAATTGAAGTGCGGCGTTTTTATTATCCATGGAGGTAGATAGCACATTTGTCGTTCAAACATAGTTGGAAGTTGCAACTCAAGGTCATCCAATATTCTTAAAGTTCGTATGCCAAATGGAGCGGTCGAACGTTGACGTGCATTGTACACTTGATTTAACTTATTATTAAAGACTATTTCAAATGCCGGGTGGTTGGGTTTGCTTCGAAGAACAGAAACGTAAGATATTTGTAGCATCTGACGTCGTCTAGAAAGGGCAGGTTCCCCAGCTTCGACAAGAAGACTAGGGATTGGGCTAGTTCTAAATGCACCAGTAGCCAGTCTAAGTCCAGAGTGGTGGATGGTATCAAGAGTTTTCAGAACTGTAGGTCGTGCAGATGAGTAGACTTGACAACCATAATCTATGCGCGATCTAACGACTGCGCGATAAAATCGAAGCATACTAGTTCTGTCTGCTCCCCAATTCGTTCCACTAAGGACTCTTAGCATATCCAATTTCTTGCTGCATCTCAACTTCAAATCACGAACATGTGGACCCCATGAGAGTCTTTTATCAAATAAAAGACCCAAAAATCGAACACTATCCGTGGTTTGAAGCTGAACCCCGTCAAGATAAAGGATCGGCTCCTGGTGTTGCCTACGACGACTAAATGCTACACACTGGGTCTTCGAAGCAGAGAATTTAAAACCTGTAGTTCGTGACCATTCCTCTAATCTACTTATTGCTAACTGCAAAGATCTTTCCGCAGTTGCCATACTACGAGCAGGCACATATATACAAAAGTCATCCACAAAAAGGGAACAGTGTACCGGAGATCGTATATTGCTGATGATACTATTTATTGCAACGGCAAATAGCGTGACGCTCAGCACGCTGCCCTGCGGTACACCATTCTCCTGTGTATAGCTGTTTGAATACGTGCCTCCAAGTCGAACGCGGAAAGATCTATTAGAAAGAAAGTTAGCGATGAATGCTAGGATATTCCCTTGTATACCCCATGATTTTAAAGTGTTCAGAATTCCTCTTTTCCATGCCATATCGTATGCCTTCTCAAGGTCGAAGAAAACAGCAACGAGTGTTTGACGCAAGAGAAAGGCATCTTGAATAGCGGATTCTAACAAAACCAATTGGTCAACGGATGATCGTCCTTGCCTGAAACCACACTGTTCGTTGCAAATAAGGTCATTGGTTTCTAGGTACCAGACAAGACGGCGGTTGACCATCTTCTCCAGTAGTTTGCATAAGACGCTTGTAAGGGATATAGGTCTATAACTACTGGGATTGGTTTTGTCTTTACCTGGCTTCAAAAGAGGAATTACAGTCGATTCTAACCATGCATCGGGGAAAGAGCGCTCCTCGAATAAACGATTGTATACTCGAAGGAGGACAAGTTTCGCCGATGATGGTAGATGTTTTAGCATGGAGTACACAATGGAATCAGGACCTGGTGCAGAATCCTTCGTTGACGCAAGAGCTGACTCCAATTCCCCTATAGAGAAAGGAGTGTTTAAAGGAGAGTCCCCAGACGACCCAACAGTAAACGGTATTGCTTCTTCCTTCAGTTTATAAATCTGGAATAATCTATTGTAGGCTGTAGTAGCAGAAAAGTTAGAAAATGATTTACCAAGTACATTAGCAATATCATCACGGTTTGAGATTATTCTTCCATCCGGTTGCTTCAGCGCAATGGCTGGCAACGGAGTAAAAGTACCACAAACTGATCTTAGTTTCCTCCACACTGTGGAAGACGGAGTTGTTCGTCTAATTGTGCTAATGTACTGTTCCCAAGAGTTCTTTCTACTCAGCCTAAATATCCTCCGTGCTTTCGCACGGAGTATTTTATATTCCTGAAGGTTTCCATTCGTTGGGTGTCGTTTAAATCTGCTAAGAGCTCTTCGTCGTAAACGGAGGATTTCTGTGCATTCATCGTTCCACCACGGCACAGGCGGTCGGCGTGGATTCGTAGACGATTTCGGAATGGTCTTTTCAGCGGCATTTAAAATTGCTTTTGTAAAATTTTCTATATATTCATCAATGGGTGTCAGATAATCCATGTCAAGTGATACAAGGTAATTCGAGTAGGAGTCCCAGTTGGCTTTTCGTAAAATCCAACTGGAATTTCGAGCATAACAGGGTTGGGAGTCACATAAACTGATCTTAATAGGCACATGGTCGCTTCCATACAAATCATTGAGTACCGACCACGTGCATCTAGTAGCTAATTGAGGGCTGCAAATCGATAGGTCAACAGCTGTCCATCCACCAGTAGATGCTGCCAAATGAGTAGGGGAACCGTCATTTAGCAGACATAGGTCTAGTTCCGTTCTCACACTCTCAACAAGGTCACCTCGAGAGTTCCTAGTCGGAGATCCCCAAGACGAATGGTGGGCATTAAAATCCCCTACCAATAAGAACGGAGTTGGTAACTGGCTTATTAAATTCACTAAATCACTGTGATGCAGGTTTTCTTGTGGTGGCAAGTAGACACAACACACAGTGATTTTATACGGGACAGCTGTTTGAACGGCTACTGCTTGTAAAGGAGTTATTAAGTTTAGAGAAACAGCATCGATACAGTCACGGGCTAGGATGGCTACGCCACCTCTAGCTCGTTCTTCTGTAACGAAGTCCGATCTAAAAACTGAATACTCCCTTAAATGGAAATTATGCGATTCGTGGAGATGTGTCTCCTGTAGACATACAAACATTGGGTACACATCTCGCACGAGTACTTTAAGTTCTTCTATGTGACTCCTAACACCGTTGACGTTCCATTGTATCACTGACTTCCTAAGCAAAGACATTTATTAGCTTAGCAAAGGGTTTATTTGACACCCATTGGTGCTCTCTCCTTTCTTGCCTGGGACGTTTTTAGACGTCTCAGGCTTACATTTCTCAGATTCCATATCCACCCGTTCAGGGATGGAATCTGAGGAAGTTTTGGGTTTAGGAGGGGTAGTTTTCACATTCCCTCCTTTGTTAGCATTTTTCTTAATGCCCGGTAATGACGGTGGCGATGTGGTCTGTCGTAACACTGGTCTACGTGGTTTGGATTTTTCCGTCTTCTGCACAGAAGGTTTATTACCCGTTGATAATATCTTCTGCACAGAAACACAAGGCTCGCTTAGTGATTTATTTCGTGTTCCAATCCCCCCAGTGGAAGGGACAGGTACACGAGGTAAAACATTATCCGTTGCTGCAGGTTGTACCAAATTCAAGGACGGACCACTCGTGACTATGGACAAAAGGCGAGAAACTTGTTCAGTTAGAACTTCAATTTTTTTCGACAGCTCGGCACAGTTGTTACAGGACGATTTGGAAGCGGTCAGAGTAGCGGCATAAGTCTTACTGTCTGCCTTCGGCTGAGTAGATCTATATAGTTTTTTGGCCTCTGGAAACGACAGCTTGTCTTTCGCCATGATGCCTAGGATAGCTTTCTCTTCCTTAAAAGTAGGGCAGTTGTAGGATCGCGCTGGGTGGTCACCACCACAGTTGGCGCATTTCGGAGAATTGACACATTCCTTATCATCATGGCCTTCAACGCTACATATACCGCACACGTTCTGCTTCGAACAGGTAGAGCTGATATGCCCAAATCGCTGGCACTTGAAGCAGCGCCTAGGGTTAGCCACGTATGGTCTCACTGAGAGCCTTTGGTAACCTGCATGTAAGTATTCGGGTATTTCCGGCTTTCCAAAAGTGACGATAAAAGAAGCTGTTGCTACTTTTTCTCCTTTGTCCATTTTCATTATATTGACAACGTCCGTAACTGACTGAGACGAGAGTTCGGATTTAATTTCATCAACCGGAAGGTACATTAAATCCCTACATGTGATAACCCCCTTTGAATAATTCAAGGATCTATGGGGAGCCACAGATACCTTGACCTGATCAAAGAAAGAGGTCATTTTAGATAGAGCACATGTTTGTCTCTCGGTGGAAGTCGCAACTAACAGTGTTCCGTTTCTGAGTTTCTTAATAGAGGCTACTGGACATCCAGCACAGGCAGTAATAGCCTTGTTGATCAGGAAAGGAGAAACTTTGGAAAGATCTTTCCCTTCTTCGGCACTAGATACAAGTAAGTACTTTGCTGATGGCAATGTCTGTGACGTTGCCACCATCAACTTTTTACTCAAATCTTTAGTAATTATATCGTCAGGAGAATCCTGTCGTGTTCTTTTTAAACTAGTCATATTTGACGTGGTTTTGGAATCCATAAACATTTTTTGCCAGCCATCGTGTCAAGCGTTACGGGCGAGACTATAGGAACGGGTACACTCTTGGATCACATTAAGATCATTTCCAACCCTCAGAACTCTGAGGCCTATAGCTTTTCTCCTTAGCTCGACTGGATGGGCATCAGTCGAGGACTCGTAATACTGTGCACGGGCTCCGACACCCGTGCACCGCGGACACTCCCTGACCAAGGACCGAAGCGGCTGGTAGACCAGAAACCGCGCTTACGTCTTCGGCAGAGCAAGCTCACATCAGCGTCCCAGACCAGAGTTTGTCACGCTCTGGACTTTTCAGCACTCCCAACGCGCAACGGTTCTGACCAGTCAAAATTCCCTAAGCAAAGATGTAAGTTTTGAAATGTGTATAGATTGTGTTGGTGTGTGTATGTGTGTGTGTATGTTTTTGTGAGTGGTGTAGTGTTAGGCTAGGGTACCGCGAGGGACGCCAAATCCCTCGTAGGTGCGGCTAGTCCGCACCCCCCTGCGGGGCTTTATGTATATATATATATATATATATATATATATATATATATATATATATATAATGAATTCTTTAAGATTATTAATAATAATCTTTTGAATACATGTATACCAAACTATCTGAGTAGTCTGCTTTTAAATTCTTCCATTTCTAAATATCATTAGAGGCTCATTTTTCATATGAGATGGAATGACAATTCTTTAATTTTGTACGAAAAGTATTTCTATTTCACACTCTCTTCCTAATTATTTTACATTGTTACTACAGTCTTACGTTTATCATTAAAGAATTACTAACTGCAGAAATATTCTGTAAATTTTATTGGATCTATATTTTTCTGACAAAATATTCGTAAAGAATACGTAAAATTATATAACAAATTGAAATAAACCTAATGCAATCAAAATTTAAACATAAAACTATTCGATCCCATAATACCATTTCTTCCGCCACTGTTTTGTAGCTTATTAATAACACTCTACATTAAACATGAAGAATACATAAATCTATACATTTTAAGAAATTGTATGTGTTATATGTGTGATTGTTCATGTAAGCGAGGAATCTAGCTGTTTCTAAAAAAAACGTTTTCGTTTTTCACCGTGTTAATTTTGTTGTATTTTTCATTATAAATATTATTTTGTCATATAGTCTATGTAATTTGAAGTACAGGTAATTGATACATATTACAGGATATTTGTATATTATGTTTGATTTGATTTAAACATATAAGAAAATTATAAGAATATACAGAATTTAAAATATTGAAAACCTATATTGATGAACGCACCACACATTTATACAATCTTTACAGTATTATACGTAAACCAAACTAAAATATTTGTGGCATGACGTTGAATGGGAGTTCAAGGATATTTAAACACGTAATTATGTAACGATTTATGTTAATTAATTAAAAATATCTTTATAAAAAAGTAGAAGGTTATGGTCAGACCTATGGATGTGTGAGCAAATGGCACCTTGCCCTATTAGTTTCGAGCTTCACGATCAGTTTCAAAGAAAGAGTTACTTGATACTGTTTGTTTAGAAACAAGACAAGTTTAGTCTCTGGAGACGGTGTTTACAAACTTAATTACCCTCTTTGTTTGCGGAATGTATAATGCACAGTGAAGCACAAAATTAGTGAAAAGTTTAAGATGGAATTGGCGTCAGCAATTATTCACCTCAAAGTTTTCACCCAGAGTTGTAAAACTGTATGTTTTGTGTATAATTTAAGCAACTTTATACGTTTAATGTCTTTGAGTAAGTTTCCGTACGATACATAACTTCAATTTAGAGTTAGATGCTCTCATAACAAAGTCACACAGTGTCGTTTTATTATTCAGGCAGGAATGTGGTTCTAAAGTTTTATTATTCCTTGATTTGTAGAAAAGGATAAATATTATTGTTATTTTATTTGTACATTAAAACAATTGTTGTAACAAAGTTATTAGTTTATCATTTAAAAAAATAAGAAAACAATTTTTAGTAGTTAACATTATCATTTATGATATTACAATATTAGACTGCTGATTGAAAATGATTACCTGACACTATTACTGATTCGATTGTTGCAATACTTAAGCTAATATGCTAAGCAAATGTAAGTAGTAAAATATAATCTCTTTAATGTTACGACCTGTAACGTTAGAAATTAGCGATTCAAATGAATAACATGAGTAAAAAAAAATTTCCATGGATTTGCATCCAAATTTTAATATTAAATCGTTAATCCAGGAGTTTCAACGTCTCCCAAAGCACATTTTGCTTGTTTTCACTCTAAAGGGTTAAGTTTATATTTATGCAGAATATATATTATCTGATTAGGACACAAATACTTTTCCTGTTAATATTGTTGAAATGTATATAAATAAATATATAT
The DNA here is from genome assembly GCA_036971475.1 of Prosapia bicincta. Taxonomy (NCBI): domain Eukaryota; kingdom Metazoa; phylum Arthropoda; class Insecta; order Hemiptera; family Cercopidae; genus Prosapia; species Prosapia bicincta. Next base: position 116,853,229 of record JBAIZL010000004.1, on the reverse strand, counting down.
ATATATATATATATATATATATATATATATATATATATATATGATGAAATGTTACTATCTGGAGTACATCCGTTCATTCTGCAGTCCATAAATTCGCAGTTCCGACGTTTCGCTAGAATCTCATCCAGCATTGACGAGGTGAACCCAACAACAGTAGACTCGCTCTTCTACTGTTGTTGGGTTCACCTCGTCAATGCTGGATGAGATTCTAGCGAAACGTCGGAACTGCGAATTTATGGACTGCAGAATGAACGGATGTACTCCAGATAGTAACATTTCATCATATTTTTCCATCCGTGAAGGAATACGTATCAGCATATATATATATATATATATATATATATATATATATATATATATATATGTGTGTGTTTGTGTGTGTGTGTTGTGTGTGTGTGTGTGTGTGTGTGTGTGTGTGTTGTGTGTGTGTGTGTGTGTGTGTGTGTGTGGTGTGTGTGTTGTGTGTGTGTGTGTGTGTGTGTGTGTGTGTGTGTGTGTGTACGTGTAAGATAAGTAATTAAAGCTAAGTAAATATTGGCTATGTATTTAACTTAGCAACTCTGTTTTCTTGTATTCACTTATAACTTAAACTTTAATGTACCTTACTAAAAAGTATCTTGCTTTAGTGTTCTCATTTTCAACCTTTAGGTGACTTATGAAACTCTCTCTCTCTCTCTCTCTCTCTCCCTCTCTCTCTCTCTCTCTCTCTCTCTCTCTCTCTCTCTCTCTCTCTCTATATATATATATATATATATATATATATATATATATATATATATATATATATTTTGTTAAAATAGAAATTAATATTTTGTACGAAAATATTAGACGCATTCTTTGTCTTTTCTTCTGAGATAAAGTGATTTTTATCTTCTATCTCATTCCGTCTGTTTACTTTTCGTCTTAAAAAAATATTCTCTATGAAATATTCAATAATATTTAACTATTCTCTTTGATTTTTTAAAGTTTGTTCTACTAACAAGTTTTTATTAGCTCGCTTTCTTGTCTGTCCGTTACAGATTTTATAATTGATTTTCAACTATGTTCCCGATGACCTATATACTAGAAACTTTAACCGTAGTTCAGTGTTGGATGACAATATAACAATAATGAGTTATTGAGTTGGTGCTCAATGTGCTATTGGGTCACTGGGTTACATAACAGTAGTTATACCGAACATGATTTTGCAGCTCAATTAACTTGAGTCGTTGGAATAATAAACATTTTATTATGAGCAAAGTTATGAGCTAGACGTTATGCTTTTTACACCTAACAAGATCACAAGAAACTTCGCGATAAAACTTAGCTCATTAAGACTTACATCTGTTAACTTTTCATAAACTCTCCTTACTGAATATGCCTCAGTAAAATTAAATTAAATACAGCAAAGTTGCACTGTCACGTCTGCGTTGAAACTCTCAAAAAGATTTTATCATTAGGGAGACAACTGACTGTACAGTAAAGTCCAGGAACATGATCCATTTTCGCAAGACCTTTATTCATGAGTCTTTACTTGTTTGAAACTATTAATTGTTTTTAACTGATTCTACATTTGCCATACCTAAGAAATCATTGTACATAAACTTATTGGGATGATTTGAAAGTTTGATTACGTCATTCGTTACGGAAGTGTAATCGGTTTGAGCTTAAGAGATTCACCTTGAACTATTAAAGGCCGTTGTTAAATATTATTGTTTATATCTACTCAATGGTAATTAAAAATGTGAAATATAATATAAATCAGCACAGTAGGTGTGAGATATATATTATACTTTCAGAAAAATGTCAAAATAGTTTTTATTTAGTACACGAAGATCATAGCAGACATTTTTGTCCTACAAAAGAGATTCTTTTCAAGTATTTTTTTAATTATTATATTAATCAGAAACATTCTTATATAAAATAACTATTCAAACAACAATAATATACATTTTTCGATTTAATAAATTTACAGTAATTTAAATGATTGTTATAATCTAAATAATAATAAAACTTACAATATAAAAACATAAAGTTCTTATTGTAACAACAGCATTGATCTTATACATATGTAATGAATATACTTGGAAGGATATTATTCCTTAAATTTGCTCAAGACATGTACAGCAATAAAAACCCTTTAATATGATGTAAAATAGTCTTAATATTTGGAAAATATTTAAATTAGTTAATTTTATTTCATCTGTGTGTTTACATAAGTCTCTGTTTCACACTGTTTTTATGTTTACGATTTTCATGAAAACATTAAACTATCATATTCAAATTAATGTTAGTTATTATCAAAAGTATGTTTTAGGGCTTTTATACAATAGTGAAGAGTAATAAATGGTAAAAATGTTAATAAACCTTACTTTATTGTTGCTTCAACGCGTAAGAATAAAAAAGTTTTGCTTGGAAAGATTTTGCATTAAAGAAGTCTTATTATCTATATTTAGTTTAGGATTAAATTTGTTGTTTAAGAAAGGATTTGTTGTTTTAATGATTCCAGTTTAGGAAAATATTCAATTATAATTTTAATTAATTTATTTTATTTTTTGTATTATAAATAATGTTGACTTTGTTCCGCGAATGGGCGTCTATATTAAAAGGTAACCCTTAGATGCATCATGACAAAAACAATCGCCAAAAGGAGAACTTTTCATAGGTAATGAGTGTTGAATCTGAAATTGTATTTAACAATTTGAATGTTTCAAAAGAGAAGAAGGGATATTAATCTTTGACACCTAACTTCTCCAATATATTCGTTTCGGATTGTGCTATTTAAAACAAAAATCGATTAATACGACTTGTAGAGTTACTAATAAAGTAAAAGTAAGTGTATAGAGTTTTTTAAGGTTTACGACTTGTAAACATTAGTGACATCCAATCAATATATCTGCAAATATTGGTTTGCACTTATAAGTACAAAACCCCATCTTTAAAATGCCAAATATGCTACTGCAATAGGACTGTTTTTTATAAGCGTCAGTGGTTTGTGCTAAAGCAGACAACTAGAATGGAGTGACGTAAGAAGTGAGAGAACTACTTCCTGTTTCTGTGAACAGAAATGATTGCTCCCGCTGAATAGGATGAAAGAAGTTTTACGTTCTATGGCTGACTCTCATTGTAACTTATATTCTTTTGTTAACAAAAATATAGCCGTTAGGATATAGTCACTTGAATATAACGGTCAATATACATCTTGGTGTAAAGAAAGTTATTTTTAGTTTAAACTATATTAAACATGTTTCCAACACGAATAGCCAATGTATATTTCAATCAACCCTAGAATATGTAATCTGAGTAAATACAGGTGCTCCCCACACAATTTCCGAGTGTTAAATAGAGTTAAAAGAAAATAAAAAAAAAAAACACCAGAAGCATAAAACATATTACACTATGTATATATATATATATATATATATATATATATATATATATATATATATATCGCAATATGTATTTTTGTGTATTAATAAAGAACTAAGTCAAATACAAGAATTATAATTGAATTTAGAATTCAAAGCTTTTCGTTGGCGAACAGTACCAACATCATCAGGAATATTAAAAAATTTATATATATTATAAGTTCTTTATATATACTGTATATATATATAGTAAAGTTTTTATATAACGCTTTACAATTATATTTTTTTATTAAATATTTATTTTATTGATGATATCAAATTTCTATTTAAAACAAAAACACTTACTCAGGAACAATTCATAATTCTTTATTATCACAATTTTTTCTTTCAACATTAAAACAATACACAGAACAAAATTAAACTTAACAAATTTTAACACAATATACTAAACTCACTTTCTTTGATTTTTAGTTACAAACTTTTATATACCCTAGGCTAATTTTACGATCTCTTACTATCTCGGGGTTTATAGCATGGGCTATATTTTTTTAATTCTTAGGTTAATTAAATAAATTTTGAACAAACAATATTAAATTTTGAAATTAGTTTTAATAAATATTTTCCGGATGGAAATACTTTAATTTGGAATAAGCAAAAAGGCGAAACTATTTGAACTGGATTATGATCTTATTACTATTAATCACAAGATATTCTAATGTACAATTTTAAACTTCCTTATTATCCTAAGAGTCCACTAAAGTTTATTTTTTTATAGCGCTATACATACTTAACTTATCAAATACCGAAAATCTGCAGGTCGCTTACGTAAGATTCCGTTCTCTTCAAATTTCACTTTTTACACACTTAAATTCGTTTTAGTTCCTTCAAATTATATTACCACTGTACTTTATCTTTAAATTCTCTTATCCTTATTTAAAATTGCCAAGTTTCTTCACAAAACGGTATAATTTTGACGAATTCCTTCAAATGTAAAATTTTGACTGCTAAGAAAGGTCTGCTTCCTCGGCGTCCCCACGCCAGACTGACTCTAACTACGCAACCTTTGAGTTTAAACAATTGTTTGTTTTTTTAATATGGCGGCTTCCTTCTTCAAAAAAAGAAATCATATGCTCTAATTTAACGAAGTTCCGCTCCTTCCCACTAGAGTCGACTGCAACTGACCTACGTCTTGCTTTCTACATCTGTTAATGTCAACGAACTATTTTCACCGTTTTAATTTGGTTAACATACTGCTTCAATTTTCCGATCCTTAACCAACCTTCCAGTGTTTATTTAATTACTATTATTAGTGTGTGAAGTGTCTTTGTGTTTTACTTTTGTAATATTTCGAAATGTGTGTGTTTTGACTGGACTTCATAGAAACATAACCTTTCTAATCTCATTGTTTACAATCGTATTTCACTTTCTCCTTCAAGTAATTACTTATGCCCTATGTTACTAATATTTACAATTTTGTTTACACATAACTATTATTAGATTATCTTGTTTTAATTTATGTGTTAGGGGTTTTGATATAACACATTTCCTAATCGATTTTACAGTTCACATACCTTGTTTACAATTCTAGGCTTTTACCTAAATTTAGTTTCAATTTAATCTAATCAATCTTTTAATGAATTTCTTTTTTTAAATTTTGTGTGGGTTATTTCTAATTTATTTTTCCAATTCTTAAAGAACATTATATAGCCCATTCTATAAATGTTACATATATATATATATATATATATATATATATATATATATATATATATATATATATATATATATATATATAGTAACACTCTTAAAAATAAGGTGTTACATATAAATTCATTTATATATTTAATTTTTATTTAATAATTATATCGTCCCAATATAACATAAAATTGTTTTATTGATGCACATTGTGAAGCTAGCGTAGGTGGTGAGCGCTCCTAGCGGACGAAATAAAAAAATATCGTACGAGTTAGTAACTTAGGGTAATAAGCACATCACGCCATGTGACGTAAACATTGTCTGATATCGCCTGATCCGAAGCACCAATCAGAATATTCATATATATAAATAAGGGTGGGAGTTTGTTTGAAAATTTCAGTTAGCTTGTCCTTGCAACGACCCCACTTCTCAAAACGTCTTTGAACGAGACGGACGTGATGGCACTTAGTCGGACATAACTTAGAAATTTATAAGCTTCCAGTATTCAAAACTTAAGATGTCAAGGCCGGTACCAAATTTTATAAACACAACAATAGAAGAAGTCAGAGCGATTATTTATGTGTTCCAAATAAGTAAAAGTTTATATCATTTTTTGTATAAGAGCGCTGATTCCAGGAGCGATGTGCAGTTATTAGTGTACAAAAGCCATGGGCAATGTTTAATCATATGTGTTATAGTGTTTTATAAGTAATGTGCACAACCAGGTACGTTTTAGACAATAATGAAGAAAATGTATTTTAATGTAAACTAAGTTGAATTTTAACTGATAAACGGTTAACATATGAACAGTAGAAATTGTCCTTTGAATATTCATTTCTAAAATTAAATTGGAAAACTTAAGTTACTACCTTCTCGATAAATATACATTTTAAAGTTTAATAAGTAATTAAAATGTATGGAATTGTTAGCAGTAATTAAAGGTAAATTACTCGACACATTGGTGTCATTTGTTCTTTTGTAATTTGTCACTGAATAATAAATTGTTTAACTTTGTATTTTAAAACTTAAATTTCTTATTTCACAAGTAACATAGTTCTACCTTCCGAAGATATCAGAAGACCGTTTACAGAGAGACATTATTATGCCTGTGCTGTAACAGAGAACTAGAAACCCTGATGGCGATGATAACCTTGATAGGTTTTTCGCCTGGAAAAATAATTAAAAAAATAAATAAAGATAAAAACTTACCCGAGGTAAAAAGGGCTAGTACCGTTACAATATATATATATATATATATATATATATATATATATATATATATATATATATATATATATATATTTTCCATTTATTCATTATAAACTGGAGATAAAATCACTTAATTTTTGATTGTATTATAAGACTTGTTGTAGAAAATTATATCACAGTCATAATACATGTTTATTAAATATTTTTTTCGGTATAATATGTTACATATTAAACGTAGAATAATATATTACAAAATTGTTGCCACATTCCACTATCAAAAACTTTTGTTCTTCCTATATACAAGCAAATAATAAATAAAAAAATAATGTTTCTTAACATTTATATGTTCCAACAGGTTTGCCTTTAACTATTTGTAGGACCTGCAATGTGTGAGTTGAAAATGTTTACTGATTAACAACAAAAAATTTTGTACATTCAATATATACATATCTAGGCGTGTGTGTGTGTGTGTGTGTGTGTGTGTGTTTGTGTGTGTGTGTGTGTGTTTGTGTGTGTGTGTGTGTGTGTGTGTGTTTGTGTGTGTGTGTGTGTGTGTGTTTGTGTGTGTGTGTGTGTGTGTGTGTTTGTGTGTGTGTGTGTGTGTGTGTGTGTGTTTGTGTGTGTTTGTATGTGTGTGCTCGCTCGCTCGTGTCATTCTATTCCAAGTGTCAGTAACCCATAATGATTTTTTTGTTATATTACAGCCGATAATAAAATGTCAAATAAATTTCAGCATACTTGCAATGCTAAAGAGAATGCTTGGAAATGTTCCATTGACAAGAGGTAAACAGATGATCGTAAAATAAGAAACAAAAACTATTAGGAACTCCCACAGCGCTGTTGCAGCGCCACAAAATTACACAATTTGGCCTAACCAACCTGTGTCTGCTGTAGAGTTTGGAACTCCCACAGCGCTGTTGCAGCACCACAAAATTACACAATTTGGCCTAACCAACCTGTATTTGCTGTAGAGTTTGGAACTCCCACAGCGCTGTTTTAGGACCACGAAATTACACAATTTGGCCTAACCAACCTGTGTCTGCTGTAGAGTTTGGGAACTCCCACAGCGCTGTTGGAGCACCACGAAATTACACAGTTTGGCCTAACCAACCTGTGTCTGCTGTAGAGTTTGGGAACTCCCACAGCGCTGTTCGAGGACCACGAAATTACACAATTTGGCCTAACCAACCTGTGTCTGCTGTAGAGTTTGGGAACTCCCACAGCGCTGTTCGAGGACCTCGAAATTACCCAATTTGGCCTAACCAACCTGTGTCTGCTGTAGAGTTTGGGAACTCCCACAGCGCTGTTGGAGCACCACAAAATTACACAGTTTGGCCTAACCAACCTGTGTCTGCTGTAGAGTTTGGAACTCCCACAGCGCTGTTGCAGCACCACAAAATTACACAATTTGGCCTAACCAACCTGTATTTGCTGTAGAGTTTGGAACTCCCACAGCGCTGTTTTAGGACCACGAAATTACACAATTTGGCCTAACCAACCTGTGTCTGCTGTAGAGTTTGGGAACTCCCACAGCGCTGTTGGAGCACCACGAAATTACACAGTTTGGCCTAACCAACCTGTGTCTGCTGTAGAGTTTGGGAACTCCCACAGCGCTGTTGGAGCACCACGAAATTACACAATTTGGCCTAACCAACGTGTTTCTGCTGTAGAGTTGAAATATTATAAGAAGCAATCTAATGGAATTATTTATATTTGTAACGAATAATTTTCTGTAAACGTCAAATATCACAGGGAATAATTATATGTTTACGACAAACTGAGTTTTTTAAAATAAAAAACTGCTCAGTGGTGGACTTCTTTTTTGGTAGGAATTAATTAGAGGCAAAAGGTTTGTTCTAAAAAGGTAAATGTGATTTTAATATAACGATAAAAGAGGCTAGACATTTTAAACAAATATAATAAAGAGATATAGTTAGAACATCATACAAACATTTTCGAGGTTTCATGGCAAAAAACCACAGCAAATAACAGCCAACGTCTTCAAGTTCAAAAATATTTAAATAAATAATTTTAAATTTGTGTCCTACCAATCTTTTTAATCTTTTAAATATAATCCAATGCTTGTATTATCAGAATTCAGATTATTCCCTTATTTCGTCACTAAAGATCTCATGAAAGGTTCTATTTATGATGTATTATGCTCTAAGGAGGAATAAGTGTTACAGTCATTAGGAATTATATCCATGAGTACCTTTACTCTAAACGTTTGCTTATCGTGTAACCCAATTTGGGGCCTCCAGGAGGAGCAAATTAGTTAGGATCATATCGGCTTTAGATAGGCTTTACAAATTATTTGTACTTTGCCTTTTGTGTCGCCAGATGTTCTCAATGGGAGCGATCAATGCACTGGAGTTTGATTAGATTTGGTTTCTTTACTTGCAAAAACAACGAATAGATATTAAGTACGCAGTCTTACTTTGTTGAACTTAGACCTTACGTCGAGCAAGGTAAAAAAACCTCTAATCCCAGTTGATTTCCGAAGTTAGACGGAAGTTCCGTTTCATTAATTTTTAATTTGAAGCAGTGGTTTATTATTGTGAGCCATTTCCTCTTTAGCTACTACTCTTTCTTGTAAATACGCTTTATTGTGATCGCAATATAATTACAGATATTCTCACAGAACAAAACTATAATGTGTAAATTTTTAATTGGAAGCAGCGGTTTGTTATTATGAGCCATTTCCTCTTAAGCTACTACTCTTTCTTGTAAATACGCTTTATTGTGATCGCAATATAATTACAGATATTCTCACAGAACAAAACTATAATGTGTAAATTTTTAATTGGAAGCAGCGGTTTGTTATTATGAGCCATTTCCTCTTAAGCTACTACTCTTTCTTGTAAATACGCTTTGTTGTGATCGCAATATAATCACAGATATTCTTACAGAACAAAACTATACAGTGTACATTTTTAATTGGAAGCAGCGGTTTGTTATTGTGAGCCATTTCCTCTTAAGCTACTACTCTTTCTTGTAAATACGCTTTAGTGTGATCGCAATATAATCACAAATATTCTTACAGAACAAAACTATAATGTGTAAATTTTTAATTGGTAGCAGCAGTTTATTCTTGTGAGCCATTTCCTCTTAAGCTACTACTCTTTCTTGTAAATACGCTTTGTTGGGATCGCAATATAATCACAAATATTGTTACAGAACAAAACTATAGATGTGTAAATTTTTAATTGGAAGCAGCGGTTTGTTATTGTGAGCCATTTCCTCTTAAGCTACTACTCTTTCTTGTAAATACGCTTTGTTGTGATCGCAATATAATCACAGATATTCTCACAGAACGAAACTATAATGTGTAAATTTTTAATTGGAAGCAGCGGTTTGTTATTGTGAGCCATTCCTCTTAAGCTACTACTCTTTCTTGTAAATACGCTTTGTTGTGATCGCAATATAATCACAAATATTCTCACAGAACAAAACTATAATGTGTAAATTTTTAATTGGAAGCAGCGGTTTGTTATTGTGAGCCATTTCCTCCTAAGCTACTACTCTTTCTTGTAAATACGCTTTGTGGTGATCGCAATATCATCACAAATATTCTCACAGAACAAAACTATAATGTGTAAATTTTTAATTGGAAGCAGCGGTTTGTTATTGTGAGCCATTTCCTCTTAAGCTACTACTCTTTCTTGTAAATACGCTTTGTTGTGATCGCAATATAATCACAAATATTCTCACAGAACAAAACTATAATGTGTAAATTTTTAATTGGAAGCAGCGGTTTGTTATTGTGAGCCATTTCCTCTTAAGCTACTACTCTTTCTTGTAAATACGCTTTGTGGTGATCGCAATATAATCACAAATATTCTCACAGAACAAAACTATAATGTGTAAATTTTTAATTGGAAGCAGCGGTTTGTTATTGTGAGCCATTTCCTCTTAAGCTACTACTCTTTCTTGTAAATACGCTTTGTGGTGATCGCAATATAATCACAAATATTCTCACAGAACAAAATTATAATGTGTAAATTTTTAATTGGAAGCAGCGGTTTGTTATTGTGAGCCATTTCCTCTTAAGCTACTACTCTTTCTTGTAAATACGCTTTGTGGTGATCGCAATATAATCACAAATATTCTCACAGAACAAAACTATAATGTGTAAATTTTTAATTGGAAGCAGCGGTTTGTTATTGTGAGCCATTTCCTCTTAAGCTACTACTCTTTCTTGTAAATACGCTTTGTTGTGATCGCAATATAATCACAAATATTCTCACAGAACAAAACTATAATGTGTAAATTTTTAATTGGAAGCAGCGGTTTGTTATTGTGAGCCATTTCCTCTTAAGCTACTACTCTTTCTTGTAAATACGCTTTGTGGTGATCGCAATATAATCACAAATATTCTCACAGAACAAAACTATAATATGTAAATTTTTAATTGGAAGCAGCGGTTTGTTATTGTGAGCCATTTCCTCTTAAGCTACTACTCTTTCTTGTAAATACGCTTTGTTGTGATCGCAATATAATCACAGATATTCTCACAGAACAAAACTATAATGTGTAAATTTTTAATTGGAAGCAGCGGTTTGTTATTGTGAGCCATTTCCTTTTAAGCTACTACTCTTTCTTGTAAATACGCTTTGTTGTGATCGCAATATAATCACAGATATTCTCACAGAACGAAATTATAATGTGTACATTTTTAATTGGAAGCAGCGGTTTGTTATTGTGAGCCATTTCCTCTTAAGCTACTACTCTTTCTTGTAAATACGCTTTAGTGTGATCGCAATATAATCACAAATATTCTTACAGAACAAAACTATAATGTGTAAATTTTTAATTGGTAGCAGCAGTTTATTATTGTGAGCCATTTCCTCTTAAGCTACTACTCTTTCTTGTAAATACGCTTGGTTGTGATAGCAATATAATCACAGATACTCTCAAAGAACAAAACTATACAGTGTACATTTTTAATTGGAAGCAGCGGTTTGTTATTGTGAGCCATTTCCTCTTAAGCTACTACTCTTTCTTGTAAATACGCTTTGTTGTGATCGCAATATAATCACAGATATTCTCAAAGAACAAAACTATACAGTGTACATTTTTAATTGGAAGCAGCGGTTTGTTATTGTGAGCTATTTCCTCTTAAGCTACTACTCTTTCTTGTAAATACGCTTTGTTGTGATCGCAATATAATCACAGATATTCTCACAGAAGAGAACTATACAATGCACATTTTTTTAATATATAACTAGATACGTCAATAAAACAAGCAAATAATTAAAGGTACTGAAAATAGCGATAAAAAATAACAAGAAAAAAATATAGGAAAACTCTTCTTTTAATTTCAACCCAAATGTAAAATTATAAATTCATCTATATTTCATTCGCAGAGAAATAAATCGCTCTAAATGTTTTCAAGGTCGACATTGACCTACTGCTAAAATAAATGATATTACTTCCGCAGATTCTATAAATACAAAAAGCGGGTCAACTCTAATCCGATGTATTTTTCTTTTCCGACCACAGTTTAGGTTAGACACTGTACCACAAGTCAAGAATATCAAGGAGACGAACCAAGGCGGGTTTGTACAAAAATAGATCTCCCTAATAGAGGGTAGGTCATTCCAGAAGCAAATATAATATCATAACAAAAAACAAAACTGTGTCAATGTAGCGATAAATAAATATTTTCCGTCGTTACTCTAATCAGATCCTTTAAATCGATCCCTACTACATACGAATGAAAAATATACGGCCCAGGTTTACCATTTAGAGAAATCACTTTTTGATTGGCATCGAAATTCCTTGGCATTGCAAATGTAGGAAGACTATCTTTTTTTTAGTTTCCTTTTTTTAACTTTTTTTTTTAAATTTAACTTACAAATGACCTTACGACTGCTGAAAAAAAACGAAACTAGAAGTGAGAAATTATTACAATTTTAGGAGATGTGAAAACACTAAAACCGCAATAACAATATGATTATCAAAATTAATCAAAAAATAAATTAGATATATAACTACCAGATAATAATAATAATACGGCGGAGTAGTCAAAGACAATAACGTAGTTAATATAAATATATTTTAAAATAATTGTAACCTATTAGGTAAACAAGTTACATATACCTAACTAAACTAACTAACATAACCTAACTAAAATTTAATTTTCAATAAATTATTTAAATCAGTAGAAACAGTCACACAGGAAGCACAAAATACAATAAACATTTAATTTAAAGAAATATATTATGTACATAGATTTATTTGTTACAAGGTACTAAATGAAAAAACTATAAAATTCATTAATGCCATTTTCTTCTTCTTTATTTTTAGTAATTTTGCGCCTGTTCTATCCTAGGAAGGCATTTGTCAGTTCCTGATCTCATGTCGCCGCTCACCTTTTTCTTGGTCTTTCAATGTTTTAACGCCATTTACACTATTATTTCTAGCTATAAGTACAATTCTATTCCACTCTATGCAACTCATATAGCCGCTTATACTTTATCTTGTTTAACACATTTTTTAATGATATTTTTATCTTTGTGTCATTTTATATTTTCACTTCGTGCTTTATCTCTGACTCCATTTTCTATATTTATTGTTACTATTTAGATTGCATCTGTTTTCAGTAGCCTATCTATTGTTCTTGAGCATTAATTTTTGCTGTATATGTAAGTAACGCTTCAACTTTGGCCTTGCTTTTGCCTGGATATGCATATGTTTATATTCATTTGCTATTCATATTTGTTGATCTATTTGTATATGTAACTATATGATGAGGCTCCAAAGTAATTGATTGACTTCTAATTAAATTTATCTTTTTTATAAATCACCTTAGTTAATATTTTAATAGCCCTATTGTATCAATATTCTTATTAAAGAAAACCAGATTTGCTATGTCGTAATGAAACGACGAACTGTGTTGAATTTATAATGATGAAATGATATAAAACTTCTAACACAAAATATGGCTCTTGTATGAAACAATTCAAAGAACAAAAAAATAATATAAATATGGAATAAAAAGTAACTGACACTGTAGTGGATAGCGTGTAACCAGATAATAATATACTAATAGCCGATTAAATATACTTCAAAACAGGTAGATAATTGAAATAAAATGAACTAAAATTATGAAAAGTAAATCATTAAAGTCATAAAACGTGTCATTTGTGAATTTTTACTTCTAAAGGTATTCTTATAAGTACTCTTATAAAAATTAATTAAAACCTAATTCACTGGTAATAAAAAAAAGGGAAAGCAATGCGTATAGGTTTCATAAACAACAAAACATTGATGAAACATTTGCATGTATGTAGAAAAGTAAAGCGTATAGTGAAGAGGATATAAACTTTAGAGTTCAGGAAAGTATATTTGAGCGAAACAATAAAACCTGTTTCAACTTGCTGATGTGAAGAGGCACTTGAAGTAGATTATAACTTGCGAATATGGAGAAATACTGCTCTTCAAAACAAACACTGTACTCCAATATTAACCACACTAGAACTTGTAATGTTTAAAAGTCTATCCAAATATTCATGAGTTTAAAAATTATTCATTTCATAAGGGGTAATATATTCTCTGAAGTAGCTTACAAAACAATGAAGGGTAGTATGAAGATAAATAAAATTGGCCTTACATAAATGTGATTCATTATAATACGAAATAGCAAAAATAACATGACGATTTTACTGATAAACAGAATTGCAATTCTAGAATTGTGTTAGGTTAGAGGGTAGCAAATTGAAAACTAACAACACATTAAAGAATAAATTAAAGGATATTATAGAGAATAAATATTTTTTGTAAACACGGGGTTATAAAATGCAAAGTAATTGCAAAGCAACATACATTAGACGAACAGGACGAAAATTTGAAATCAGATATAAAGAGCATATAAGGTTTTAAGTATGAGAAAAATGATTCGAAATATGCTACAAATTTGTTTAAAGAGGGTCATACACCGCGAGAAATGAAAAATGCAAGGAAACTTTTACATCAAAGAAAGAGGTTTAAATATTTTAAAAATGTAGCAGTTTATAAAGTAAAGTTAAAAAAGGAAAATGAAAACAAATAAATACAGAGTCGAACGTTATTTTTAAAAGCTTGAAATTATTAAGCAGCTTAATACGAGGAGTCGAGAGTAGACTTATACCAATAGGAAGCGAGGTCTGTAAGTGGTGGGGGCGTCGCTAACAGTATATAAAACGAACTCATGATTTGGGCGAACAGTACGATTTGTTTTGAAAATGGAGTCATTCCGAAACGCGTCAACAGAGGAAATTATTGTAATGTTAGATAAGGTAGAAACCATTCAAATATATACAAATATTTCTAACAGAAATGACAATTAATATATTAAGGGTTTTTTGTCAAGACTATATTAATTATTATTTATTTAATTTATTCCTTTTATTTTCGACGTTTTGGTCATTGACAATATCGTATGGGTATTTTCAAAACAAAAATTAAAACCATATAAACTAAAATAGAACATAAATGGCCTTAAGAAAACACGAATTGCTAAAACGTAGATGATAAGAAAAAAAAATTAATTAAATATCAGTTAACATAGTCTGTTGCAGTCTATTAAACTCATCAATAAAAGAAATTCTAAATATACACATCTTTGCTTCTGTTAGGAATATTTGTGTACATATGAGTACATTTTCCTGCCTTTCCTAACTTTAAAACTTTTTTTTGTTGATGCGTTTCGGAAAAATTCTATTCTTAAAACCTAAATAGAACTGTTTTTTCAAGGAAGTATGACTTAAGTTTTGAGAAATGGTTTTTCTCCAAAACGCGTTAACAAAGGGAAATATTTCATTGTTAATAAAGGCAAAGTGTATTCAAATGTACAAATACATTAAGTCTGCTTATTTCCATGTAAATAGGTTAGGTTTACATTTATGTAATTAATTGGTAAATTGATACATACGTTTACCAGTCACATGTAATTAATAGAGTTTTTAATTAATAAACTTTTTTTATAAGAATACAACAAAATCTTTTGCTATGTTTTTGCTAATGAAGAACTTTAAAAGCACTATATAACTGGAAGTAATTATTAATTTAGAAAGTAACTAATAAAATAATTTTAACGCTCTACAATCACATGGCCTAACCAGTAAACATTCGACTAAATAAAAAAAAAACGCAACAGAGAGGAAGTATACATTCCGTAGATATAAAAACTTCGATATTCAGAGAACGTAAATGTGAAATGTTTTTTTTTTAGGAAAGGAGGATTACTTAATTAATTGAACAAACAGCGACTCCATCAAAAATCTTTAAGAAAAACATTAAGGCGATACTGCATAGCAAACTATTAATGAGGTAAAGAGAGGGAGAAGCAATAGCAAAACCAATGTACAATGTGTTTCACTGAAACGTTAAATAAAACCTAATTTATGTAAAACATTCAAAGAGAATTGAATAGAAAAGAGTTGAGCTGTTATTCTATTTAGTTCTAAAATGTTCTCGCATATTTAGGAAAGTGGATAAAAATATCAAACTTATAGAAATGCATTAGCGTCTTAAAAGATGGAAAATAAAACATTGGAAAAATACAAGAAGAAAGTAAGGAAAACACAGCGCTAACGCTAAGCTTTAAAGCTAAAGAAAACACTTACTGCTCCACTTTTCCCGGAGAATCTATAGTTACCTTCATTCATCTTTATATAGTTAATAGGCACTTACCTGAAACACAAGGTAAAACAATTACATTAGTAGGCTATATAATATTGGATGACAGAAAGTGTATAAACAAATTCAATTTAATAATAAATTTACTACAATTCATGAAGGATTTCTTAAGGAATACCAGCATTCTCTAGAGTAAATGCTATTTAGGCTATATTACTTACAGATACGAGTTTCACAAACTCAAAACATGTATACCAATGTCATAGCCTACAGTTGTAGTTTCATGTAATGTCATATAAATAAATGTGGTCAAGTTGCATATAATGTTATAACGGGTATAGGACCTGTGAGCGTGTAAAACATATTCAAGTTGATTCAAAGTAGGACCCCAGTTATCTGAATCAATTTGGAAAGGAGCCATTCGGATGAACATTATGATGGGTTGATTGTTTAGTTATATATCTTTTTTCCTTAATTTTGAGCTAAAAAATTAGCATTTTCCAAAGATTTAGTTTCACAAAATTAAGTTGTTGCAAACAAGTTGCTGAAAACAAGGAATAAATTTTAGTTTCTGGCTATCGTATTGATTTTCTTGAAGAGCTTTCATTTTCAAACACGGACACGAAAATTAAAAGTGTAGGTTTGCTCCTTTTAAAGTTCGAAATCATTGATTGTCCAACACTGTACTCAGCAAACTGTTTCCTCGTAGCTTCTTCATCTGAATTGTCTATAATGATTATAACTTCTAGAGATAGGAAACTCATTTTATCACAAACAAAACAACGGACGGATGCCAACCAAAGACTCACTGACTAAATAAACAAAACGAATAGTGACCGTCAGGATGCGACGACAGAGACTTCCGACTATAAAAAACTGTACTGAGACGGTGACTCGGCATCCAAATAATATTTCTGTTGCGCCTAAACTGCTTCCCAGAGAAAATGCCAAAAGCACGTGTAGACAGAATCATTATTTTGGAAACCCTGAAATTTATTCTGAAACCTGAAAGTGATTCGAATAGTTTGATTATGGATGACTGGAGTTCTACTATACTTGAGCACAATGAAACAATGTTTCTTCATAAAGAGTTGGTCTACGGCGATCTCCCAGCATAAATGGTATTGCTGACGAAGGATGGAATATAGGTCAACTGTGAATATAGGTAGTCTTATGGTAGATGCTTAAAGCCATCTGATACTTGATGTCATTGACGGATTAAGAATCAAGGACCGCGTACCTGTAGCAAACCTACTCTCGATAGGGTGTAAATAGGCTTGTATGATAAAACGAGGCTTGTATTTACTCGTTTTAGAAAAAAAGGGATAATGATAATTAAATAGTATTTTATTAATTTATTATTAGTTTCATTAGTAATATTTAATTGTTTAATTGTTAAATAATAACAATGGACTGAGGAAAGGCCCTAATGATCTCCGGGAGGTGGGCATAATTAAATATTATGGATTCAGATAGGAGCGTCACGCTTTACTTAAACCACTTCTCTGTCAAGATAAAACTAATAGAAGAAAAGTATATTTCAGTATTTACCTTACCAATGATTAAGCTGCCTCAGACAGCCTACAGAGCGTAATAAATCCCAGATTCAATCTGTTACAAATATTAAACTAATAGTAACAATTTCTCGACAACAATAACGACAGTAAAAGAAATAATAATACGTTGTTAAAAGTTCTATGGAAAAATCTACATACAGAACGAATCAGAATTGGAAAATCGCGAGAATAAAACGTGAAACTGCCATATAAGTAAACTATTTCTACACTTTAAGATCGCAATAAGAAAACATAGCGCAGTTAGATTGTGAATTTACAGCTAGGATAGCCTATCATTTTAAAAACAGATTCGTAAAAATAATCGGCATTGTTGCTCAAAAAAACAGTAAAAACTTAAAGCAACTGTCGCGTAATTTTTATATCAAATATACAAAACCTCTTGACCACAAAGAAAACGCTTATTTTAACCCTTATCCACATTTCGATTACACAGTAATCATCCTCAGAGAATAATATTTAAAAATAAAATCCTCTAAAAAAAATAGGCGCATTTGTAGACCTTTCTTGTGAAGACGATTGCTTTGCAATCGAAATGTCTTTAAGGGTTTAAATAAAGAGTTTTATTTGTAGTTAAGAGGATTTATTTTTTTCAAATTGAAAAAAATTAGGTTAATAAGAGGCACTGAAAATGGGTTAGTAAATACTAACGTCGTACAAGAAGAAGTAGACCAGTCAGAGAGTATTTGGAGGCTATAAGTAAAAATTAACTAAGTTAGTTTGCGGATGGAGAAGTAAAAATAGATTTCGATAAATGTATATTTATGTTAGTAGTGAGTGATCGTTGGAACAATTTTTATTTAAGAAATATGTCCATCGAAAGTAGACTATATATTCTAGGATAAATTTTGTTGGATTACCAAATTGATATGTATTACCGATTCATTATTTATTAATATTTGTATACTGTTTCAACTAATATATAATTATATACTCAAACCAAAATTCTACAACTTTTTATTTCGAGATTTTAAAATTTTGATGTTGTATTTTAATTTAAAACAAATTTAATTTTGATGATTTGGTCACATTTTGACTAATTTTAACTATCAGACCGGTATAAAAAGACGTTGCATTTTTAACACTTAATCTTTAGGGCATAAAGTTACTTCTGGTGTCCGTATCCGTCCCCAAATGTCCAAACTTCTAAGCTACCAAAATAAACCCCAGAAGAAATTTACAAAATTATTTTTTTAACTAGAAAAAAATAGTATAATAAGAAATAAAAAATAATTTGCCCGTCACAAAAGTTTCAACGATTGTTGAATAAAAATATCAGATCATAATATTTAAAAAATACCAACCAATGCTTCAAGTGCTTTTAAAAGGCTTACAGTGTAAATATAACACACCAATGATATGCTATAGGCATCTGTTACAGCTATATTTAAGAAACAATCGTACGGTAGGTGTTTTAGTGAAGGGGGAAGTTGGCGTATTGTCTGAAGTTTGAAGTTGGAATATCGCACGTACCCAAAGAAAGACGTCGCGTGAATGTCTGAGCTTAAACCGAACAAGAATATTCAAAGAGAATATTAAAGTGATGCGGAGAACTCTGCAAGTTTCAAACTTGTTTGCTCTGTGTACACTGCGCGAAAGTTCCCTTTAAGTTTAATAATCGCTTGGGCGGAAACACTAGGAGAAGACGTGCGAGGCAAGTACACTTAGGTGTTGGTGGGATTGTTGCTAGTAAATGCTATTTATACACCCAACCTCATGAGCTAAACTCTAGAGCTTGAGGGACGTACGGTTTAAATAATACTAAAGCAATAAATTTTTCAATTTTGAACTTTTAATATGAGATTAATTTATATTAGAATCAACACAGTACAACTTGACTGTCTAACTATTTTCAAGGCTTTGTTGTCAAACCTGTTTCGGCAATTTTGTTGTCTTCACCAGTGACTATATATAATAAATACAAATTATTGTACTATGGTTATTTTAATGACTACACAATCAAATTTTTGTTTTAGTTTGTTAATAGTGGGTGGAATATGAAATTAACAAATATTTTACACCAATAATATTGTTTAAAAACAAATTAAACGTACTTACATTAATTAAATAAATAAATTTTAAATAATTATGTTTGATAGACAGGAATTAATTTTCCTGTATAATTATTTCCCTAATATAGTTATGCTAAGATAATTTGTATTTATTCTCGAATTTTGTAGTCCATTTTGACCGGCGAATCTTAATCCTTTAACATTAGTTTATGACTATCTGAACTTTAAATTATTTACTATCCGATTAATTGTATTTATTGTATATAATCACTGATGATGGTAATATAGTTGACGAAACATGTTTGATGGTGAAGTCTAGAAACGAATTTAGGAGCATAACGAACCTTAGTAGTTTGAGGGGACCTTACCTGTAATACACCCACGTTCTATTGGATGCTCATTGCTTCCCAGGTAAAATTTAGGTCCGGGTAAATAGCGACTGAGAAAAGAATTGTTTGAAAGTGGGAAAGAAATTTGACTCCAAAGAAGAATTTGCTTTGTGGATGAAGATATTGTCTAAGGAATATTGTCGATCTGGATTGGCAATTAATATACGCAATTAATATTGCGTATAATTTCAGTAAGCATGAGAAGCCGTATATAGGTTGGAATAATACAGCTGGATACCAATGTTTCCACGCTGATGGAAACATTGACTAATGCAATCGAAAATAATTATATGATACTAGTAGCGGGTTTGCTTGCTGTAATGTAATAGTGAAAAATGCCAGATTTTTAATAAAATAATTTATAATATTTGCACAATTTTTAGTACAATTAAGTTTGTTTTTAAATATTTGAACACGACTGCTAACGGAAAATTAGAGTAATGTATTATCTGAATAAAAAGAAGAATATTTAAAAGTGTATAGGTTCTTCATTTGTATTAGAAACTGGAAAATCTCTAGACGAAGCTTTAAAAAGAATTATATTAATAACTAGGCTATTTAAGCAGATTTATTTATAGTCTTCTGACAATCGACCAGTATAAATATCACCGACTTAAAAAGGTAGACAATGATTGTCAATTTAGGTAAAAATAAAATAGGGGCATAACACCTGTTATAGGACATATTAGAAGTATTACATAATACTTTAGTGATGACGTCATCACGGATCCAGAGCTGCGTACCTGAAGTAGACTTACTCAGGTAGAGAGAAAAAACCTACTTTCTGGATGAGATGAAGAATTGTCTGTTCTTTATATCCACTTGTATGAAAATTAGAATAAATTAAAAAGGACTAAGGAAATAATAAAAAAATTCCATGGTATTGGGATAGGGGGTACCAAGCAGAGTCAATTAACCCTTGTAATGGAATTGAGCATGGTCACTTAACAGGGTTGAGTTATTTATGGAATCGAGCAGTAGACATTCTGAACAGGGTTGAATAGAGATGTCTTGCACTGGTATATAGGTATAGTAGTATTAAGGTAAATTCAAATTACTTAGCTTGGACCCTTCCCTCATCTGAAGAGTCTTTAAATAAAGCGTTTTCAGACCACTACAATCTTTTGCAAAATTATGGTAGAAACCCCAAAATTAAGCGTGTTTTATTCTTATTTCTCTTAGTTTATGAAGGTCCTTACCTAATATAGTATGTTTATAAAAAGTCTTTTAAAATGGTCGTACTTGGATGCTTTATAAGGTAAAAACAAATTTGTGAATGAAATTTTCTAGTCATTACATGTTTTTCTTTTTTATTCTTGTATATTTAAAACTTATAACTGTTACCAATTTATATTAAAAGAGAAAAACATATTTCAGGAGTTATAATTGTTACATAAAAACTTACGATTTTAAAGTACAATGGTTTTAAAGTACGAATAATTAATTATAGTCTACTGTTCTTAATAAAGTAAAGACATTTAAGAGTTTAAATCCATTATGTTTTTTTAAAGAAAATATGAAACTATTTCTGTGATAAAGAATTTGTTTAGAAATTAAATTTTATTATTTTAAATATTTTGCACTGTAGTTATAATAATTATTAATTTGCATTAAATACCGAAAGTTTAAGCGTTCCCATATTTGTATTTATTAAATTGATTTCATTTTTACAAAGAGAAATCATTTGTGTCCGGCACAGAAATCAAACGCTTACCTTATAGTTAGGGCATGATTACGGCTGATGAAATATATAAAATAAAAACGATACTTTTAACTACTAAAGTGTTTTCTAATTTAAACACAAAGTAGTAAAAACGTTTCTGAATAACGCATCTCTTTCAAACTTGCCTCGTAATTGTCAGGATAACAGTATACGTTACTTTAGTGGCTGACACTTCCAACGGTTCCTTAACTGAAGCTGCGGTAGTTGCTGCAGCTAATGAGGCGTTTAATAAACTCTGACTTAGTACAGTGCTTGCTTCCCTTAATAACGTTTGTATGGAACAGAGAGTTAACAGATTTTTAAAGGCAGAACATTTTAAAATACAGAAATAAATGAAACCATTTGTATAACAATAATTAAATTAAATAAATCGTCCACTAGTGATAGGCGAGATTCGGAAGGAATGTGTGAAGAAAATAAATGATTAAAAACGTAATCATCATCCACATATGAAGATCATAAATGGATAAGAAAAGCTAGTTTTAATGTTACAATTATAGTACAGAATAGATAAATGCAGCTATAATTTGAACTCTTGATTACATACAATCATAGTCATATACGAATATATAGTTGCATTCTGCTATAATGTATACATCAATGGTGTGTTTGAAAATATGTTCATTAACTGCAGTTAATCTGGCAGTTTCAGTGTGGATTATAGCGATCTCATATTGCAGCAATGAGTTAAACCTATAACTCTTAAGGCAAATTCCTCTGAATAAAGACCATACTCGGACAATATCTGATATTTTTATGCGTTTAAAATATAATTAGCTACTTACGAATTCTTTACTTTAAATATTGTCAAGAAATTTTGTCTTGCAGTGAATTATTCACTATGAGATTACGTGAGTGTGCCCCACAGATATGGTTCCTTTTTTGTAACCTTGGGAGGAACGGGCGAGCTTCGGCGAATTGGCCCTGCTTAAGAGAAATCATAATGATCTCTCTGCATATATTAGGAGTTTCTGGCCTAGCTGGAACCACCATATCTACAGTCGCGAACATAGGGAGTGGATACTCTTCTTGTACTTCGATAAACTTGAGGTATGTATCAGTTTAGCCAACATTACACATCATAATGTTCACCTGGTTAGTTTCCCCTATTTATGTATCTTCAAACTACCTTTAAGATTTCTTCATACATTGAATTCCAGGCGACCTTTTCACCTTAAATCACTAACAAGTGAAGGTAATGTGAGTAGGTATGGTTATAAAAGCATAGGTTTTCGAAATTTAAGATGAAGAAATGTAGAACTATTTAGATTTGTGAACACGTCTAATGTAGTATTAACCAAAATGACCTTTATCTGAAGGCGTTTAACATATTCAAAACGCATTTATGTTCTTCAAGACTTAAATGCAGTTATAAAATATAAAGTAAAATGCAAATAAAAAAGAAAGAATTAAGTTCAATGAACTGCAGTAGTGTAAGACACAGGAGATCTAAACCAGACATAAAATAAGAACTCTTACAGATCCGGTACTATTAAAGTAAATTTAAGACAAATCATAATATGTTGTGGGTAATGGCAATATAGATTCACTGTTTAAATATCGTGAATATTATTGGCAGTTAAACTGTGTGTGACGTTACCACCTGCGTTGTATGTGGAACGCCTGCTATAAATGCCTGCGTTTCCGCCTGCTATAAGCGAAAACAATATAAACTATTTAGGTGTTAATTTTACAAAATATAATTTTTTAAAGGAAAAACCTCTTGGAGGTAAATCTTAGAAGCAACTGTCTACACTAATTAAGTGTTTTATTAAAAAACCCAAATTTAGGTTAGTTTTAGTGGAGACTTCGAGGAACACTTCTCGAATGTAAAGTGTTTGCAACGTGACGTTGAGGGAAATCTATAGTCGTAGAATATTAAACTTTGACCTCAGATAGAAACTGTTTTTGACATTTATATTATAACAACAAATAGAAACCCTGTTTCTGAGCTCATAAATCTAGAATGAAATAAAACCTGAGCTAAACAGCGACCTCTACCCAGATATAAAACAAAATAAAAACTATTTGTTTTTCAAAACTATCTAAAATCAGTAAAAACTTTAAACGTATTAAAAAACGTAAATTATACTATTCCTTTTGAAAACTCCCTACAACGGAAAATCTTTTAAAGTGTTTGCTTTCAAACTCAATCTCGTTCATCTTTCCGTTCCATGAGAATGAACGTGACATTAAAGCCACAGACTGACGTCTGATTAAACTTGTGTTTACTTAGATGAACTGCAAACTTGACGAGACATTGTCATCTGCATTTTGCAGTAAAAACAGATTAAGTATAACCCAAGTGAGCAGTAGTTTGGTGAGACAAGAGACAAACTTTCCTACACTTTGCAAAACGTGTTCAATTTGTTGAGATAATAACCTTTTTTAAGGAAACTTCAAACCTTCTTTTTTATATTTACATATATACAAATTATTATGGATTTCTCTCGTTGATAAATCCTAGTTGTGTACAGGGAAACAGTTTATATTATAAATTATATTATAGTTCTAACGTTTATAGTGTAGACCTATTCCCATAGTGCTAATAAAACAACAATTTTAGGTTAGGTATATTTTAATAACATTTATTTGTATTGGATTAATCTTTCACTCTTATTGACAAGCGGCGAAATTATTATTATTTGGTTTTATACCCAATACTTGTGCATAAACATTGATATTGTACATATTGCATCTCTAATAAAATCTCCTATTGATTGTTTTAAAATATAATATATCTTGAAAAGTTTAACGTAAAATTTAAAAGTAAAGTTTAATTTCGTTATTTAAAAATATAATTATTTAGCGTATTAATATTTAAAAACCACCCCTACTAGTTAAAATTAAAATGGTGATGAAGGAACATAATCAAATGTATCTATGCATATTTCTAAACTCGTTTGTTATAAAATATGAAAGTTTGCTCAGTAGACAATTAATATAAAAACAAATTGAAAATATAAGAATTCAAAACTCATTATCACTGTCATCTCCCTTGTGCTCCTCCGTTGACGCTTCACCCTCCCTCTCGTCATCTTTCACCTTGTCACCGTCGTTTTTATATTTGTTACTAATCCTTGAAAGTATTTGCATGTATAATGAATGTTTCTGTGCACATAGTGTATTCAAAATTTTTACAAGAAAAACAAGATTGTTTTTCTTTAAGATAACTCCCGATATTTTCAACTTTAGATTTTATAAAAAAAACATTTAGTAGAAGCCTGCTGTGGCTTTAACCGCATAGGGGTTAACAATCTTTTTGAACCCTATTTTTAGAAAGGGTGGAGATAATTTTCGTACCGAAGCATCGTTAACGTGCCATAATTATTTTTCGTTTAAATAAAATTAAATAATCCATGTACAATCACCCAGCGTACAATGAATTAACTTATAGAACGATCAATTTTCCTACGTAAAATTGCAATAAATCTACTATCCCCTAAATTATACTAATAGTATCTAAATATAATGTAATCTGTAAATGGGTTACTATTATTTCAATTAGGATGGTAATCCGAAACTGTCAGTGATCTTGTTAAAAAAAAATGAAAGTGCCTTTATTTTTGGTAAAAAGTCTTTTAATTTTTCAACCAACTAGTTCCAACAGACCTTATTTTAAATCTGTTCTAAAAGTTGACCGTTTTCCATCTATTTAAGATTGAAGTATTCGAGTTTTGAATTTCACGAACAAAAACTTACAAAGCAATAAATAATTAAAGCAGTTTAAATGACGACTGCCAGTGAAACGTTTAAAAATGGAAAATTCGATTAAAAATTATGATCTTAATATCTTGACTCATTAAATAACAAAGAAAATCTATAAATGAATACAATTAAATATACAGTTTTATTTTTGAAACCGTCAACTACTACATGACGATAAAACCATGGGACTAGAACAACATGCTGGCAACCCAATTACTGTCAATTTCTGCAACGTATTTCAACAACACTCTCCGTTGGGTGATGTTTGAATTATAGGTTTAATTCACTAGTTTAAAATGACGGTCTTGTAATTGGTAGAAAACATACATAGAGCAACATGACTGAATAGCTGACATATTTATTACAATGCAAGATAGAACATATGTATTTAATAGTAGAATAATTTAGTGTTCAAACTATTTAAAACACTATATAATTTACAATGATAATTCATTATATTGATTTTTACTTTTGAAAGTGCCAAATTCAAAGAAAAGAAGTTATTTTATGAAAAGTAAATAGTGATAACGGGAACAAGATTTTACTCTAAATGTTTATATTTTTACGTTATCAAATTATTTTTTATTTTAATCTTCAATGATTATAGACGAAAAATATTTTTTATTTAGGCGTCATATGGTTTCTGTTAATATTTACATCGTTATGTCGCAATTACCATCTGTGCCTAAGACTATGGTTTATTTTAGAATATTTAAAAGAGTTTATATTTTTTTTGTTGGAAAAATGTACGAGTATAGCCATCATAACATATTTCCCCAAAAATATAAATCTAAGAATGTTTTGAATTATTTTTATTCTTGAATTTTGTAGTCCATTACTTTCAAATCTTAATAAATGTTAAATTAATTTTTATTGTTTAAAAATTACTGTTATTAAAATTATTTGTTTTACTAATTAGTTTGGATTCCTGCTACACAAAGCCAAAACGTAAAAGTATTTTGTATCTTACGTTCGATACAATTTCACTTGGAATAGGGAGCATAGCTCCTGCAAGGCCTTAAAGATCACGTTGCACAACAACCAATCGATTTTATTTGAGAGAATATTTTCTGTTCTATTGTTAACTGATTGCGATAATATAAAATTATTAGAAGATTCAGGCAGGTGTGTTCGTAACTCAAGATGTTTTGGAGATTTTAATGACTAACTAACTCTTTAGTGAAAGCACGCCCTACTACCCTGCAGCTACGAATTACTGTCTCTTAGTTCCACGTAGAGCTAAGCAACGTGGTGATACCATATCAGGTTACATTTAAGCCAATCGAAACGCGGCTAAAGCGCTCACTGATCATTCCGTTTCAGTAAATGGTGAAGTGGTGTGTGACTAACTCACATGCGAGATTACTAATGAATTTTGAGAATCACGTTGATGTCAGCCCTTTATTGGTGTTTTAATTAGAATATGTCAGTGGCTTTGAGTTTTGGTTTTATTGTTTTAAATTGGATTCTACTGGTTGTGTTGACCGTTTAATCTAGGGTCAGTAAAAATACTAATTTTAAAATTCTATACAAATACTGCTGCTAAATTTACGTTCTAATATATATTAAAAAAAACTCAAAACATTCTTAATTTATGTAAATATTGTTTTTGTCTGCCCAATATCGATTTGAATATAGACTAACAAATAGTTTTTCAAGTGTCAGTGCTTTGTAAACGCGGCTCCATCGTGTAACTCTAAAAATGATTTCCATGTAAAGCACCGACGTACATGAAATCTGATTAAAATCATATACGCATAGGGCTTTATATTTCAGAGAGAGGTTTAAAATTAAAACAAAGTAAGACTTATATAATTTTAAATGCTCATTGTTAATTTAATAATTATAAATATGTCGGGATTATTTAATAGATTTTTATTGTTTTGAAATGCTTCTAAAATTATTTTCAATGTTTTCCTCAAATATACGAATACTATACACCTTAAAATTCAAACTTATTAACAGGATATTTATATTAAATAGATGCTAAATTATATTAAAATAAAAATACATGTTTCAATACTGGAATCAATCTCTACCTATATATTAATACCCAACATATCTACACATAAATTATAATTTTATATGGAATACTAGGCTAGGATTCTTACGTATAATGAACGTTTGTTCAACATTTCCTTTACGTTTATTAAATTAATAGAAATTACAATGTGAACTCTTATTTCCCTTCACGATTAAACATACGTTACGTAACTTTCAACGTATTAATTAAACCTGCCTCTCTCTTTATTCTCGTACGTGATATATTATCCCCATATATGACCCCAAAACATAAAATATACTGTCAATCATTTCTCATTCAATGCGTTTTGCCGCAACAAACATCAATTAATCCCTTTAATTAAAATTTATGTAAATCACACGTATTTTTAAACCGAAATAAAATTAAAGGGACTTAGCTGAACGTTAGATATATCGAATAATTATGTATGCAGCACATTATTTCAAACAGAATAACTGCAAATTATATTAATTAAAATTGTTTATAATTACGATTGATTTTATTCAATAAAATTTACGTACATATTAATTTAATTTTTCTATTAGCTATATATTATTTGTTCGATTTCGTTCTATAGGATGCTAAATGTTCACAGGCTTGCGGCGTTTCGACTTGATGCTCACTGACAGCCTTGATGGTGTTATTTCAGGTAAAGTAGATAGACTTATTGGAGAAAACCCCACTTCGAACATCTCCATCTGGTTAGACAAAAGTGGAATACCACCAACAACAGAGGTAGACGATATTCGTAATACGGTGGTCGGTATTTTGGTTAATCTTTTGAAAATTTGCTTACATTTAACGGCCCATCACCAAATCTGTTCGTAATGGGTTGGAGTCTAAAGTTGCAGTGCGATTCATGGGCTTTACAGGGTGCGGTGTGTTAATATGAAGAATATATCTACACATGCTGAGTGTAGATAAGCTATTTTTAATTTTCAAGAAAAATATAATTTCAGTTTCACAGGAACTCTTTTTACGAAATATACTCGTACATACATGTATTCAATGAAATATAAAATCGTAGGCCAGAAAAGTGGTTGATTGATCGACAACTGGTGCAAATAATTGTTATTTTTACTTAACTGAGCTTAAACATGAAAGTTTACACACAGCGTGCAGATCTCCCTACTGTACATAATTTAGCCCGCAACATGGAGGTTTACACACAGCGTGCAGATCTCCCTACTGTACATAATGTAGCCCGCAACATGAAGGTTTACACACAGCGTGCAGATCTCCCTACTGTACATAATGTAGAACGCAATACGAAGGTTTACACACAGCGTGCAGATCTCCCTACTGTACATAATGTAGCCCGCAACATGAAGGTTTACACACAGCGTGCAGATCTCCCTACTGTACATAATGCAGTCCGTGACATGAAGGTTGACCGACGATCACCCTAGCCTTCAGCGTGAAGATCGGCCCTTAGCGTGCTGGTTGGGTCAAGGGATAAAGGTTGTACCATACCAAACATATCCTCACGCGCGAGTACATATGTTATACAACAGTACTTTACTTATGCTTATAATTTTATATTTCACTTGTTATTCTTTTACGCGATATCGTGGCAGAAAATAAGAATTATATGAGAAAATCCTACAGGCACAGACTCTAATAAAAAATAATGGGCAATATTTCTCGACAAGAGTTATTACTTAACATCATTTACTTTTCCTAACATAAATTCTTTTGTTTCAATCCACAGCGACCTAATCCACTAGCATCAGTATTTACTGTTTTAGAATGTCCTCAGATATTCTTATACTTATTCTTACACTTATATTCTAACATCAATTCCATCGTACATTGTTTAGTCAGCCGTTAAGTCGTGTTGTCGTATGTTCTTTAGTAATTACCTAACCTAACCTTAAATCCAGATAAACTCGTAGTCCATCTATCAGGCAACGCAACTTGCTATGGATGTAATGTTTCAGAGCCATTCCAATAAACCTTGGTCAGGCAACCTTAAGTTGGAAATTACAATAAGGTTCTTAGAAAAAATACCATCATATTATCCTCACTTATCTTTTGTAAACAAGATAATAAATACAGACATAAATAAATAGGAATTTCTTCTGATTACTTCAGCAAACATAATAATTTCTATTTAAAATCAGGCAATGCGCATTTAAATAATTGTAAAGACATGATACCCTTATGTAACTAAAATATAAAAGTTTGTCCATACAATAAAGAATTTTGTAATATATATAATCTGTAAACAATATTCCAATAATCTAATGATTACCGGATAATAATATGCTGTCAACATCGCAGAGTTATAATGTCAAGTCAGGATTCATTAAATTTAACCTACGTATTCTATATTTAGTAATAATTATTGTAACCTTAAAATAGAAACAATTATTTTCAGAAATCCCTTCTAAAAATATCCAATTAAAAATGAATTTATGAAGTAATTTGTTATCCAATGATTAAATATTGGTATTGCGAGGGTTCAGATCGTATTACAACATTTAAATATATTTTTGTACTGTAGAATTTTACTCAATAAATAAAACGCAGAGAGCACAGTACAATTAAAAATCTAAATAAATTCCTGTAAAATAAAAACAATTGTTTTATTTTAGCGAATCTTTTCGTAGTTCTTCTAATATTAATAAATTACAATGTGTTAAATTGATTCTTCTCTGTATAAAAATTATTCAACTGTTAACTAAATGATACGAACATTCAGGTAGAAGGAGAAAGATATTCAATATTTTTTTGTTTAATTTAGGAGACCGTTGAAATAGCTAGTTTCTCAGGTCTACGTAATGAACAATTGCATTTTGCAATAATTGGCACTTTGTTTCTTTGCCAGCTCTCCAAAGGTAATGTGGCATATTTATAATGCAAGGATAGAAGCGAGTATATCTATAGGCGAGGTTATTCCGTCTAACCCACTATTAACGCACCCTAAACACGTGAAAGGCTTCTTTTAGAAAGAGGGTTTCTCGGAGATATCAACGACCAGATCACATACTAATCTTAATCGTCGTATAACACTATCCTAGTTAGATAGTAAGATTTAGGGCTCGTTAGAAATGAAAAGACCCTTCTTGTTGAGAATGTTCTATGTCTTTGAGCACTGACGGTGTCAGTAAGATGTGGAGCAAGTTTTACAATTTGCGGTTGGGTAGATCGCATGCTAATCGGCACGTTATTGGGTGTAAGACGCATATTAACTGATCACAGAAGGCGAAGGGATTTAAGGCAAATACTGTCTTTTGATTGGTCGTGTAGCTCCTACGTACATGAAATATCTGTAAATTATTTCTTCTACCTACCTTGCCATTAGTTACAATAACAACAGCATGTGTACCGTGTTTTATGTTAAATTTTATATCGTGTGCTGTGTATTATAAACTTATTATTGTCTTGAACTATTTTGTGTTTTCTACATTTTTTTCTTGTCAAAATTATTATGGATTGCCTACCACCAAATTATCATTATAAAATAATGGAGGAAAGAATTCTTCGAATATATGGTTGAAATACAAATATTATAATATTTTGGAGTGACCTAAACACTCCCAATTTTAACTATATTTATAAAATAATTTTATTCCCGGTAAGTGCAGGGCTTTTGGGCGTTTTACATTAGAATGCACCAAATTCAATGACATTTCGTAACAGGCGCAATTTGACGTCCTTCAGCAAATTTCACAATTTGTTTACCTCACTTCCATCAGTTTTTAGTATTTGAGGCCCATGTAATTTATTTTGAGGCTTGCATGTCTGAGGCCGAAATAATTGTCTCTAAAGGCTACGAATTTGACAGTTGTTGTTGGTGGAGTGGGAGGATCTGCACGACCAAGCAAAAGGCCGTATTTGCTTTACATTGCTTCGCCTTCTGGGATTAGTTAATATGCGTGTAAGGCTGTCATAGGCTCTCCAAAAGTGACGTTCTTTTATCACCTGATGTTAAACGTCTTAATGGATCAGTTGACTTTCAACAAAGAATAGTTGTACAAGCCGATCCGCATCACAGATTATATGCCTTATATATATATGTATATAACAGTGAGAGAGAGAGAGAGAGCAAAAGAGATGAGAGAGAGAGAGAGAGAGATAGTAAAAGAGATGAGAGAAAGAGAGAGAGAGTAAAAGAGATGAGAGAGAGAGAGAGAGAGAGAGAGAGTAAAAGAGATGAGAGAGATTATTATGCAATGTTATATAATTATTAACAAATTAAATTATTTTTACCCTTGTATTAAATATTAATCATAATCGTTTTAATAATCATAAAAGAATACTATAAGTTGCATTACTAAAAAATACATTATGAGCAAGTACGTAATACGCGTTAATTCATGAATGTATTTTACTTCCACATACAGTTCTGGTTTATTTTATTTCACTATTGCACCCAGCTTTTCGGTTACATACATCCCGTGTAAGCTTCATATCATGTAAAAAGTGTAAAAGGTAATTGATCCTTTCTGTAATGAAACATTACACAAAATGAAAAGCCAATGATTCACTGGAAACTGGAATCCCTGATGTACCTGTAATTTAATTCGTGTCTACTTTGATACAACGTGCTATGAATTTCTCGTTTAAATGGAACTCTTCCGTATGCATCAGCGCAATCATCCGAGCGCCGGCCTCCAGGCTAGGGTTTAAATATTGCCATGAATTATTTATTTTATACTAAACTGCTGGCTTAAGTCTTCATTTTTTTAATTTAAAAGGACTATCGTTTCTGTTTAATTTACCGTTTTGGTCTTGTATTATTTGTTTGGAGATTTGGACAAAGCAGCATTTTTAATAATAACGACACAAACCCCATACACTAAAGCTCCTATAATTCATCAAAAAGTAAAGGTAGTAGTTATCAGAGAAAAGAATTCTTTATAGTCGTAAAGCCGTTTAGCTTCTGTATATATTTATACACTTAGCATATATATCGACACTCATCAGTTACGTCACGACCATATCGAATTTGATTATTTAACAGTAAAAAAATACCCTTCGTATGCAATTACATGATGTGCCTGTTACTGTCATGTTTATTTTACCTTCCTTTGAAATCGGGGTTGAAAGGGATGAGACTTGAGGGTTTTACAGAGGTGAGGGTAGCGCAACTAGCAGGGAGCATTGACTGACTGCGTCAATGTCTTCCGAGTTAAATGGGAACAGTCACACTTTCTTTTACTAAATATGGCAAAATTGGTGTGACCTCCCTTTTAAAGTTTATATCGCAATGCCTTCATGCTACCGTGACGAGATCCCTACCACTCGTCGTGTTAGAATTGTCACCGAACTCGGAAGGTAGTTTAGACTATAGTACCAGATGATCATTTTGAATTCTGAATTCTACTTTCCCTAATAATCTTCTTACAAAGGTTTGTGACGGTAAAACACCTGTTTATGACTCTAATTAAGAGTATTTCTGCATTATATGTATGACCTTACACACGCGACACTGGTATTCGTATTATTTTCCATAACAAATAGTTTTGGCTACGTCCCATGTTCCAACTAATCATATTTATTATAAACCATCATTTCTTGCATTTTATAAAAATTAAAGTTTTTTACCTTAAATAAAAATAAAAATGAGTTCCATGGAAACAAAGGACTTTTTAAATGTTCATGTAGAATTTACCTAATCAATTTGTTTAACTAAGGCTTCTGGTTGTAAGTTAGAGTTTGTAGTAGTAACATTCACTGATGATGATGATTTGGTCATTGAAACGCGTATGAGAAACAAATGATTAATTTGTGAGCTTTGTGTATGTTTTTATTTATTTTTAACATAACCTCACAAGCCAAGCTCAAAGAATATTTGTTTAAGGCTTCTGGGTCAATTTCTATACTCTATACAAATAGAAATTAAATTCATCAATTTTTTCAAACATTCCACTCCAGACAAATACTTATTAAATGGTAACAAAATACAAGTTTTTATTGCACATAACATTGAGCTTGCAATATTTTCCTTTCCATCGTATGATTTATTTAAAAAAAGTTATTAGGTCTAATATTTTGGAATTGGCACTAGGCCTATATCACCCCTACCGTCTATCAATTGCCGTCTAGAAATCGAGAAACTAATCAAAGAAGTACACAAAAGAATAAATAGGCTACGACTAACAATTATAAAAACTTAATTATCAGACGCGTTTCAATGACATTATGCTATCATCTTCAGTGATGTTATACAATTGAAACTGAAATAAAAAATTTGAACACAACCTATTCAATAGGTTATGTTCAATTTCTTAAATTTTATAATTTAAAAAAAATTAAGTTTCGATTGTGTATCATTACTGAAGATGATGACATAATGTCATTAAAACGCGTCTGATATTAAAGATTTTATAAATTTGAGTTGTAGCCTAATTATTCTTGTGGTTATAACTTTCACTCACAAGCCAGCTCCAATATTGTTTATAAACAAGGAAGATTGGCATGTACAATTACGTTACAATGGGACCTAGCTACTTAGGTGCTGTGGAGAACGATTTGGCTGATACAATGACAAAAATGGGTGCAGAAACTCGCCAGCCAACTGCCCCATCATCCTTAAACTCTGCAATGAACATCATTAATGGTCTTGTTAACGTTCACACTTGGAATAAAATAGCAGATCCAGCCAAAAATTTTAAAATAATGGGAGCTTCTACCTCTAAAATAATTTCTACTAGTTCGGCGTAGTGACAGATTCCAAAAGCCCCCTCTGCCAAAATGGCAGAATGGACACTACGAACACCTGATCATTTGTCTAGGTCTCTCCAGCTTCTTTAGCAGCTACTGGGAGACAGGGTTGTAGAATGGCTGAAATGGCAAGAACGTGTGTTGGCAAAAGCAACCATATCTCAGAATATTTATAACATATTTATAATATATTTATTTCTTCTTGAAGTACTTGATCTTGTCTTCTCATACTGGATACTCGAAAAGATAGGCATATTACTTCGATTCATGATTCATCGTGATCGATGGACTATGTGTGTCTAACGTTTTCAGATGTAGGAAACGTTGAAGAACTATTAGTTTAGCTGTCGGAGGATACGTACAATACTGCTCCAACGTCACTTCCACGTTTTATCTGAATGCAAACAAAGTTCTAAAAATATCCGTTGACGTACAGGCATGCGTACATATATGAGTTCATTTGTAAGCAAGAGAAACGTATCGCAACGGTCTAGAACGTCAAAATTGTTCAAGAGTAAATCGCATAGAAAGCATTGATTGTCCTAAACACTGCACTGTAGAACCAAATCGTAAATATAACACCAGAACTGACTCCGAACATAAATGCATAACATAAATCTGTAGTTACAAATAATATAAGTGATAATTTTTAAAACTAAAATTTTGTATTTTTAGGTAAGACAAGATAAACATCAAATGTTGAATATTTCAAGTTCCCGTCTATACCTATGGCGAATATATAAACAGCTCCCTACTAAGTCAGACCTTGAACTTGTGGGCATAACTTTTTTCGTACACAAATGTGTCACATCAGTTTGTAATGAGGAAAAAGTATTCCAACCTAAGGATAGTTGTACCGCAAGTAAACAACGAAACGTTCTGTTCCCAAACATGTGTTATCGTTTTAGAATTACCTAAATTACAATACTGTAAAATAACTTATGTTATAGATCTTGTAACTTTACAATAGTGTACAATAACTAATGTTATGGATCTTGTAACTTTACAATAGTGTACAATAACTAATGTTATAGATCTTGTAACTTTACAATAGTGTACAATAACTAATGTTATAGATCTTGTAACTTTACAATAGTGTACAATAACTAATGTTATAGATCTTGTAATTTTACAATAGTGTACAATAACTAATGTTATAGATCTTGTAACTTTACAATAGTGTGCAATAACTAATGTTATAGATCTTGTAACTTTGCAATAGTGTACAATAACTAATGTTATAGATCTTGTAACTTTACAATAGTGTACAATAACTAATGTTATGGATCTTGTAACTTTACAATAGTGTACAATAACTAATGTTATAGATCTTGTAACTTTACAATAGTGTACAATAACTAATGTTATAGATCTTGTAACTTTACAATAGTGTACAATAACTAATGTTATAGATCTTGTAATTTTACAATAGTGTACAATAACTAATGTTATAGATCTTGTAACTTTACAATAGTGTGCAATAACTAATGTTATAGATCTTGTAACTTTGCAATAGTGTACAATAACTAATGTTATAGATCTTGTAACTTTACAATAGTGTACAATAACTAATGTTATGGATCTTGTAACTTTACAATAGTGTACAATAACTAATGTTATAGATCTTGTAACTTTACAATAGTGTACAATAACTAATGTTATAGATTTTGTAACTTTACAATAGTGTACAATAACTAATGTTATAGATCTTGTAACTTTACAATAGTGTACAATAACTAATGTTATAGATCTTGTAACTTTACCGTAATGTAAACAAGTAATTTAAACCAAAATATTTCAGAGCCTATTCTTACCTACATCAACAAACGAAAATTCTAGTTTGATAATTTTTTAAAAAGTAATTACAATAAAATAAATAAAGTAACATAACCTATGTATTAAAACAAATGTCCGACCACACAACCCAGCTGTTTTTGAAATGATATGTTACCACTTATTTTAAGTCTAATGCGACGAAATAACTATATTGCATACCTCAACCCTTTTGCGAAATGTTTTTTCCTATATAAAACTATTATTATTTCAATAAGTTTAATAATTGAATTATTATTTAAAACAAATGATTAACATCTAAAACATCTGGGTAATATCTGTCACCCAGCACAAGTTTAAAAAAAATGTATTTTAACTAGTGGACGAATAAAATGTATTTTAACTAGTGGATGAATAAAATGTATTTTAACTAGTGGAAGAATAAAATGTATTTTAACTAGTGGACGAATAAAATGTATTTTAACTAGTGGACGAATAAAATGTATTTTATTGAGATTGAAAATTTGAACAAGACATATAAATATAAAGAGGGATGTGAACCTATAAAAGGAGTTGAAAAAGAGCGTTAAGTTAACTGTTTATTAAATATTCAATAATATTATACATTTAATATTTAAGTTATTGAAATTAGCCTTGGGAGTAATTTCAGTCAATGACTGGGTAGCCAGTAGTCAGCCCTGTTGAGAGGCACAATATCTCTTTACTCCTTATATCAGGGGTCCACTTTACTCCTTATACAAGGGGTCCACTTTACTCCTTATACCAGGGGTCACTTTACTCCTTATACCAGGGGTCCACTTTACTCCTTATACCAGGGGTCCACTTTACTAATTATACCAGGGGTCCAATTTACTCCTTATACCAGGGGTCCACTTTGCTCCTTATACCAGGGGTCCACTTTGCTCCTTATACAAGGTGTCCACTTTACTCCTTATACTAGGGGTCCACTTTACTCCTTATACCAGGGCTCCACTTTACTCCTTATACCAGGGGTCCACTTTACTGCTTATACCAGGGGTCCACTTTACTCCCTTATACCAGGGGTCCACTTTACTCCTTATACCAGGGGTCCACTTTACTCCTTATACCAGGCGTCCACTTTACTCCTTATACCAGGGGTCCACTTTACTCCTTATACCAGGGGACCACTTTACCCCTTATACCAGGGGTCCACTTTACTCCTTATACCAAGGGTCCACTTTACTCCTTATACCAGGGGTCCACTTTACTCCTTATACCAGGGGTCCACTTTGCTCCTTATACCAGGGGTCCACTTTGCTCCTTATACCAGGGGTCCACTTTGCTCCTTTTTCCATCTGCTTAATTCAATCTTCATTCCATTAACTTTCTTTTTACAAAGATGTTTATTGGAAGATAAATCTTTATGATCTTAATAGAGTAAAGATCAACTTTTAATAAGCAAACCTACAATATCACCTCTACCCTACATAACACCTACGTACACTCATAATTCCTTTTTTATCGTTACGATGGTGATAATAGTGATACTAGCTGTTCCACATTCAACTAAAAGGAAAAAAAACAAGTAATAATTCACGTTTGAGTATAAATAAAATTTGTCTTTTGCTAAAAGATTATTGAAGTTGCGTATTCATTAAATACACGAGGAACGAGTAACTAACTTTTTGTCGTATCAGTTAATGGGACTTGCAAAAATTGCAATGGTATATATTTATATATATTCTGCTTAAGAGGCCACAATACTTAATAGCCAGGTAAATTGAAACGCTAAAACAATTAATCCAATGTATTTACTACGTTATGGTACCAACAGGGAAAGAAAAGTAAAATTAAGCCTCACATAGTAAAAGAGAGGAAGAGGTTCGAGAGATGAAAGAAATGTAGCACCTCTAAGACTTAAAAACTCACTTAATCGTAGCGAATGAGTCTGTACAAGAAAACGGCAAAGCTAAAGCTAAATGAAAGGAAAGAAACGTTGTTTAGTTTAAAAGTGAGATGGATTAGACTTGAGGCTTTATAAAGACATAAAGTATGGATTAGGGGAAGCAAGGTGCGGCGTGTGCGTTGAGATTAGGGGGAAGGTGTTCATGGAGGTGTAATGAAGATAAATGAGTCGGGTCAGAAACAGTAGCGAGATATTGTATTGCAATGTATTACATGAACAAGAGTATAGCTGTTTTTCTAAATGTAAACAATTGTGTTTATAAAAGTTTAATATAGTGTAAATTCATTTTAACATTATATTTTTTTAAATAGACATTGGGAGAATGAAACTCCTTGTTTCCAAAAAGATTTGTTTAATATTAAACTATTTTCTAAACTGTGTGTGTGTGTGTGTGTGTGTGTGTGTGTGTGTGTGTGTGTGTGTGTACACTCACGCGTAAGTGGTTAATAGCGCGCACGCGTATGTGAGAGTGTGATTGTAGGGCAGAGAGAAAGAGAGAGAGAGAGAGAGAGAGAGAGAGAGAGAGAGAGTTGTCACAATTGTTTCACGATTCAAATTCAAATAATCCTGATATGTTTTTTTTTACTGGCTTCTGGCCATCATATAAGTGGCTTAATCCTGAACGTAAACGTATTTTAATTAAATACTGGCAGGTCTAAACGCAGTGGCATATTTGTAGCGCCATCTGTCAAATATCTTCTAAGATAATGCCTTGTTTTAGTTTACTTATAAAGTCTGTCAGCTTGTCAATGTGCTTTCTAATAAACATTCTGGCAGGTGAAAGTTCGCACTGTAGTTCACTTGGAAGTTGGTATTGAGCACTGTGACTCACTTGGCAGTTGGAAGTACGCGATGTGATACATTTAGCACTTGGAAGAGCACGATGTGGGTCACTTGGCAGTTGGAAGTACGCGCTGTGGTACATTTAGCACTTGGAAGAGCAAGATGTGGGTCACTTGCCAGTTGGAAGTACGCGCTGTGATACATTTAGCACTTGGAAGAGCACGATGTGGGTCACTTGCCAGTTGGAAGTATGCGCTGTGGTACATTTAGCACTTGGAAGAGCACGATGTGGGTCACTTGGCAGTTGGAAGTATGCGCTGTGGTACATTTAGCACTTGGAAGAGCACGATGTGGGTCACTTGGCAGTTGGAAGTACGCGCTGTGATACATTTAGCACTTGGAAGAGCACGATGTGGGTCACTTGGCAGTTGGAAGTATGCGCTGTGGTACATTTAGCACT
The DNA here is from genome assembly GCA_036971475.1 of Prosapia bicincta. Classification (NCBI taxonomy): domain Eukaryota; kingdom Metazoa; phylum Arthropoda; class Insecta; order Hemiptera; family Cercopidae; genus Prosapia; species Prosapia bicincta. Next base: position 116,814,292 of record JBAIZL010000004.1, on the reverse strand, counting down.
TGGAAGAGCACGATGTGGGTCACTTGGCAGTTGGAATTATGCGCTGTGGTACATTTAGCACTTGGAAGAGCACGATGTGGGTCACTTGGCAGTTGGAAGTACGCGCTGTGATACATTTAGCACTTGGAAGAGCACGATGTGGGTCACTTGGCAGTTGGAAGTATGCGCTGTGGTACATTTAGCACTTGAAAAAGTACGATGTGGTTCACCTTGGCAGTTAGAAGTGCGCGTTGACATTCAACTGGCAGTTTATATTGAGCGATATGATTCCCGTAGCACTTGGAAGACACGGTGAGGTTCACTTGACAGTAGAAAACAGGTGATATGTTTCAAGTGGCAGTTGGAACTCCGCGCTGCTATTCATTTAAGAGTTGGTATTGCACGCTGATTCACTTAAATTTTGACAATGTATAAACATACCGTAATAAGTAGAGAAAATGTTGCATAACGATGTCGAAACGTTAAAGAAGGTCGTGTAATAAAAATATAAATATGTGGCTAACAAAATTTTAGAGGTTAAACAAATTAATGTACAAATGAACTGTGGTACTTTCTATGTCCGAAAAGCTATAACAAAAATAAATTGCATTGCTCATAAAGCTAAACAAAATCTGCGTTGGTAATTGATACAGTTTAATATATTAAGATATACTCGAAAACTTGAATTATTTCAAACCAAATTGTTTTTGGAAAGAAGTTCTCTACTGTACTTTACTACTTTAAAATAAATGATCGTATGAAGTGGCCATCAACAATTTTTTATTTTTTCAATTCCTTCTATTAGTTCACAGTTTCCTCATATATACCTTGTTCAAATTTTCAATCTTTAGTAAAATACTTTTTATTCATTTACGCAAGTTCAAATACATTTTTTTAAACCTGTAGTGAATGACACTTGATGGTAATACAAATTTTCCAAATGATAATTCATTAATTAAATTTAATGACTTAATTTTAGTTTTATAAGGGAGACAAACGTTTCACAAAAGAGCCAAGGTATGCACTTTAGTTATTTTGTCCCATTTGGATTAAAATAAGTGATAACATATGATTTCATAGAGCAACTGATTTTAAGTTATAGTTTATGTGTTAGAACCGCTGTCTTAACATATACGCTATGTTGATTTATTCATAATAATTGTAATTATTTAGTAAAAAAATTAAAATAACATTTTTCTGTGTTGGCCGAAATAGATTTGGCTATTTATTTTATTTTGTTATTATTACTTGTTTTAGACGGTAAAATTAGGCTTAAAAGATGAATTAAATTTATTCTGCTAAGGTTACGGACAGGTTTAACTCGCAAACTTTACAACAGTGTAATACTTACAATAGGCTTAAACAATCTTTTTGAACTTTCTAAATCCTTAATCCTACATACAGAGCGTTCAGATAACGTAAGCTACAATACCGTATCAATTCATATTAAATTAATTTGCCATCTTAATTATCATTAATGCCTAATGTCGGAAATGTTTAAATATTTCCTGCTTGAACTTTTTACCCAGTGTTTAAATAATGATTAGACAGTGTCGTCCATTTTGATTTAAAAATATTAATTTATTCAAAGGTTTGCAATAGCAGCCTCTTTTAATTTTGTTTATATAAGATGTGTAGATTATTTTATGATAGGTATATTTATAAAGTATTATAAATTGAAACTTAGATTATACAACTTATAATTTTGCCATTGGGGGAAACCTCTTCTTAATAAGATTAATATAAAATTTGAAAGTACACAAATTTTATTGTTATAGTGTTATTTTTTAAATATTTTAATATTTCACCAATGTTGTATTATTGTTAGTAAATATTGTAATGTATTTTATAAAGTCTCTAAATGCCTCTGATAAATAATTTGGTTGACTGAAAAAATGAAACACGTTTTACAAAGTTACATTTAAGGCAAACATTTCAAGAATTTTAAAAATGTAATCACACTTCGTTACTTTCATTTGAGGCTAGGAGGAGAAAGTTTTGTAAAAGTTGGAAACAAGAACTTTTCCAATAAGGACATTCTTTGACCACCGTGTTCTTTACACAGGGCCACGGAGTGTCAAAAGTTTGAAAGGTCTCGATAACTTCTGGACTAATCAAGACATACGCTTGGTTAGGAAAAGGGTGTGGGTTTTTCCAAAGGAAACATTTAATGACGTAATGTGTTTAGAGTTTAAATTAAACGATCCCTAATTTGTATTACGTTAAAGTGAAAAAATAAATTGAAAACAGAAAATGTTGAATAAATTTTACTTTCTTTACTTATCAACTGTAAATTACTTATGACAATATAAAACCTACTTGTGTAGGAAGAACATCACATATAACTAGGTAATCATATACAAAGGTAAAAATATACACTTGGTATTGGTACACAATAAAATTCCATTTAGCATAAATCGATTTACTAACAACTTTAATTAATATTTGTATATATATATACATTTTATTGAAAAACCAAATTGATGTTTTCTCAAAAAACATAATATTACTCCACGAAATAGTAAGGACATCTCATTACTAATATCGAAACTAACCTCTACTGGTGGTGCATTAAATATAACACTTCGATCAAACATGTCAGAAACAATTTCAATATGATGCAAAAGCTAACATAAAAGCTCATGAGATTCCTCTGGTAGTAGCTTTAGCGATATACTTGAAGCTTTTATGAATAGCTTATCTGGTATATTAGCTTCATTTATAGCCTTCGTTTTCAAAAACATCCAAAATAATACTAGAATTTAGCTTGTTTTTAGAATTGTATTAGTAAAAAGGTTTCCATCGAATAAGACAAATTTAACATTGAAAATTCATTGCCTTAATTTTCAACGTCTCAATTTGAAAAATAAATGAAACTTGTGTGTTTATTCTCTTGATATGTGTCGTAGTTGGTCGGCTTTAATATGCATGTATGTTGTAGAATGGGTAAACTAAATGTCCACGTGCAGGCAGTGACGCTTGAAAGATAATTGCAATATAGCCATTGGGTAACTTAATATGTTATAACTATTTAGTATGTTATAAATATGTAGTAACTAAATGTTATAGCCTCTTGTTAATAAGGTGATATAAATGTGAAAGTATAATTTTATTGTTATAGTGTTATTTTTTTAACATTTTAATATTTTACCAATGTTTTAATATTGTTAGTAAATATTGTAATGTATGTTTTAAAATAAATGCCCCTGAAAATGACATTGTTTACATGTCGAAACGATGGGCAATGAATTTTCAATGTTAATTTCGTCTGAAACTTAATCGCTACCAATCACTAATTATAGGCAGAAAAAAACGTTTTAGAGTTATTAGTAATACTCTGATACAGTACAAACAATTCAAATAAAAATTTACTGGGTTTACAGTGCTAAAACGTAACGTTTCATACTTTTATGTTAAAAAAAAGCTAATTTTGGTAAAAGTAACGAAAGTAAACGTTTTCTTTATCAAATTTAAAGCAAGGTAAAAGGATCAGTAACATAGCTTTTTACTTGAAAGGGTCCTAATATTCCTTTAAATGTTTCAGCTAGCAATGAATGGATAACAGAGTTGTCGAAAAAGATCAGCTGACTTTTCGTTTTGCTAATTTAGCTTCGTGTTTGGCCACAAGGAGCACTAATATCTCTTCATTTGTTCGTTTAAAATCAGCTTTTAATAAATGATTAACAATATAATAGTCTTGAATTTTGTAGTCCATTATGCTCGGTAAATCTTAATTAATCACTTTAACATAGTTTATCACTATCCGAACTTTAAAGTTTAAAATTTGTGAAAACGTACTGAGATAGACGTTTTCGATCCCTTTGTTGCGATCTTCATCAGTGTCTCACCACATAGCATTACGTTCTATCTCAGTGTGTTTTACCAAATTTACAAAATTTAAAGTTCGGATTGTCTTAAACTAAGTTAAAGTGATTAATATAATAGATTTTTGTAGAGTATTTTAGCATTTAATATAATAAATGATTATTAGCGATCTAAGTGTAGTCTAATTTAACCTGGACATTTTTGCTCAACGTTTTGACATGTAAATATTTGTTTAATTTCTTGGGACATTTATTTATAATCTAACTGTTTACATCTCTGACTGTGAGTTAATAGTTATTGGGGGAAAATCAACGGGAGGTTACTTTAGCGATTCTGATTACGAATCATGGCCAATATTAGAAAAACAATTATTTCGATTATAATGACATTACGTCTCAAGGTTTAAATTTAATTTTGCAAAACTCTTGACAACGACTTAATTTTTAAACATTGATTAAGATTTAATATATTAAAGGAGAAAATATCAGATCAGTTGGTTCATTTTTTATATCTGCATCAAATTCGTTTTTTCCCTATCTTTAGCCTTAGAAGGGGTTTAGCAAGGTGAGGTAAAAAGAGAGAGAGAGACCAAGGGGCAAGTGTGTATTGTTCATTCTTACAGTATGAATTAGAAAATATATATATATGTGTGTATATAGCATATAATTTATATCTCTTAATAACAGTTGTATTTAGAAATTTATTTTAAATCACATGATAAAAATGTATAACAAAATATTTACATAAAAGTGTAATACATTTCAAAAAATAAAAACACTAAACAATAATAAACTCTTGCTACAAATATTTAAAAACCTTGATCTATATTTCACTATCACAGTTAGCATTTTATAAGGTTACAAACATACTCATTTATTTAGTTTTTAAGTTAAATACAAAACTGGGATTAGACTAGATATTAAATGTTTATGATAATCTAAACATTACAAAGTTAACCCCAATTTTATCGCCGGTATTAAAATTAAAATTAAAAAGTCTCTCTCTGTGAGAGTTTACTTAGGAAAAAAATCGTTATTCTATAATTTAAATATCTTTATAGCAAACTTAGTAAGATTGAATTCAGGTTATATAAGCTTCATTTATAATTATCGAAAAAAATGTAATAAAGAATGTGATGATTTCGGTAATAAGGTTTATGATACCAGAGGTTTCAAAATAAAATTGATAATGAAGAAATCGAGTGAGTGTGTTTGTAACCTTCTGATGATGCTAACAGTGTTAGCGAAATGTACATCAAGGTTGTATAAATACTTGTAGCAAGGATTATTGTTTTCTAATGATTATAATTACGCTACTGTGCACTATATCGATTTTTATTTTTGCAGAAAATAAAAACAAAAATAATGACTTAATTTGTTTTTGGTTTAAAGTTGCATTTCATATCGACTTTCTATGTTGTACAAAAATATAGTGTATACTGTACTTCAAAATACATGAGATTAGAGAATTTAAAGTTAAAATTAGGTTACAAAGTGCAAATAAACTTTGATTTAACTCTCTAAACATTTTCTGATATAATCTTGGAATACAAGAAAGTTAATGAATGTATATAGAAAAACGATAGGGCAAGGTTTACACGCAGATTGGAATATGACAGACAACTTTAGGACCTATTTTGCAGGACTTAAATTAGTGCTTTTTAAAATAAATATTTATTATCAGATGCTTTTTCTGATCCCTTCATTCTCATATCTTTTGCTTTCTGTTCGTATTATTTACGTAGTTACGATGACGGACATATTTTAAAACATATTTAATAAAAAGACAGATATTAACAAAACTAGATGAAACCTACAGTACTCAAAAGACTTATATTGACCTGGAATAAAAGCAAAAGATAAAAACTTCAACTATAAGACCTAGATATAACTATGCGTAGTTGTTATCTTGTACGGACAAAGGAATGAACACGTGTGCATACAAGCAGTCGTTTGAGGTTTATTAGGAATTCTCTACTTTACTATTTTTTTAAAAAATGGACTGAAAAGAATAAACCTCAAGCCCTTATGAAGCCCATCTCCTTTATGAGCACATTCGTAGATTTACAAGCAGATGTAGAGAGCACTATTGTTGTGAACAAAAAGAGTGCTTTAACACCTCGTTGTCATAGTAACGTAACGAGAAGACAGAATCAATACTGGACATTAATATTTGAAGACGCTCTTGGTAATATAGCAACTAGTGATGCATTATACAAATATATTTTAAAATTATTGATCGATTTTACACTTAAATATTATCTATGCTTGAATTTTATATACCGACGAAAGAAATGACATTAATAGCGAAATACAGCGCTTTAGAATTTTGTTCCTCTAATATATATTATAAATCTTTGGGGATCATTATTTGTACTTTACAATTACAACATATTTGTGTACGACATTACTTCCCTCTAGTTTAGATCATTGTTCGGATCAAACTAGGAAATGGGAAAAAAACTTTACCGAGTATTTATTTAGGCTATTACTGGCTGATTTTTGAGAGGAAGCTGTTTGTAATATTGCGATTCAGTGTGTTTCTAGGGATAATTTGTACTTTCATACAAACTAATAAAACAATATTTGACAACGTTGCGTTAACGATTCTACCTATCAACTGCCCTCAGTTCTGAGAATCAACCACGCTCAGTTCTGAGAATAAACCGTCCTTAGTTCTGAGGAAACAAGGAACATATGTACACAACACACTGTAACACTCTTAATAATAAGATGTTACATATAAATTCATTTATATATTTAATTTTTATTTAATAATTATATCGTCCCAATATAAAAAAAAATTTGTTTTATTGGTGCACATTGTGAAGCTAGCGTAGGTGGTGAGCGCTCCTAGCGGGCGAAATAGAAAAATATCGTACGAGTTAGTAACTTAGGGTAATAAGCACATCACGCCATGTGACGTAAACATGGTCTGATATCGCCTGATCCGAAGCACCAATGAAAAAATTCAAAATAATAAGTAAGGGTGGGAAATTCAGTTAGCGCGTCCTTGCAACGACTCCACTTTTCAAAAATTCTTTGAACGACTCGGACGTGATGGCATTTTCGGACATAACTTAGAAATTTATAAGCTTCCAGTATTCAAAATTTAAGATGTCAAGGCCGGTACCAAATTTTATAAACGCAACTAAAGAAGAAGTCAGAAGCGATTATTTATGTGTTTCAAATAAGTAAAAGTTTATATCATTTTTGTTTAAGAGCGCTGATTTGTAAAAGCGATGTGCAGTGATAAGTGTACGAAATCGATGTGCAATAATTAATGGTATGTGTTATAGTGTTTTACAAGTAATGTGCACAACCAGGTACGTTTTAGATAATAATAAAGAAAATGTGTTTTGATGTTAACTAACTTGAGAATGATAAACTTTTAAATGATAAACGGTTAACACATGAACGGTAGAAATTGTCCTTTGAATATTCACTTCTAAAAATTAAATTGGAAAACTTAAGTTACTACCCTCTCGATATACAGAAATTTTAAAGGTTATTAAGTAATTAAAATGTATGGAATAGTTAGCAGTAATTAAAAGTTAATTACTCGACACATTGGTGTTATTTGTTCTTTTGTAATTTGTCATTGATTAATAAATTGTAAAACTTTGTATTTTAAACCTTTAAATTATCATTTCAAGTAACCTAGTTCTACCTTCAAGATAAGAAGACCGCCATAGACAGACAGTATCTGCCTGAGCTATGACGTTAGAACTAGAAGCCCTGGTAAGTAATGTTAATTATTTTGTTAATTAGTAATTAACACACCTTTTTTAATAAAGATAAAAACTTACACGAGGTAAAAAGGGCTGGTCCGTTACAACACTAAAAACAAACAAAACGAAATCTAACAACGTTGCGTTAACGTTTCTACCTATTAACCCCCTCAGTTCTGAGGAAACAGCAAGCATTGGTACACTACAAACTGCAAGCCAACAAAATTAAATGTGAAAACGTTGCGTTAACGTTTCTACCTATTGAGCCCCTTAGTACTTAGGGAACAACTGTGTTAGGAAATAACTTAACTTCTAATCAACCTAAAACTGTGTTTGTTTAATATATGAATGGTTAAGTTCAAATATATCAATATTAAATTACAAAGTGACCCATGACTTAATTTTTAATGTAATTTTATTCTAAAAGTTATAAAAATGTTTATCGAATGTTATATAAATTTAAATTCAAAACTGTATTATTTAAGAAACGTAAGATAGCTCATTGAATTACATAATAACCAGCATTTCCTTTGGGAAACCATTTTGTAATCAACGTGGCCAACGATAGTAAGAAAATGTCGCAGGATTTTTAAAAACCTCTGTGAACTATATTGAAAGTTTTACATCTGATACTAAAATAAATAAATTTTATGATTCATTAGGCGTAATTTTAATTTTTACGAAAGTACAATAACATGAGGAAACAGTACAAATAGTTTTTTTTTCGAAATATAAACCGTTGGATTTAGCTAACTAAACCGGAGTTTACAAAAATATCAGCCTGAGGATATCGTAATTCCATTACCTATCATGGTGTATATATAAAAACCACATCTGACAGTGTCTACTTTCGCCTAAGCTCTCTATGTACGTTTAGTGTTCTCTTACGGGATGTATTTTATTTCCTTGAAAACAAATTGACGGTTTAAAAATGTGCAAAATATTTTCTTAGTGCATACATAAAAAATAAAAATAAACTAAAGTAAAGATTTCAAGATTTTATAGTTTAGATAGTTCAGTTAAGGGTAATGATTTCTTTGTCATTCTTAAAGAAAAATAACTAATATTCTCAAAAACATCTGATTTTTTTTTAAACTTACGGTTCTGATAAATCCTTGCTCATTAATAACGCATATTGAAAATTATACTGGGTAAATGTCTAATTTTTATAGTAGGCATGTCCTTGATTTTTTTCATCAGTTAATTTGTGAATTGTTGTTTTTATGTATTACGTTTTTTCAAATCCCTTTCATTGTGAGCTGCTACACATACAATATGTACGAAAAGATAGTATATTACAAATCAAAGGTTTTCTATTTAACTTTATGCCATAATAGTACAACATTAAAACAATGTTTTTTTTTAGGTTTGGATTGACAAATTTTACAGTTGTTAATTTGATTTAATCTCTATACCACTGCTCCATCACGATATCAATTATTCATTCATTGTCTAAGGTTATTTTTAATTTATTTTTTAACGTTTCATTGTATTAAACATTATTTATCAAATTTCATATTTGAGTAACATATTTCAAAAGGTTCTTAAAGGACGAAGTGATGACGTAAGTCGATCACATTCCTTTCTTCTTCTGTAAAGGTATTTCTTTTTAAAGGTTTAAATCATATATAAAGTATTTTCTGTCTGAAAATGCCAAGTAGCATAGGATTGTAGACGGATATTTACTAAACTGAGCAATAAATACGTCTTGATTCCGCCTACGTAAACATATCTCCAACAATGCTAAGCTTTTACCTTTAAGCCTCTACATATTTTCTGGAATCCCTTAATCCTTACCCTGAGAAAAGGCTTTTAGAAGCTAACGTGTGTTGTATCACTAGTGACTCATTTCGCCGTCTCTATTTCTAATCTTACTAGTATACGCACAACACAACATTAAAAGTTATTTTAGCTGTATACTAACATTTACATCGTTATTTATTTAAACGGTTTATTTAAAACAAACTGAGGTTAGATAATTATAAATATAGTATTAAAAATATTTAAGTCAAAATATTTGGTTATACCGAATGTACATTTCAATTACAAAGTAAACATCTTAAATGCAATGTCTTTATGCACACTTGGTCCCCGGAACCGGAATACACTAGGTTAAAATAAAATATCTGTCGTTTGAGGGTTTTAAATATTATTATAATTAAATGAAAGAAATAATAACACGATGAAAACAATTTTAACATATTTATTTAATATTAACTCGTTTTATCTTTCATTGTAAAGAAATCTAATATCTTCAGAGGTGAAATCATCTGAATGTAGCCTACAATAAATAAATGTTTTAAATACACACGTAGTATGAAGATTAATTAATAGGTAAAGAAATTTTCCGTGAGTTAGAGATTTTTTGTTTGATCTGTTAATTAATGAATTCTTTTTAAAATCATCGTCATTTCAATCACTAGAGAATATGTTCATGATATGTTTACTGAAATTATTTTAAACCTAAAATATTACATAATGGTATTATTAGTAAAAACTGTAGGTATAATTCTTGTTTTAAATTTAAAAAAAACTTCTAAATCACAAAAACATTTGACTTGAATCGTAATTACTTTTCGATTGCAAAGCAATCATCTCCAGAGGAGATTATTACAATAATAATCTTTTACTCAGAATTATTCATGTAATAGTTTCCCCTGAAGACGATTGCTTCGGAATCGAAATGTACCTTAGTATTTAATTTATGTGTTAGGAGATTTTATTTATTTAAATGGTATTTATTTATAAATATTTTTTTATAAAATATGGTATTATTAGGCTTCTAATTAATGGATATAATTTCATTTACTATAACACTGCCCCAAAGTGTATTACTACAGTAAGGATCAAGTTGTATAATATAACTGCATTTGTTTAACAGAAACAAGCCTTCAGTGTACAACGTTGTCTTTATAGAAGTTGATTCATATGTACGGTGAATTGTATGCAATAACTCTTTTGTGTGGCCTCGTGTTACAATTACACTTTCTTTTCTTTGTATTTTAAGTCATTAAAGTGTTATATTAATTTTCAAATAATGTATACAAATATATCTCATACTTTTCCCAGCCTAATAATTGTATTTATTCATCACTAATATTTTCCAATGAAATTTAAATTACATTAAAATTATTTCACGTAAAAGACGTACTAACGGACACGCGAAAGAAACAATTTTATTAGATTAAAAATCGTGAAAAAAATTTAAAACTCCTTTGACTAAGACAAATGTCGTCTCTTTATTACCTTTTTTTTGGTGAAACATTTTGGGATTTCTATATAATAGTGAAAACACTTCCAGACCGAGGATTCATTTAAAATATGGCTCCCAGTTATCCCGAGGGAGATAAAACCACTAGACAGTAAGTGGGGATAGGAAAACTGTAGAGATTTTAAAATCTTACATAGAAACATGAAATTTGTAAAACGATGAAGCAAACTAAAACGAAAATAATGATTGCCTAAACCTTATTCAAGAAATACGGAATTAATACACAGAATTCGTATTTTGCAGAACTTAATTGTATCGTGATCAATCGTCAAATTCATTGTATTGTTTTACAAGTTTAATGTAGCATAACGCAAAAACAATCTCCATTTGGTAGTAAACTAGTAATAATATAGCGTTTCTACATAAAAATAAAGAACCATTTATTAAATATAAACAAAATAGGTAATACAAAGTTAATGGTAAATAAATTGTAGAATAATTTCATAAAAATGAGTCATAACATCAAACAGTACTCGTGCTATGTAGTTCAATATGTTATGGTTTTCACATTCTCTCATAGAGTTTAATTTCTTACATTACAATTTTATATTAATTATTTAACCATATAAAGTTGTTTTCTTCATATCACGTTATTACTATAACGTTTCGCTATAGAAATGTTCAGTGTGTTTTTTTTGCATAAAATACATAGGTTATACTTATTGTTACACTAAAGTTCTTTCTTTTTGTTTATCTTCAAATCTTAAATAATTCTATTTATAATTCCTTCGCTTTACCTGTATTTTTATTTTATCTTACTTCTTGATTTTTAAAAATTTGTTCTTCTCTTTTCAGTTCGGGTTAGATTGTCTTGTTTCTAAAACTCAGCTACTAAGTTATTTATTTTTCTCTACAATTTCCGAGTCTTCGTTAACGATCCTATGATTATATCTTTCCTAGTGATTTAAGTCTATATTTTGTTTTATTTTTGTTCTTCAAAGATTGTTTTTAGCAAAGAAAGACTAGCACTTTTATGTCCTTCCTGAAATCAATGATCGTCTTTGTTTCTTCAAAATTGATTTTTAAGAAAATTACTTTGTATTAAATTTCAGTTATTGATTCGTCTCACGCATTCCAACGTTTTCACTTATAGCCATTACAAGGTGATCAGTAAATACTGTTCTCAGTTTTACTTTCTTCTATTTCAATCCGTCTACTCTGTTTTAACCTATTTGCAAGGGGATAATCCCCCCGACAGGTGGTTATATCAGGTACATGATCCTACTCACTCTATGCCATGATCTCCATGAATCCCCTACGAGAATATTATGTGCCCTATCTTAGTTCTACCTATATTCACAATCCTTTCCTATCTATCGTAGGCAATTATAATCATAATGCCTAATCTCCTTTTAAAACTACAGAAAAAACTGATTCAATTTTTCTTTAAACCTACACCACCATTAAAACGTTTTTCTCAATTCCTTCTATTAGTTCACTCTCTCGTTATATATATATATATATATATATATATATATATATATATATATATCTTGTTCAAATTTTCAATCGTTAGTAAAATAAGTTTCATTCAATCATTTAAATTCAAATATTTTTTTACCTAGTACACCATGATGTTAGCAGTTGCTTTACCAATAATAAGGCATTGTGCTATTTAAATTTAATAACCTATTAATTTTAGTTTTATATGTCAGAAAAGCTGTTCACAAAAGGGGCAAGATATGTAATATAGTTATTTCATCCCACTTGGCTTAGAATATAACATAACATATGATTTCAAAAATAGCTGATTTTGTGTTATAGGTTATGTGTTAGAAAATATGTTTTAACGTATAGGTTATGTTACTTTATTTGAATAATTGAATTTATTTAATAAAAAATAAATTAAAATACAATTTTCAAAGTAGGTTAAAGTAGAAATATACTTTGAAAAAGTTATCTTTATTACTTGTTTAACTTACATATTCTGTTTTTTATTACTTGTTTTTTTAAAATTTTTTCTTCTGATTTAAAACTTTTAACTTTTCCTAGTTATTGACTTGTCTTATACTTGTCCTAACTACTTTTTCTACTTTAAAATTCGTCTTTTATTTTATTTTCTTTCTTCGTTGCACAGAGGAAGAGGCAAAACACGTGAAGCTAAGAGAAAGCGTTGTGAAAGACAAGGCCTTTTAGAAAGTAAGTCGAATTATATTTCTGTTTATCAAGACGGATGAACGCTCTCCAGAAAGGTGGAGTAGGATTGACGTAATGAGATTTGGAGGAGGCGAGATCAAACAGATGGGATGAAGAGTGATTCATTCCTCAGGGATGAAAAGTAATTGTGTTTCTCCGTTACAGGTAATATTGTGTCTGAGAACAGATACAAGCGAAGAAAGCGTTCAGTTGTAAACTCTATTTGTATGAAGACGGAGTAATTATGCATTGAAAGTAAATCAGAGGGGGAAAATACAGGGTTGTTGCAATTTAGTCAAATGCTATTATATATACATTATAATGTAAAATACATACATTCTACATACTATAATAAAAGCAACATACAATAATTTGGGTGTTTCAAGAGACTAGATTAATAATAAAACATACACATTATAATTTTAATACATTTTCATAGGGTTTTATAACATATAGTTTTTACCACAGAAGTTACGAGTGTTCAGATTATTTTTGTGATCTAAAACTATAATTTATATAATTATATAATGTGCTCAAATGTAATAATATATACTTTGATGGCTGAAAAAATGATAAAGATTATTGATATGAGAATCGTAAGACGGACCAGATTAGCACTAGAGTGGTATATAATACATATTTGATTGTGTTATGAGAAGCACATATATGATAATAACATCTACTAGACACGTGGAACATGTATGATTATTACAAATAGGATTATATTCCTTTGGTAATAGCATATGACCACCGTAACAGTAGCGTTTCTTTGAACCAGATCTACTCTCTGCATTTGTTGTAGAATACTCTTCTAACAAAATACTAGTCACCAAAACAGACTCTTCCAACAAAATATTAGTCACTACAACAGACTCTTCCAACAATACATAAGTCACTACAACAGACTCTTCCAACAAAACATAAGTCACTACAACAGACTCTTCCAACAAAACATAAGTCACTACAACAGACTCTTCCAACAAAACATAAGTCACTACAACAGACCCTTCCAACAAAACATAAGTCACTACAACAGACTCTTCCAACAAAACATAAGTCACTACAACAGACTCTTCCAACAAAATATTAGTCACTACAACACTCTCTTCCAACAAAACATAAGTCACTACAACAGACTCTTCCAACAAAACATAAGTCACTACAACAGACTCTTCCAACAAAACATAAGTCACTACAACAGACCCTTCCAACAAAACATAAGTCACTACAACAGACTCTTCCAACAAAACATAAGTCACTACAACAGACTCTTCCAACAAAATATTAGTCACTACAACACTCTCTTCCAACAAAACATAAGTCACTACAACAGACTCTTCCAACAAAACATAAGTCACTACAACAGACTCTTCCAACAAAATATTAGTCACTACAACACTCTCTTCCAACAAAACATAAGTCACTACAACAGACTCTTCCAACAAAACATAAGTCACTACAACAGACTCTTCCAACAAAACATAAGTCACTACAACAGACCCTTCCAACAAAACATAAGTCACTACAACAAACTCTTCCAACAAAATATTAGTCACTACAACACTCTCTTCCAACAAAATATTAGTCACTACAACACTCTCTTCCAACAAAACATAAGTCACTACAACAGACTCTTCCAACAAAACATAAGTCACTACATCAGACTCTTCCAACAAAACATAAGTCACTACAACAGACCCTTCCAACAAAACATAAGTCACTACAACAAACTCTTCCAACAAAATATTAGTCACTACAACACTCTCTTCCAACAAAACATAAGTCACTACAACAGACTCTTCCAACAAAACATAAGTCACTACAACAGACTCTTCCAACAAAACATAAGTCACTACAACTGCTGGACAAGAATATCGAATCACGGATGCTTAAACCGAAGATACGTTAAGCTCGAGTTGTGTATCAGTGTCAATTCAACACGGAATATACAATGGAATACTCTTAGAAGGATTTGGTTTTACCCTTTCCAGCAAAATCTAAATCTTTGATGTCTAGTTACACAACAATTCTAATAGCAACACAGAATTAAGAGTTTAGGCGTCCTTCCGCTGCTGATAACATTTCCTAGGGTAAGGCTGTTGCCTACAAAACGCTTCACACTACAGCTAATATTAAAACTAAAAACATTTGTCAGGCAACAACGGCAGGACTAATGTCTAGCAGTAGGTGAGAGAAATGCTTTTATAGTGTACAATGAAGAATTAGCAACTGTTACGGCAACGAGACGGAGTATGGATTACTCTAACAAATTTTTCTTTCGTAAATCTCGGCCTCACCTATTGTAGAGGAAGTCTAACGCGGTGGACTATATTATAGTTCTCAATTGAAAATTATCTTTTTCCTTATATATATTTTAGGATATATTTATTTTTGAATGTCGTATATCTCGATAAAGTCTTGGGAACGTTCACATGATGTATAATAGGTACTGGGATATTATATCCTTGATGCTTGTATCCTTGTTATATCTTGAACCAAACGTAGGAGATATCAGGGTTTTTGGTTAATATAGGGTATGAAATAATAAAATAGAGAGCAGTAAAACATATAAAATAAATAGGATGAACATATAAAATACAAAATGTAGGCTATGTGTAGCCCTGTAGAAAATCAGAGTAAGGAGTGGAAGTAGATGACACAACGGAAACTATCAGAGCTGTGATTAATACAAGTATTTACGAATAAAAACTAATATTAGAAGGTATGAAATAGAAATAGAAAACAAAATAACTAAAGAAAAAGAAAGGATTGAATTCTGTTCTTTAGTATAAGAAATAAGGAATAATAAAAACATCTTTTGTGCAATAGTGTAATAAAAACCCCAATGTTAAACACAGAAGTGTGTTAATTAATCGAAAAAACAAGCAAAAACTACTTTCAACAGAATGAACTTTTGGAAAAGATGATCCAGAGTTTCACGATTTATTATGATAAGACACAATTAGTTAGAAACATGATACAAAGTGGAAAGAGACATATAACAAATCCAGGGAAAATCTTACCTGATACGGTCATTTCCACAGAATGCTACACGAAAGAATCCCGAAACCAGTATATCTGTGGATGCCCGAAGAAGGGGAAACAAGAGGGTGGGGGTTTATTCCAATTTATGAGCTCTGAGAGATATCTGTGTATACACACACACACACATATACACACACACAAACACACACACACACACACACACATACACATACACACACACACACACACACACACACACACACACACACACACACACACATACACACATACACATACACATACACACTCACACACACACACACACACACACACACACACACACACACACACACACACATACACACACACACACACACACACACACACACACACACACACACACACACACACACACACACATACACACACACACACACACACACACACACACACACACACACATACATACACACACACAAACAGAAACACACACACATACACACACACACACACACACACACACACACACACACACACACACACACACATACACACCGACACACACACACGCACACACACATACACTTTACGGAAGCACGCATGGACACACAAACACACACACACACAAGCGCGCGCACTTTACGAAAGCATGCACGTACTCACGCACACACGAACACACACACCAACACACATAAACACACACACATATACAACAATAACAGTTCTCTTTTCGATTAATAAGCTTAATTATAAATGTTATAATTAAGATGATAAAATAACTGTGATGTTTTAATATTTAAATCAATGATATAAAAATAGTTAACAATTAATGGAATTGTAACCAAATTTTAATCGTGTATTGTTGTAATTAATATTGGGGGGTCATTTTATAAAGAAGGGAATGAAGACGAATGTTTTTAAGGCGTGTCAGTGTAAGATATGATAATTAAAACAGGCATATAAATCGAACTGGTAATCTGACGCCTAACTATTATGAATTATTTAATCTGACAGTTAAAAATAACATAATAACAGGTAACGAAAGGCATGAGACAATATATATATATATATATATATATGTGTGTGTGTGTGTGTGTGTGTGTGTGTGTGTGTGTGTGTGTTGTAACGGTCTGGCACACCGTGACAAATAGGAAATAAATATTTTCCTGTTTTTAAGTAATAAAGTTGATTTTTAAATTAATCAAGTTTGGAGTTATACAAATAATAAAGCGTGAAAAATTAAATAAAACCTTAAATAGAATAATTAAGCTAAATTAAAAAGTATTAAAGAATAAATTTGTAATAACTAGCTTAAAAAATCTAGCTTAAGAACCAAACCACGTAGAACTTTCATCGACATTTTAAAAGAACCCGAATAAGCCAGAATAGGCATTAGTGAAAACAAAATTTGGAAAACTTAAAAAACAAAAAAGTTACAGCAGTTTTAATAAAATAGACATTTTTCAGTTTTCCAAAAATGATAATCAAACTCTGCAAGCTAAAACAGATTCGTTGCCCGACTTGCCTGTACAAGGAATAAATCCAAAGATAGCAAGTATTGCAGGCGGGGTGAGGCAGGTTAAATTCACCGCTATATATACTAGGTGTCTAAGACCTTAGAGACAGTCTGAAATAAATTTTTAATACGAGGTGCCGCGTAGGACCGCCCTCAGGCCAGATGGACCAAACCTCAAATAGTTAAATTATAGAAATAAATCAAGATTGTTTAAATAAGTGAAATCAGAATGTTTTAAATAATGCAATTAAATTTTTAAATAATAATATAAATTGAAGGAATGCAAGAGCGTACAAATAAAAATAAAATAAATAAATAACTGTTATTGAATAAATATTTAGACGAAAGAGCGGGTAGGAACCATCTGGCCTAAAGGAAATCAAATAGAAAGGAATAAGTGGATAAATAATTAATTGAATAATAAATCAGTATTAAATCAAAATGTCTAGATCCGAGATGGATAAATTGATGGCCTTTTTCAAGGCAAAAGAAGAAAAAGATAAAGAAGAGCGAGAGAAAGAGAAGGCGGAAGAGAAACGATTGAGAAAGGAAGAGAGACAATTGAGAGAGAAAGAGAAGGAGGAAGCAAAACAAAGAGAGAAGGAGAGAGAAGACAAAGAGAAACGATTGAGAGAGCAAGAGAGACAATTGAGAGAGAAAGAGAAGGCGGAAGAGAAACGATTGAGAGAGGAAGAGAGACAATTGAGAGAGAAAGAGAAGGAGGAAGCAAAACAAAGAGAGAAGGAGAGAGAAGACAAAGAAAAACAAAGGGAGAAGGAGAGAGAAGACAAAGAAAAACAAAGGGAGAAGACAAAGAAAAACGATGGAGAGAGGAAGAGAGACAATTGAGAGAGAAAGAAAAAGCTGAAGAGAAAATGGAAAGACGACAGTTACGGGAGGCTTTCCAGTTAAAATTCGATGACTACCAAAAAGAAACTGAGACTAAGACAAATAACATATACGAAAGGTTAAACGAACATGAGACGGAAATAGAAAGACTAAGAACTAAAACGGAAACTAAAACGACTAAATTAAATGAAAGAGTACAGAATATCCAAGAGGAGATTAAAACAGTGAAACAACAAGTGTAAAAGTGAAGGAAACAGCTGGAGCAGGAATAGTAACACAAGTTTGCTTACCAAGGGTAATAGACAGAAACGGGGAGGCTACGTACCGTAGAATTGAGTTCTGGGGGAATGACAAAGAAGACCCAATGACATTCCTAGGGGAAATAGAAGACCTATTTACCGAGATAGACAATACTATGGACGAGACTGCCAAATTAAGGATTGTAGAGCGATATTTGAAAGGGGCAGCGGATGCATGGTGGAAAGCCATTAAGAACAACACAGAAACATATTCTGAATTCAAGCATGAATTCACGGAGCATTTCTGGAGTTATCGCCAGCAGGATAGGGTACGCAGACAAATCAATCAAGGGCGCTACCATAATAATGGACCATACTCTATGACAGAGTATTTTATTATGATGGTAAACAGGGCGAAAAACTTAGACCCGATAATCCCAGAGAACCATCTGATTTTCATGTTGATGAAACATTTTGGGAGTAACGTTCAGCTAGCTAGTGTGGGGAACCCCACAAGTAATATCAAACAAGCAATAGTTTTCCTACAACAGCTAGACAGCGTTACTGACAATGGAAATGGTAATGGGAACGCTCAAAGAAGTCAACAGAGGCAGGTTGCTCCAAACCAACAACCTAACCCTAACCCAAGGTCCCATGGTGATACCACAAAATACCAAGATACCAAGTATCCTAAAAACCCTCCTAAATCGCCTATCCCCGGACCAAGCGACCAGAAGCCAAAAAACTGAATAGGAGGATCTCTGGCAACAATCAGGGAGATACGTTAACCAGGTTAGAGATCCGAGGCAATAAAAATTTAAAAATAATTCAGAGCGAGAGACCAAAGGAAAAGCCGGTTTACTATCATAATAAGATTAGCCTAGGCGGTTTTTCCATGTCTATTCGGGACGATTTGTTAGAGGAAGGAAGTGACTCGGTTATAAAACTGGAGAATATAGACCAGTGTCCAGTGATAGAGTGCGAAATTAAAGACCATAAGGTAATTGCCCAAGTCGATACAGGTGCCCAAGTGTCTGTGATTAAAACAGAAAAATACATAGCCCTAAAACAAAACGGGAATCTATTCTATGAGCTACCTATAGCTAACGTAGCGATAGTCACAGCATTAGGGGCAACCTGTAAACGAGTCAAATTGCAAACGATGCTACCTCTAACATTAAACGGACACACAAAGGAATTTGTTTTCTTGATAGTGGACAATCTACGGGTTGACCTTATCTTGGGAGCAAATACTTTGTGTGTGTGTGTGTGTGTGTGTGTGTGTGTGTGTGTGTGTGTGTGTGTGTTTGTGTGTATACATATTTATAAAACAACATAGGTTATTCAAATACAAGAATTTATATTAATTTATATTCAAAGCGTTTCGTTGGTAAACAGTACCAACTTCATCAGGAATGAATAATACAATAATTGACATTGTTGTATTATTCATTCCTGATGATGTTGGTACTGTTTATCAACGAAATCCTTTGAATATAAATTAATAAATATTCTTGTATTTGAATAAAACCTATGTTGCTTTAGATTATTAACAAGAAAACGTATTATATATATATATATATATATATATATATATATATATATATAAATTTGTTTAATATTTCAATACGGTATTGGGTAATATGCAAAAACAATACATATTGCAAAATAAGAATAATGATGCAATTAACTTATATATCCACTTTATTCGCCAGAACCAATACAGGCATATGAAGATATAAATATTTCTAAAATTTAGCGTTCAATAATAGACAAGCAGATTACTAAAGCAGGGGTTGTATCCCGGGGTTCAGTTTAGATAAAATGAAAACGGATTATTTTATGACGAGCCCTGCCAAACTTGATTAACTGAAATTGGGAATCGCACGGGTTATTATAAAGGTTTAACTATAAATCCTCCAAGGATTATAACATAATGGTGTATTCAATTTCAATATTGTTACTGTATAAATATAATGCAAATTATTGGCATTGTGAACGTAGCCGGGTGACTGTCACTAGGAGAATATATTCATCGTTGGCAAGCACAAAGCGTTGTCGGTTTTAGCTACGTACGGACTGCATTTCTTTCTAAATGGAAAGGTCATGATAACGACTGGAGCTGATTTCTATATATTTCTTCTATCTTGATTTGTGAAATAAAATATCAGTCTTTTTTAATAATTAACAATTAAAAAATACGTATATATATTAGTCAATTCCTACTAGTCAAGTAGGAGAACAATTTAAATATAAATTTAAAGGTCACGTATCATCTGATAAATATTTATAAAACCAGTTTCTGAATTTCAAGATAAAATTTATGAAATAATAACCATATATTACGACAGTAAAAGGAAACATGAGAATATGGAAAAACATAAAGACTTGTCGAAAAGTATTTATAAAATAAACTAACGACTTCAAAACCATGCCCCAATAATATTTATTACTTCAAAAATTTCGGGCGGGGCAAGATGAAAGAGGAGGAGTAGGAGCTAAGCTAAACCACTCAGGAAAGATATTTCTAATAGATGAAGATATGCGAAACAAATCAAATGTGAAAATTAAATACCCAGAAAAGCTTAGTAATCTTTTATAAACCAAAGGATCGTAAGGAGTACAGAACAAATTTCAAATCGATTATTGTCTTTTTAATAAAAAAATTTTAAAATATTTTCCAAAACAAAACTACGAATTTCAACTTATTAAATTTTTTGCTATATACATTATAATCGTGCTATATTTGGTACAAAGTTGTAAATGAGATCTATTAGTTTCGTAAAAATTGACTGGTTTTATAATCGAAATTTACAACAACAATCAAGCCCCCTTGGAATTAAAAGAGAAATTTCTCCTTACAATAAATAGAAATTATCACATTACTAATTGCCAATGAAAACCGAATTCAAATAATAAAATGGTATTATATTTATGTTTTAAAAGTTAAAATGTAGTCTATACAAAGAGAGTAGGTAATAATTTAAAATAGAGAAATAACAAATCGCGAGCAGCTCAGGTTATCAGTTTTTATTGAATTTCATTTCATCTAAAATGAAGTCATTTCAACAACGAAATGTAGTGTATTTTTCCAAAATTTATCAAATGCAGAGAGTAGCCTATTAGGCAATACCCTAATCGTTCCTTTTCATCAATTAGCCTATAACAATACAAATATTCTGTACTTATTTATAATTTGTAGCCTAATAGCTTATCTATAAAAGAACACCATACAAATTGTTTGCGTTAAACAGAATACAAGCGCTTGTCTACAATTAACTCAGTTCATAAATTAGGGATAACCGAATTTGTTACTCGAGCAAACTGTCGCGCGGGAGTAAATACAAAAGCCTGTCTGGACGTATAGATGTATTCATAATGGCATTACATGGTAATGGCTTGCTGCCAAATCTATTACATTTCCCATCCCTACCCCGTGTCGTTGTTAATTTGGGCTGAAACGTAGCCTCCGAACACAATGCATTAAAAATATATATTCACCCTTTCAGGCAAAAATATACGCTCTAGATATGGTATGTTTACAAACATCAAAACTATATTTACAGACGGATTATCGGTGTTAAAAAGGCTTAGAATGTACTTTCTAGAATGTGTGCTGTAAGCCTACAGAAAATACAAAAACCTCAATTTTCTATTAAACATGGAAACAAAATTTTTTTAAATATTATTAATAGAACTAGACCAATCATTAACCTTTGTTGTATTATTTTACTCTAAACACTCATATAACTAAAAGTGCCCATTAACTCTGTTACGTACTTTTCTTTAAATTAAATATTATCTAAAAAACAGTGTAAATGCTTCAGAGAGGGACTCCTTATCGGCCAACCTTTGTCCCTTACAAGGTTCGGTACGGTCCATTTCCTTTCGAAACGTCGGTTAAACGACATCTCTCCCGTACCTCTCGACGTGACGTAGTTTCTTGTGTGTTCTAAACAAGGCTCGGTTTAGACCATTTTTCTCTCTTTGTTTCTCCCGTCGTGTGGCGAAGGTACTCTTAGCATTAATAGTGACATTTTGAATATAAGTGATTTCTTTTAAGTTCAACAGGTAAATGATAAGTGCGGGAAAGGGTGCACCCGAATAGCTGTCCGACAAGTGGTGGTACTTCGCCCAGTGAGGTATGTGCAAAAATGTCAACTCCATTCATTTAATTATTTAAGGTCCTCCGGAAATCAATGTTGCCGTTACATGGTAAAATATTTAACAAACTCTGTAGTTCTTGTCTAGACATTGCTAATTACATATATTAGAATTATTACTAAACAACAATATACTACACTAACTCAAATGGTTTGGTTCCCTTTAATATTTTACCATGCACTAGTTATCGAGAAACTGAAGAGCCACTGGACGTGGTTGAAGGTAAAGTCTCTGTTCATGTTTTTTCGCCATCTTCTTCTGTTATTTTCGGAATATTCAGATTCCGGCGAATATCTTTGTCTTGTACGTATCACGCATTTTTAACCACATTCCTCAGTACTTTTTAAAACATCTGAAAAATTTCTACATTTGATTTCTTTGCACACCTCCATAAATAGCTGCGATAGAGTCAAACTGGTTTCAAGATCTAATTGTAGATTTGTATTTTGTAATATAACGAGAGGTTTGAGTTTCTACCCAAGAGCCAATAGTGCTTACTATATTTGATATTCAATTCTTTCTTCTTTTTCTTGATATGGCTTTTCCGTTTTAGTTTAGCATATAGGTTCATACCTAAATATTTAGCTTTATTTGAATAAGGAATGATTATTTTCATTCATTATCGAAGAATCTTTGAACACCTTATTTGAAAATTGGCCACCTTAATTATCACAATATAAAACATAAAATAAGACACCAAAATCTGAATAAATATACAACATACAAAAAGACTGGAAATATAATTTAAAAATGAATTATTGCTTAAAAATCTGTCACCTAGTTAGTTTTAAACTACTTTTTTCAAAACATAAAATAAAAAAAACAGATATAAGTAAAAACCAAATTATACTAAACATTTATAAGTAAAATCTACTGAGACACTTAGGCACACATACACGCGTCATTATAATAATATAAAAAACTATATATTTGTATAAATTGTTTTATGTATATTGAGTAAAAAAAAATAATAGAAATAATATAGTAAAATCTCAATTCTGAAAATATCAATTTGGGAACAATTACTGATATAGAAAATAAAATATTAAAATAAATAGAGAAGTTCAAATCAAATAAACAAAATAATAAAAAGTATCTTGCTTATCTTTACAGACCAAATTATCCCAAAAACAGACGAGTTGAGAGAAATAAAAATAGTTTTACAATTATGTCACGAGAATAGCCTTTCTTGGGCCTTTTGACTCTAAGAATTTCATAGGTCAATCCATTCATTAGTAAGTGATATATATGCGTATACCCCCTATATCTATTATTTGTTTTGACATCTTTATAGAAATTCAATGTTCTTCGAATTATTATGGTTGCTTATAGGAAAAATAAAATATCCTTTTAACCAACAATACACGACCGTAAACTTCCTTCTAAATTTTGATACAGCAAATAAATCAAAGTGACATGTATTTAATAGAGTGCATAGAAAGATAACCATAACACGTCCTTTGTTCTCGTTGCCAACTAATCTTGATTAATGATTTAACGGAGCTTTTCCCATCTTCTTGGCGTCTTTGTGCTTAAACATAGCCATCAATAACCTTTATTGCGTTAAACATAACAGAGATTTCGCGTACGTCACAGAAGACGTTTTATCAGTGTTTGAATAAATGTAATTTGAAATGTTTCTGTAAGTTTTGATAATTTTTACTTACACAACTTTTTTTTGTTGTATTTTTAATTCAAATGCAATTTAAAGTTCATCGATTTGCCTTTAACTATTAAAAGTGGCCCCAAAAGTTCTGAATGTAGACATTTTAAAACAAACGTTAAATATTTATATACATTTGAGATATTTCTGCCTTTCGTAGCATTGAAATATTTTTCTTTTTTTTATGACAGGTTTCAGAATAAGTCCACTCTCAAACCTTTAAAAGTACTTCCTCTTTAATAGTGACTACTATTAATTTAATATGTGGTAAGAATGGAGTTATTCAGAAACGCGTCAACAAAGAAAAATATTGTAATGTTAGGAAAGGAGGGAAAATCTATACAATTACATGTCAACTGTATACTATTATTCCTAACCGATGTGAAAATGAGGATATTAAAAAATATAAATATCTACTTATCCAGATGTTTTTCTAAATTATCATTGAAAATCTGTAAAATGATATACAGAAAGTGAGAATCTTAATTATGGAATACGCTACAGACATACAAATATGGGGGAACCAGTTTTCTGCGATCAAATACCTGATGTGTCTAAAACGAGTGTATAGGTTAACCTTGGCTACGTTTTGAGTAAATCAAACACATTTAGCTCAGTAACTGAAGTTGCGATTAGGTAGAAGCATACTAATGCGCTCTTTGCTTTAAAAAACCTCAACGCAAACATCGAAAATTTAAAAAGAGATAAAGAGCACAACGAAAGTAAATGGAGACATATGAGAGAGTGTTAAAGAACAAAATACATAAAAACAGTAAAATTAGTAAAGCCAGTAGTTGTAGTAGTAGTAATAGTAGCATAATAATATTATTATTAATATAAAAATTATAAAAATAAGAAGAAGAAAAATACTTTCAATGATAATAACAACAATGAGAAGAAGTATATAAGTAATAATAATAATAACAACAACTACAACAACAACAACAAAACAATAATAATAATAATAATAAAAAGAAGAAGAATCATAACTATAAGTACCTAAACGTATTTACATAGTATTCTCCCATAATATCTTTTATAACAAAGAAATACTGACTCGGTAACAAATACTATAAACCTTTAACAGCCTCTAATGCACGAAGCTAAATTCAATAACATTGAGATCATCCCTGCTATTGTAACTTTTCTAAACTCATAAAAATGACATTTCTTTACACTAACTCCACAAATGTATGCTATTGAATTCGACTGCAAACACATAATTTTCGGTCAGTTGACATTTTTTTTAAATTGAGAAAACAACTATGCAAGGTATCAGAATGTGGAGTAAAATGAACAATTACGTAATTTTGCTAACTTCAAGACAATCACTTATATTATATAGGGCTGTAGAACTAACACACGCTGTCAGCGTGGGTTGTCACAGCCAGCCTTCAGAGCATTACAGACGCTTTGTCTCTAAAGCAATGGCTAATAAATGGCGAGGGCTGTGAGGAGAACAGGAATAAAACTGTCTTTGAAAATCTCATTTGAGTCGTGTCGCGGTCGACTTTTCTCCGATTTTATCGAGCAAGTAATTAACGATCAAAGCACCATTAACTGACTAACAAAACATTAAAACAACTTTACTCATTAGCTTAACTGCTTCTGAGTGATTGTTTCGTTGTTCCTTTTCCTGGTTTTACCAGTCTAAGAGATGTTAGACAGTGTTTTATATCAGGATTACATACCAACAATTTCCTATTGAGTTACTGGTTCTCAATAGTTACCTTCTGTTTATGGAAAACACATTTAAATCTATGCAATAAAAAATTAACCCTAAATACACAAATTAAATGTTTATTTTACTATAAATAAATAATTATATATATATATATATCTTGATATTTTACGTTGTCCATTATTTTTCCGTTGCACTGACTTTATGGAGTTTATATATTACTATTGTAAATACTTTTATCCACCACTAAGTGCAATAATTTTACCTTGTGTGATAAGATACCTTTCTGTCACTTCTTTGGTGAATAAAAGTATTTACAATAGTAATATATTAACGTCATATATATATATATATATATATATATATATATATATATATATATATATATATATATATATATAATACAAACGCACATCTTCCACTAATCTCATTTTATAGAACAGTCAAAAAAACTTCTGAAGAATTTATTAAAGAAATTGGAAATAATATTTTTGTTGGTTCTGTATAAATATTTTTGGTGTGAATTATTATTTTTTACACAAACTGAATGCAGAAACATGTTCATCATAAATTTCTTAAACAATTAATGTATAATCTCAATTTTGAAAAAATTGGATAAAGTGCATTTTAACTCTATAGAACTCATATAGCACTCATATATACACACACACACACACACACACACACACACACACACACATTTATATATAGACCCCCTACTATATTTGTGTATGTGAGTGAACGAGTGTGTGTGTGTAGCCCCCACCTTGCGACGTTTGAATTGAAAATATCTCGTGGTCACTACCTGTGCGTGTGTTGCATTACAGGTAAATGATAGAGGCCAATTCGCAAGTCATCCGTAAGATAACTTTAGGAAACATAATTTATTAATTCAAACCATTTAATATTTGACACTCTTCCTATGTATATATATATATATATATATATATATATATATATATATATATATATTATAAATATATATTATATATATATATATATATATATATATATATATATATATATATATATATTTATTTATTACTACATCTTGGTCAAATTTTCAATCACTAAGAAAATAATTTTAATGACTCCATTCAAGTCTAAATTAATTTTTTAAAGCTTGCAGTGGATGACACTTGATGTTAATATAGTTTTTTAAAGATATTAATTCGTTAATTAAATTTAAAGAATTAATTTTAACTTTATTAAGGAGAAGAAATTTTCACAAAATGGTCAAGATATGTAATTTATTCCTTTCTTCCTTTCGTAATATTAATTGATATTAAAAAAAAAACTAAATTAAATTTTTCTTTGTTTACGTAAATAGGAATTGACTTTAAAAAAATTTCGGTTGTACTACTTGTTTACCATAATATAAAGCAATAATTATTATTTTATTTTGAACCTATATTATAAGATTAATTGATAGTATTATTTATATAAAACGACTTGAGATCTCAACTATTTTCAAAGGCTTTAATGCCAGACATGTTTTGATAGCTATGTTGTCATTATTAGTGACTATATACGAATTGAATTAATTTTTTTTTTTTTTTTGTTATATTACCTGATACTTTATAAATGGATTAATTATTAATATTATAAAAACTAGTATAAACGGTTACTTTGTAGCTTTATATTAATATAACGCATTGTAATAATAACATAGTGCTGTGTTAATCTGTTTTTAAAGGAACCTTGTAAATGGAATTGTGTTTTTTTCTAAAGAAAGGTTAGTTTATTAACTTTCCAAGAAAATTCAATTTTTGTTGGTCAGCGATAATATTTAATTGTAAATTGCAAAGCTCCACTCGTAATTCGTAAAATACGGGTTCACAAGTTTACTAATCAATTCACATCAGAGCGAAGATATTAACCTGTCTTTTCTCGTGGAAAAACCTGGATTTTATTAGAAGTGAAGCGGCTAGAAAGTACGAGAAATATCTAAATACGATACTTAAATGTTTGTTAAGCGTGAACGCAGGAGTGTTTTGTGATGTAGTGAAGAGAGTCGAAGCTTTCGTCACATGGTGACAGTGAGTGTTCAGTGTAAATATACTATTAGGGTACTCTGTAGTTTGTTATTAGGCCCTAATAACATTGTTTGAAAACTAATATAAATGCTAAGTGTGTAAATAGTTGTAGCCATAAAAGCGTGTGAATTAATATAAAGTTATTTTTAGTCTGAAATTGCCTTGTAATATATAAAATATCTATAGAAATATGAAAATATTTTCCCTACGAGCATTTCTACGCGATTAGATAAACTTTACATAGTAGTATTAACAATTATAAGTTAACTGCATTAGAGTAGGGCCTATGTGTAATTAATTGAAGTAATCGATGTGACTGGTTGTTTTACACAGATGTATGATGAATATTTTACTCTCAACTGTTGATTTCAAAAATTTTGTTTACCAATTTATGTTAATAATTAATTTACATAACAATAAAGTTCTAATCTTCGTTTTAACTCGATCATAATTTCGGTTTTTAATTAACTGAAAGTACACTTTGGCATTTAGCGTTAACTAAAAAAGAACGCTAAATGCTATTAAAGAACGCTATTTATAAAATAAAATACCACTGCTAGATTGATTTCATTTCTAAAAAAAATTGAATTCGTCCACTTTTCTCTCTAAAGACTTTGATCAGCAACAAATGAGCTTTAGCTGTTGAATTAGATTTCTACACAACACTGAGTTCTGCTTTTGACGTCTCCGAAATGATGGCTTTGTACCGAAAAATGAAAACACTTCTGCAACGTCTGTAATTCCCCGTCGTTGTAGAAAAATATTATCTCGGGAAAGAGTTCCCTTCTGTTACGTAGGTGTGGGATAAACGTTTACGAAATACATTTTGCAACGAACAATTACAGACAAACTTAAACGTCAAATAATTCTGAACGCAAAGATTCTGGTACCCTCTTTAGGAGTCAAATTTTAAATAAAATAATTATTCACGTGCCATTATACAATTTCTCAATTCAAAACAACAAAAATAACATAATTATGAATTACAGGAATAATATGAAACACCATTTTGATGTGAAGACATCTAGTCAACATCAAACTAAAAGGTCTCTATGCTAGGTAACAGAAACTTTTCATTAGTGAAGATGCAACCAAGAAATATGCCACGAAAATTTAATCTCTAAGCTTAATGAAGTAGTCGTCAAGGATAATCTTTAGTAAACCGTGTTAACAAATTGTTATACATAATTTACACATAGAATCTAATCATATTTTTACAGAAGCACAAAAAAGCAACATAATACTATTAATTAGACCTTGGATTAAATACTACAACGTATACGTACATATAAAAAAAATATATATATTGAAACTTTTTTTAAATAATAAAATAAAAAGTCAAAAAGAAAAATACTAATATAAAATTTAAATATTTCAATGCAATGTGAGATTATTTAATAACAGTAAAAATAAATTTAACGTCATCTATAAAGAAAGAGGTGGGTTTTTTAAAGTTTCAACATTACCTATGAATATGTTGTCACACACACACACACACATACACACACACACAAACGCATGCACGCACGCACGCACACACACACACACACACACACTATTTATGTTATTAGTTACAACAAACCTATTGATATTAAATGTATACTAATCATAAATTAATACGGCAGGCGGTTAACAATTTAAGAGGCCCCAAAAAATGATTGGTTCATTTCGACTGTAGTGTGTACAAACAAAGATAATTACAAAGATTTAATCCACTGTATCCCAAACAACAATGAAAAGGCCAACAAAGCGTTTATTGCCATCTAATGTTAACCTTCAACATCTCCATTCGAACTGTCGGGTAGGAAAGGAGGGAGTCTAATAACCTCGGACTTATTTTTGCCCCTGCAAAAACAGATTATTAAATCTTGCTTTACATAAGAAACAAGTAATATAACTTTTTTTCTAATGTCACCTCTTACTTAAAATTTTATTTATAATAAATATTTAAATAAACAGTAACGATTCGATAGCTAATTGTCTATATATTTCGCGCTTATATACGTATGCCATTCAACATATAATTTTAAATACACAGATGTTTGAGAAATATAGTTAAACTTCCAACATATCTAGAAAAATCCAGTTAGGATATAACCACAAGTTTCCTTTTCGATTTTCACAATAGTAAATAACTTCCAATAATGATAAAACAGCTGGATGAACAATACAGTTCTGGGTAAAGAAAAAAATACTGGATTAGACCGAATCAAATGCCGTGATCATCGTTAACTATAAAAAAAACAGTAGTTGGTTTGTTAAGTTAGCGATATTGATAAGAATAATGTATTCAGAACAATAAAATTGCACATTTAAATTTTGTTTCATTATAGTTTTAAAACATATAAATCCTTATAATGCAATAATGAGATGAAAAGGAAATAGTGACATGGTTGAGCCAACACCCTCTATTGTAACCAGTTTGCACCAGACAACAGGCACTCAGAACCCCATCCGTGTACTCGCTTCCAAGTAAACCTCGGCTATATTCAATCAGGCTACAATTTATGCTATTATCCTGATATTGATCTGCACTCAGCGTGCCTTATCTTACCCAAACATTAACGCGGAGTGCGGGCTTCTGCATGCCATTAAAGGATAAGGTTTCCATTGCGAACAATACGCGGCTGCCGCTTCCACCGATCCGAGGCTTAATCTAATCTGAACCCACTTATAAGCATGTTTGTTAGTAGAGAAAGACAGAGATACTTACACTAAGAACCATTGTTTACATTTATTGCTTTCTTTTAACAATTTTGCATTGTTAACTATTTAAACTTCTGAAACTGCATTGTTGCGTGGATTATGATTTAATTTCATTATTTAAAACTTTAAATGAACCAATGAAATTACCTCTAGAGTTACAAGTGCAAAGAAGTAATTAAACATCTAGAGTTAAAGAGAAATCCTTTTTTAAGTTGAGGTAAAGAGGGATTCCATTTAGTTACGAAGAGAGTACACAAACGAAAGAGCCAAATAGATATTTCACTGAGTGTGTTAGACAGATACAAATAAATTGTAAAACAGTATTGTAGAGGTTTTAAAACAGTATTTACAACCTTATTCGTGTTCCAACAAAATGAGTGTAACTTATTGCAGGAGTCATGTAGTATCGTGGAAAGACTCACTTATAGTCGGAAAATTTAAAGTGTATAAATGCTTCAAAAAAAACAAAAAAAACACTGATTTAAGATAAGGTGGTAGCAATGTTCTGATGAAACGGCGACCTAGTTTCGCAAATGGTGTTACACAGATTCGTAGAGTATAAAAAGTTTCGAAGACCGTGTAACTTAGATGTAATACAAATGATGCAATACAAAGTTTTATCTAAGTAGAATGTGAAACTCAATTTCGTTAACTATATAAATTATATAGAGTTTCGCAGAGGGTGTAAAACAGTTTCGAGGTAAACAGGTCAGACATTGTCAAATAACATAACATAATGAGATTATCGTATGTGTGTCTTCAATATAAGGTCCATATATATACTGCTATGATAAAATACTGGATAAATAAAGGAGCAGTTTAGCTATGAATATATATACAAAATAGTACACTGGACTGTAGGACATTGCAATTGCTGATTCGAATTACAATAGGGTGGTTGGTGTTTACAGTGTTCTTGGTGGTAGGAGATTTCTGGATAATTTACTGAATAATGAACGTTGTGAATTCATGCGTTAAATCGGTCGAGTGTTGCTGATCCAGATCGTTGACTTGCTATTTGCATTTTTATCACATTTTACCCAGAGCCAAGTTTTGTGTAATTCGTTTGATCTGGGTTGAATCGTTTCCATTACTACAAAGAAGGTATAATTTCTTTAGCTTCATCCTAAAGAATTTCTTTCTTTTAAAAATTAGATCGGTAAAAGCTAACTTCTTACTAATATTAAAATGAGAAATACAATTTTAAACATGAAAATAATATTATAGGTTAAGTACCAATAATCAACCCGTTTGTTGTTGAAGCAACCAAAGTTGCTGAAGAATACATTTCAAACAAGAAAAACTGTTGTAAATGTTGGAAAATAAATGGCAGTTAATATTACATTACATGATGCTGTGTAAGCACAACCTTACTTAAAGAACAAACATTTCTTATAGAAATTGTTTATGAATTACCTCACTATTTATCAAATTTCTATGGTTTTAAATTAAAACAGGACGACAAATTATTTGTTAAAAATAGGGTTAATTACAAGAAAAAATATAAAAAATAAATTTACCAAGATAAAAAACAATCTTAACAGAGTTACTAAATATTTAAACATTGTTTCCCTGTATTTTCTTCCGCCTCAAAAGCTGAGCGGATACGTTGTCACAGACTCAGAAGGTAGTTTGTATAATACAGTTTTTGTCTCATTAACTTTTCATATTTAGTAGTACAATTTTCTTTACTTTAGTGACATTAAAATTGTAGATAGAAATCTATTGACATCAAAAGAAAAAAAGTATCAAACCTGATCATTAGCTACTTCCGGATAAAAATAACACGGGTGATTAGGTGTTTTTTATTTTATGGTCAACATTATTATCGCCTACAGAGGGTAGGGAAATGCTGTCGTCAAAATAGATAGAGATTATGTCATACATATGACACTACATGATAGAGGAATATGAGTTGAAATGGCGTCCCGTGTGTGACCTATTCTCTATGGATGTCTCTAAGGAATCTTTTACCTCTGCTTGTAATATGAACACGAAAGGGTAGATTGAATTAGTTAGGGCAGAGGAAGTGCAAAAATGCGCCCATAGCACTGGGAATAAGGGAAATGATGACAGTACGTGGAGAGGGTCGGTTACCTGGAGTATAGGTCTTTCTGAACGTCGTGAAGCCTGGATAGGGTAAAGGTGGTGGAAGAACGGCCATGGCTGGAGCGGTAATGGGCGATAAATTAGTAATCTACAAACTTACATTGGCTCGATAGTACAACATCCGAATAAAGACAAGGCGATGGCTCAAGACATCCCCCCCCACTACAAAACCAGTGCAGACAGCTTTCGCTTATGAATGGCAGGCTTCACTAAGAAACACAAAACCAGTTCCTCTATTGGGGTGAAGGGAAGATGATCATACTATCCGCTGTGTCGCAAATTTGAAAAAAATCTATTCTGAATTTCAATTAATTGAGAATATAAGACTAATTTCTACAAGAACGTCTATTTGTATGATAAATGCACGAATATTACTAAATTTCAAAAACAGTATCTTATTAGTAATTCAGTAATGGTATAGAGTAACTTTTTTTCGATACCGCTCATTTTAGATAAACATTTGTTTCCTCTTTAAAGACTTGCATGTTTAAATTCTACGTTTAAAACGGTACTTTTACTAAACGCTTAATCTAAATCTGTGCTTAGTATGCATGCTACCCCACTGCCTCATCTCTGGGGCTTTGTCTAGCTTAGTCTAATGCAATGTTAGCATTGCATATGTCATTGTATTACATCCCAAGAGGCCTTTCTCCAATTAGTGGGATTTGCATTGTAAATACAGCAAATTCAAGGCACTATGTTCAAGATCGACTTCAGTTTACAGTATAACGTATATGTGAATCCTTTGTTATTACCTAGTATATGCCTCCGGTTATAGTTTAATAATATAGAGTCCTCATGTTTCATACGTAAAAAAATGAACAGGAGGAAGATAAACACAGATTTCAACAAAAACATCAAATGTAACAAATCGTTGATATTCTTCAGGAAAGTTTATTACAAAATAGTCTCAAAACAAAGGCAAAAATGATTTACTAAAAATGTTACACAGATGTAGTAAAATTGACCACTAAATAAGTTTAAGAAAACAATCATGCAAAATATTCCAATGTAATATTAATTTCTCACCAGAAATATTTGGTAACCTTAAATTTTTTACCATATTTAACTTTAAAACAACCTGCAACTAAAATTAATAACCAAGCAAATTCTTTGGTATTACCTACTAATATTATGGTAATTGTAACGATATAATTACACGAATAGCAAATGAAAGTTTACAGCTTGGTCGTAATAAAAACGACTTATTCTTAACTTTCTTCAGTAAGTTTAGATCCTTAAAGGGTTACAAATGGGCCAGGTGCGGTACAAACTCAGTAATATTTTGGAAACTCAGTAAGACTTTAAAAATTTAGTAAAACCTTGACAACTGAGCAAGATTTTGACAACTCCTTAAGATATGGACAGATATGGCTTCGTAAGCCTTTGGTAACCTTGTAAGATTTGTCAATGCGGTAAGACCTTGAATACTTAGTAACACTTTGATCACTTAATAAGACTTTGACAATTAAGTAATACTTTAACAACTCAGTAAGACTTTGACAACTCAGTAACACTTAGACAATTCAGAAATATTTTGACCACTCAGTAATAATTTGATAATTTAATAATACCTTGATCACTCAGTAAGACTTTGATAATTAAATAATACCTTGACCACTCAGTAAGACTTTGATAATTTAATAATACCTTGACCACTCAGTAAGACTTTTATAATTTAATAATACCTTGACCACTCAGTAAGACTTTGATAATTTAATAATACCTTGACCACTCAGTAAGACTTTGATAATTTAATAATACCTTGACCACTCAGTAACACTCTGAAAATTTATTAAGAGCTTAACAACTCAGTAAGACTTTGATAACTCAGTAGAATTTTGACAAATCAGTAAAACTTTGACAACCCAGTAACACTTACACAATTCAGTAATATTTTGACCACTCAGTAAGACTTTGATAAATTAATAATACCTTGACCACTCAGTAAGACTTTGACAATTTATTAAGAGCTGAACAACTTAGTAAGACTTTGACAACTCAGTAGCATTTTGACAAATCAGTAAAACTTTGAGAACCCAGTAACACTTAGACAATTCAGAAATATTTTGACCACTCAGTAATAATTTTATAATTTAATAATACCTTGATCACTCAGTAAGACTTTGATAATTTAATAATATCTTGACCACTCAGTAAGACTTTGATAATTTAATAATACCTTGACCACTCAGTAAGACTTTGATAATTTAATAATACCTTGATCACTCAGTAAGACTTTGATAATTTAATAATACCTTGACCACTCAGTAAGACTTTGATAATTTAATAATACCTTGACCACTCAGTAACACTCTGAAAATTTATTAAGAGCTTAACAACTCAGTAAGACTTTGACAACTCAGTAGAATTTTGACAAATCAGTAAAACTTT
Organism: Prosapia bicincta; assembly: GCA_036971475.1. NCBI lineage: Eukaryota > Metazoa > Arthropoda > Insecta > Hemiptera > Cercopidae > Prosapia > Prosapia bicincta. The sequence goes on along the minus strand of JBAIZL010000004.1, from coordinate 116,779,009 downwards.
GACAACCCAGTAACACTTAGACAATTCAGTAATATTTTGACCACTCAGTAAGACTTTGATAAATTAATAATACCTTGACCACTCAGTAAGACTTTGACAATTTATTAAGAGCTTAACAACTTAGTAAGACTTTGACAACTCAGTAGCATTTTGACAAATCAGTAAAACTTTGACAACCCAGTAACACTTACACAATTCAGAAATATTTTGACCACTCAGTAATAATTTTATAATTTAATAATACCTTGATCACTCAGTAAGACTTTGATAATTTAATAATACCTTGACCACTCAGTAAGACTTTGATAATTTAATAATACCTTGACCACTCAGTAAGACTCTGACAATTTATTAAGAGCTTAACAACTCAGTAAGACTTTGACAACTCAGTAGCATTTTGACAAATCAGTAAAACTTTGACAACCCAGTAACACTTACACAATTCAGAAATAAATTGACCACTCAGTTAGACTTTGACAATTTATTAAGAGCTTAACAACTCAGTAAGACTTTGACAACTCAGTAGCATTTTGACAAATTAGTAGCAATTTGACAAATCAGTAAAACTTTGACAACCCATTAACACTTAGACAATTCAGAAATATTTTGACCACTCAGTAAGACTTTGACAATTTATTAAGAGCTTAACAACTTAGTAAGACTTTCATAGCTCGGCAAGATTTTAACAATCCAGGAAGACTTCAACAACTTTAGCTAATATGATCTATAGCAATATTTTGAGAGACAAAATGGTTTATTATATCTTTAGAAACATTCGCATGTTTCTGGAAAAGTTCGTTGCCTTTTCATCTCCAAACTACTGCTAATTCAAATTGCACTTTTTCTGTTTTTATTATAGATGCAGTTGGCATATTCTCTCCATGTTTACAGTTCATCTGCGTACAAAAACATTTAATCAGGCATTACTTTGTGCCTTTAATGCCGGGTAAATGACCAAGGCGTTTTCATTGAGGTAGAATTTGAAGGTTAGCAAATGTTATCTGTATAATCTCATAATAATAAATATTTTGAAATTGTATTTTTCTTATTAATATTACATAAATTTTTTTAAAATATAAACGTTAAAAGAATTTTAAATTTGAGATGAGAAATAACGATCTGGATAATGTGTTTTTAACATGCAATATTTTCATTTTAAATAAATAATTATTCGTTTTAATTTTTTTCAAAACATACTAAACGTATACATTCGTGTGTCCAATATATCAATGCACATTGTTATTAACCTTACACAGATTCACAAGCACGAGATTGTACGAAATATTTCTGGCAGTGATTAAAATGCGAGGTCTATGCGATTAGCAATAGTAAGAATTATTGGGAGAATCAGCAGTTGAGAAAACTCAAACAAGAGGTAATTTCATTTGCAGATGATTTCTTGATGATTATTCATGGATCAATTATTTATAAAAGCACAAAACGTATTATGTTTTAAAATATATATTTATTTAAATTAAAGTTTTATAACTATACTGTGCGAGATAAAATTTACTATTACAACTTTTAAAAATAATCTGTGTAGATACATTAATTTGTATTGGGTTTATAATTTACGTATAGTGGTTTTTTTTATATAAAAACTATTCTTTGATATTTTTTAAAGTATAAGTAATTATATTCTGGGTTTTTTGATAATTTTTTATAGAAAAAATATTTTATCTATAAGGCCAATAATAATATAATTTAAATATATTTTCCATCAGAGTTAAATTAAAGTAGCCAGAAAAATGATTCATATATATATTTTATACCGATTTTGATAAAATTACCATGTGTTGTTATAAATACAACAATATTCAATCTATTTAACTTCATTAATTTATTATAAATCTCACAGCCTGTGTACAATACCTGTAATGTACTCATTATAACATGCAATAACCAATTACCTTATTAAAATAATTGCATTTCCATCGAGCCTTAACTGTGGCTAAAATTGTATGTAAATAGGGAATTGGAAAGTTTTTAAAAAATGAATCACGATATTTTACTGAACAGACAAACAAGAAAGTGAGCTAGTAAAAACGAGTTAAGGAAGTTTCGTCGGTAACCTATATATAACACATTACTTTACGATAGCAAGGCAATGCAAACTTGTTGGTCATAATAAAAGCTATTCAAACGTTGCAGCACATTTGACAGAGAGAGACTATACAGCGAAAGAGGATTTAATACTTAGACGGAAACTAGTTAAAGTTAGTAATAACCAATTATGTTCATGAAGAAATGGATACAAACACTATTAAAGACGATAATATAAGACCTGGTGTATCAATAAAAAGAAATTAACGAATGGAAAGAAAAATAGAAGGATTTTAACAGGCAAGAACTGTAAAAAAATCTCCTGCATTTAATAAAATTTAATATTTAGGATACCATTAAGCCTAAAACTAAAACATTTAGTAAGTGATAAAATACAACAAAACCCTTTTTGTTTTCGAGTATGATAAAGAGGTAAAAACTGTTGTTAAACACAGAAGAAATATAACAGATAGTAAGAGTAATTCCATTTTAAGATTAAGTAAAGATTCAAGTCTAGGGCACCTTACTTAAAGCGCTCGACTTTAAATGACTTTAAAACAATGGAAGCATTGGGAAAAATACCCTTTTGAAAATAAATGTAAATTTTTTGAATCTTATCAATACGTATAGGCCTATCTATGCTAGCATGAATAAATATACAATTTAAAATTAAATAAATTGAAACGAAAGGTTTAATCAACAGTTCTTTGATCTATTTCGTTATTGAGTGGATTTATTTAATGAACTGTGTATACTTAGAAATTGTACTTAGAATTTATAACTAAATTCTTTATGTTAACAACAATATAACCCATCGCGGATAATTTATTTGCGATCCGAGCGACCTAGCTACAAGGTAATTCGTCACGTCAAGTTATCACGGCAACTAAATTTTACTACGCTAAAAAACAATTCATTAGACATGAGAAACATGTTGCACGTGCTTATCCGAAGCATGGAGACGCTAACATACTAGCAAAGGTCAGACAAACTAATTATTAAACAAAAAACGACGTAATTTCTCTAAAACAACCATTAAAATTGATGAAGAAAACCCTTTGTCCGTATGTTCGTTATACATATTTTGTACGGAAGAGTATACATTTGTCGACGGAAGCAATGTGTAACCAAACCTTAAGTAGCCATGTTCAGGATGTTATTGACCCAAATAACCATAAACTAATCTATAACCTTATTGTTTTGATATTTTTAAAATGTCTTTATTTCGGTTTTTTTAAATTTACTTTATTTAATTTTATTGAAAGATTTAGTATATATTTTTCATAACAATTACGTGTTGTCATTAGAAAAAGTTACATTTCATTATCTTGAATATATTATTAAAATAAACAATCTCACTAATGTCTCTCTTGTAACTGTGCTGTTTAAATTGTAAAACGTATTTAATTACTTTGTAAGTAATTATAAGCTACTGTATATCTATATTTAAACTTCATTCATTACTACCTGAATATTTTCAAACAACTTTGTGCAGATGATTCAATTTAGTCCGTTTTTTCTTTCTTTGATTGAAATATTGTGAATGCTTTTACAAAAAGCTGAAGTTAATAGCACACATGTCTCTTTGATCAACGTACGGAGTTTTAAAATTATTAATGTAAACACGTAATATTCTAAAAGGTTCATGTAAAACGAGTAGCATTGAAGTCTCTGTTTACTAATATATATCCTTTGCACCCTTTGTAGTCTTCAAAGTAGTTGAAGTACATTGTCGTAAACGAATTTAAATAAACGTGTGAAATCTAAGACAATACTCAAGTACAGATTGATTTTATATTCTATAAAATTTAATATTATTGGAATTATTTCTTGTTATATCTTCTTCGTTATTAATAAATTCAATCTATTGCCTTACATTCTCCTGATATACAAATTTGGAATCGTTTATAAAATACCCTTTTATTCATGCACTCAAGTTCAAATTTAAATTTATTTTAACCTATAGTAGAAGAAAATTGATGTTAATAAAGTTTTTTCAAATATTTATTAGTTAATTAAATTATAAATTTCATGGGGTCCAGCCAGATTGGAACTGAGAATCTTCATGTTCGGAATCTATTGCGCCTTCGAATTGCGTCAACTTTCCAGTACTTAGAAATATATATCTCGATGATGTTTATGATTGTCCCCCAATATGGTTGTTATTGAAACCTCCATTTTACAACCTTAAAATGTTCCCATGGTTACCATACAATATCATAAATATTGTTCTAGGGTATCTCAAATAATTTATTTTGTTAACCTCAGTAGTAATCTACTTAATTTTTTTTCTAATTCCTTGTTTTAATAAACAGTTTACACAAAAGAAACTACTTAATTGAGTGGTCTTAAAATTTTCATCGGGAATATTGCTAGCATTATGAAATACTAGAGCTCGATAATACATCCTCTTGAAAACCCCTACACTCTAACGACACCATATTATATCATTATATATATATATATATATATATATATATATATATATAATGATATAATATATATAAATTGTATATAATATATTCTAATGTACAGGCAGCGTAATCAGATATGGAAACGGGACCATTAGGAAGGTCCTCCTTGTCCCGAGAAGTTCCGGACATTGGAGTTCGTCTAGCCTAATCGATTGTCATCAGTCTCGCCCTATCAGTAAGGGCGCAAGTATCTTGCATATTGATACTACTTTAATAAAAGTAGTATCACGACATTATGCGTCTTGACACAAAACTCCAAGTTTCGGGACTGACTCTAGTCACCCGGGCGGCATTCGAGACAGAGGTTGAGTAGAGGATGGACTCGAATAGTTTTGAAATGCTAGATTAGAGATGCTTCGCATTAGGATTTATCTTTTGTGTTCTTTGAAAAGGAGGTGGAATTCTTTTTTCACCATCTTTCTCTCTTCTTATACTTTTCCGCATATTTCACTGTTTAGACGCCCGTGCACATCAGAATGTGCAAACAATAAAAAAAATAACAAAAATCAAAAAGGTACTTTGAAGCAGACCATTAATTATTGCATCTAATTAGGTAATTATGTCATATAGCAAACAATATATTTTATTCCTTCCTATGTATTTTGCTAGCGTTGAGCTAGGTGGAGGGCATGTTAAAGGCCTCTTTACTCATTGTTACTACGATGTAGGTAAAAAAAATTGATTAAAAAACTCTTTGATTAGCGACACAATACTAACAGCCAATTTATAACACCTCAGGCAAGGCACATACAATCTCATCAACAAACGAAGAGATCATGTCGTTAACGGGTTCGTTTGGAATGTACAATTTTAATTAATGATATAATCATGGTGTTCTAAGTGGGGGCCGCTCAGTCGTTAACCAAGGTTATTTAATACAAAGGCTTTTTGAATTTCACTGAAACGTTATTCGTTATCTCGACACAAAAAGCAATATTTGGCGTGTAATTTTTGTGCTAATTGGTCAGGTAAAACTCGATATATAGGATGGAAAATAATTAAAAGCCATATTTGATTAATTTATTGTGCTATGAATAGTTTAGGCTTTTAATTAGTTTTAACGTATTTAAATCAGGATAAAATTATATTTACAATAATAACATTGTATGTGGCACTAATCGTTAAAAATAACGTTTCTTATTGAATAGGAGGTTTATTATTTTTAGAATATAATTATTTTTAAAGTGGTTTTTTTGGAGAGAGAGGTAAATCCAACTATCAGTCAGTTTTACTAGGCTTTCGAAATTAATTAGTGTCAACCAGGCCCGCCCATAGAAATTTCGGGCCCTTGGGAAAACATGAGAACTGGCCCCTGGGCAAACAAAATTCGGGCCACTGGGCAAACATGGGTACGGCTTACTTCATTAATTCCAACATAGACCTATGCAACCCTGTATTTTTCATGACATTATAAATAAATTATTATTTCAGAGTTAAAACCTTACTAACTAGCCTTTCTGAATGCCATCTGTGTATGTTTAGTTTTACTGAAATAAACTGGCATGCGCTTACAGCCACTGAGACATATCATTTAATGAATATTGCTTTGCCATTAAAGACTTGAACAATTTTGTACATTGAACTTTTAATACTTAATTGATATGTTTTTATCTCTTTTATGGATCTCGTCACACGAGTAATGTAATTGTTTCCGTCGTAAAAAAAAGTACGAACCAGGCCGGACCCCTAGGCATTTTCCCCTTTCTCCCCTCTCTAGGCGTGCCTGGTGACAACTGTTTCTCGAATGCTATAATTTTATTTTGATTTCTTTTAGTTTTCTCTGTTTGATTTCTGTAAAATCAAAACCCGTTTCACGCTAGGTATATCTTATTAAATCGAATATGTTTTTATAATATATTATAAGTACACAATTACAATGCCTGTTACATATATATATATATATATATATATATATATATATAATATTTATATATATATATATATACACAAATAAATTCCCATGCCTTTTTTCATATTTAAGAAAGTGACTTTGCCTAAATTCTAACTATCCTCTCGAGAAATTATATAGGTAAAGTCCTGAAATGCTATCTCGAAATGCAAATCGCTTTATTTCTCTAATTCTACCAGTATGTAAGGCGCAAAATATTTTTTATGTAAATATTTTTTTTTATTACTTTTTATATTATCAAGATTTAACTAGCATGACTGTTATCTCCTAAGATAAGGAGATATTATGAACATAATTATTATTAAGGTATAACCCTCGTAGGGCAAATGGAGGTGTTATGGGATTATAAGGGGGGTTGTCGTATACTTGAGGTATAAATACATCTTTTTGTAAGGAAAAGGATAAAGAAGGGTAGAATCAGGGTGAACCTAATGATCACCTGGACCTGGATTTAGGAGAAAAGTATGGCATTGGGCAAGTTCGCTTAAGTAGACCCGCTCTCACGCAGTTAAAAAAAGTTTTTAAAATTAAAATTTAAAAAAAGTTGCAATAATTATGTTTATATTAAAATTCTTCTCATAAAAAGTAATCACATTTGGCCAGTGTACGAAACACAAATACTCTAAAATAGACGGCAGTCATTTTAATAAGGGCAGTCAAATAAAGGCGATTTTGCCATAAAAAACTCTTTAAATTATGTAAAATAATATAGTTTTTTGTTTATTTTATTCAGAGTCTTAAAGTAAGCCACTTCTAAAGTAGACAGTGAACAATTTCCCTACTTGTGGCGAGTTAAAACAGTAATCATTATAAAAATGTGTTCTTCAGTAATCATTATGTTTGTAATTTCCAAACAATATTAGAAAAACCTTTGAAAAATGTTCTTATTCTATTCGTTTACACTCATCAAAATGTAATGAAAACACAATATTGTTAGAATGTAAATAAACTTGCATTTTATATTGCAAATCTCACGTCAAAATAACGCCAATAAGTAAGTTCCCTATGTACAAATGTTGCATAGTAAATAAACTAACACAAAAACCCCTTTAAGTAAGAAAAATATAAGCAACATGATAAAAAAAATAGTTTAATAGTTTTATACTTTATTTATGTAACATAAATATAATACATTATACGTAATAAATAATAATATTAATAACCATTATTAAAATATATTTAGCTATCTTTAAATTAGCTATATACTCGATTTTCCGATTTGAAATTTTCAGTTGCATTTATTTTTGATTCATGTACATGTTGGGAAACTTAAGCAAAAGTGAAATATGTTGTGGAAAATATTGATAATAAATTATAACTAGTTTTATACAATAAATAGAATATCTTAGAGCAAAGTATTTGAAGATTAAAATAAACAGAAAGAAGAAGTCAAATCTGTTGAACATTAAAAAAAGGTAAAAAATACATTTAAAGTATAAATACTAACATACTACTAAAGTTGAAATTACAAATTCTCTTTTCCGATACCTGCCAAACATTAGATAAATGCTATCTCTGTCGATGTAAGATGGTAAGTAGATACATTATGCACTCTGTGGTTTTTTTAGATTAAGTTATTGCTATGATAAAATATTTATCATTCAACGTTTTTCTACAACTCTCGGGATTTTTGTCACTGATCGCTCTTATATTGTTTGTGAAGGTTGTCAATATGTTCATTTTTGTTTTAAACCTAAATAATATTTACTATAAATATATTTCAAACGCTTAGCGAAATTTCCCTGTTGTTGACCTGTGTATTTTCTTGTCCTTTAAGAATACAGTAACTTTGAAAAGCAATGTCTAAACCTTTGGTGTTTGCTAAAACGGTTTATAAGCAGATAAATTCCGTTAGTCACTATGATAAAATAGAACGAAGCGTTTGGAGTGAGTGTCAGTCTAGAAGCGGCTGCAGACGTGCTGGGAATCCTAGTAATCCTTCGCTTTGTTTCATCTAACATTAATCCTTTCTATGATTAACTTGTCTTCACAGAAGGAAACACTGACATTCGCTGTCCTAATTCCTAGTAAGGAATTACCTCTTAAAATGGTAAATTTTTTCATAATTTTTTTATAGTGTAAGAATGTTATTGTATGTGTAAAAAAACAAATATGAAGTAAATAATGTGTTTGTAATCACAGTGACAGCAAAAATAAAATACCTTAAATGAAAGTTTTAAATAACCGGTTTAAAACTTTTTAAAATACATTTAAAACAACTCCGTTCCTGGATTTTAGACTGTTAAAACATGAGCCATTGTTGCCGCTAATCGTAATATTATTTCCAGCTCAGTGTATTACAGACATGCTAGCTTGTTATCAATGCAAAATCTAATCACCAGAAAGCAGCACTGTACGCCATGATAAGCAATTCCAATTAGATCAAAATATGGGAGATAGAGGAAATACTGCGACACAAGCAAACAGTGGTTATACAGTATAATTGCTTGCATCAAAGAGCTCACCGATGTAATGTTACATTTTGTAGTACTTCTATAAGTAGGGTTTGATACTACGAAACGTTATATCAGAATTAGAATACACTTTTTAATGATTTATATTAACTATGCAATAGGTTACAAAGATTAACTAGTCCCAAAAGGTTTGTTTGCCAAAAATATATCTCCTGTCAGAGACTGCTTCAAAGTCGACTTTTCCGTTTTTACAAATATTACCTCATATTACATTGTGAAGATGAAAACATTATTTAAATATTTCATAAATAGTCACTAAAATTTGAAAAAACATAACATCCAATCCAACACACCCAAAACGCAAAAACATTTTATTATAAATTTAGTTTTTCAATATAAGCTAGTCTCGCCATCTCAATTCGGAAATCGGTTTGTTTACGTAGGAATCCTAACTTTTTTTTAAGAAATCCATCCCAATTCGGCCATTTGTCAGTTTACGTAGAAAACCCAACTCCCCTCTTTTTTCAACGAAATCTACTCCTAATCGGCAATCGGTTTATTTACGTAGGAAACCCAACACTACACTAAACGCCATCCAAATTCGGCAATCGGTTTGCTTACGAAAGAAACCTAACCTTCGTTTTTCAACGAAATCCATCCTTGACGAACACATTATAGCTGTAATTTAATATAGCTATAAATCAGTATTTTTGTGCTGTAATTCCAGAAAAATATTTTTCCATTAAGAGTTTGTTTGTAAAGTCAGATTATATTTATACGATCATAAGATTTATATCCCAATAATGTGGGCTAGTGGAGGTTGTAACAAATGTTTAAGGGTTCTAAATTTAAATCATCATTTTGTGTTCTATATATTTTAATAAAAATAAATATATTTTCGTTCAACTTGAAAACGAAAAAAAATCGAAGTTGAAACCGTTTATCAAGGTATACTACCAATATTTCTGTGCCAATAACTTTGTTATGGTATTGTGCAACAGATATATATATATATATATATATATATATATATATATATATATATACACACTCAGTCACATAACCCTCCCACATAATAGCTGCATACACAATTAAAAACAATTCATAGACAATATATTGTCTAGTTGTGTGGATAAAATTCACTTACTTAGCAATTATTCAACCAAACACAATTTTAGCTTCGCAAGAAAAAACAAATCGTTACGAATTAGATACGTTATTTTTTAAACAAAACCAACTGAAAGGACGAAATTATTTTACATTTACATTTGGGATTGATTGATATTATACTGTGATTGATGAGAAAATAAAATTCCGGCAATGATCAGCGTCATATCCATCTGTCAACCATTGTGTCTCAGATTGAAAATTTAATACATCTCGCTCATATCTGTGTCAAGAGCGTCGGGCAATTATTGTGTTGTGCGCTTTACAAAATATGCTTATGTTTACGGTTACAAATACTATAAACCGTGACATAGCGCATACAGAGAAATAAATAAACTGTGTCACATCTATTATGATTTCTTGAATTTTTTAGTCCATTACGTTCGGTGAATCGTATTAATCACTTAAACAATAGTTTATGACTATTCGAACTTTAAATTTAGTAAATTTGTTAAAACTTACTGAAACAAAACTTTTTCGATCGCTGTGTGCCGATCTTCATCAGTGTCTTCTGCTTGGAGATGTCGGGTCAAGCGGTGACGGTTTTAAAGGTAGGTTTTCGATAGTATCAAAGAGTATGTGTTATTTGTATTGTGTTTGTTTGGTTAACATGTGTGTACTTTGTGTTTTCGTGTGTCTGTTAATTTCATATTGTCCTAGTGTGTTGAGATGTGGTCCTTTTTTGTTGATGTGTAGGATTTCTAGGTTATGGTAAATGTCTGTATATTTGTGTCCTGTTTCTTTTATGTGATTGTAATCTTATATTATGTGAGTGTAAATCTAATATGATGAAAACAACGTACAAAACTGAGCAAGCCGACAGCTAAAGTGGGCCTTCAACGGAGTGAAAATGTTATTGCCACTAAAACAATGTTAAGGGGTAGATATTAGACACTTTACCTGGCTACTTGGTCATGTAAACGCGCAAACTAATTCCAAATACAATCTGACATTCACTGAATAAGGCATACAGGACAATATTTAATTTACGAATAATAAGTGGGAGCTAGAAGGTGAAAAACCAACACCAATATCACTTTTGATTATATAAAACATAAGCCTAATGATTTTATTGTGGTAAGATAAAGTGTTGCATTCACGTAAACAGTTTGTAATGAGTTGAATCTATAAAATATATTTTTGTAGATGTAAGGATCTAGAGAGGGACTTAAAGGATGGATGAAAAATTTAGAAAAATTAACAATCTTCTTAAGCTACGAACTTCGAATACATCGGACAATTTATTTTCCATTTAGTTTTATTTTTCAGCTGCAACTAATATTATACACACTTATGTTCCAATTGGAAAATGAGGTAACAACTCAATCCTAAATGAAGGAGATGTTTCTCTTTGTCAACTCAGACGAGAGTTAAAGGGAAACTAAAAAAGGATTTTGTAGGAGGTTTTGGGGGTAATATTGTCAAAAAAAAACGACAGTGATTTATAAATGTAAACCAAGTGTTAAGTATGCGTATTTGAATGTAAAGTTAGTATCGTTAGTCGAGTACAGTCTGATAATCTTATTTTTTTTATTAAATACGCGAGTTTGTTGATGTGTTACTGTAAATGTATTTCTCTACAAAAATGTTCTCACGTATAGTGCTTATTTTTTATACGGGTGCAACGTTTTTATTCGCCATTTGGTTCTGAGTTAGTTTGTTATTTGTCAATTGATATGTGTAATCATAATTAGTAAAAATAAATTAAAGTTACTTACGGTTTGAAATTTGCTTTAGAATCTAGGCTCCTACTATTATTGTTCATTTCGTATGTATACAAGAATTCACTAATTACAGCTACTGACTGACATGAGTAAATTTTATACTAAGCTGCTGACTCTCGTTTGCATAAAAACGGCTGAAGATTTCCATTATATCTGACAGAAGGTTAATGGGCCATCTTATTTTATTAATGTTATAAGATTCGAGAGTCGATAATTATCCCTTACACAGAACAAACGTTTAGTCTTGTGCGTGACATACCAGCAAACTCTCTTAAAGCAAACAAATTAATCATCCATTCAAGACCAGCTTATGACTAGAAGACGTAATAGCCGAAAGGGGTAAACCGAAAGGGGTTTAAGATGTTTAGCAAGTATATCTAATATCGCTTTTTGACTGGGTAAGAGTAAGAAAGGATTGTGGTGGGACATGAACGTTTAGGTGTTGAGTACAAGGGCAATGTAGCGATATGGGCAAGGTAACAAATGGTGGGCAAGGTAACAAATGGCGGGCAAGGTAACAAATGGTGGGCAAGGTAACAAATGGTGGGCAAGGTAACAAATGGTGGGCAAGGTAACAAATGGTGGGCAAAACAAATGGTGGGCAAGGTAACAAATGGTGGGCAAGGTAACAAATGGTGGGCAAGGTAACAAATAGTGGTTAAGGTAACAAATGGTTGGCAAGGTAACAAATGGTGGGCAAGGTAACAAATGGTGGGCAAGGTAACAAATCTGAAGCACACATACCCTTTGCAGGGATAATCAGGAGGTGTCTAGTTACCTCCATTGTATAAAACTAGGATATGGAACAGACGGAATTAGGTAGGATTTAAGGAAAACTTAATGATTTCCTGGTGTTGGAGATAGAAGAAAATTACATCATTGAATAGACAAAGTCACTTAACTCAATAGACCTGATTTTAAATGGGGTGAAGAGAGGCAAACATGTTCCTCACACGAACCCCCCCCCCCCACCCAGATGTACCATTTAACAGCCCTTCGTGGAGAATGTGAAATATTTGCTTGTAAAAGATTCTTAGAAAATCTTAAACCCTGAAAAAAATCGGCCTTAAATTTCCTGTCAGACCTTCCAGGTTTGAGATGGAAATTCCAGATATACTATAAAGAAAACAAAGAAAAAGGTAGAAATCAATTCGCAGAGTAATTTTTAAAATTATATTCTATCTGAGACCTCGCAATTGATCCGTGGGAGGGAGTTATACAGCTTGTATTTCACTTTAATTAATTTAAAAAAATATTTTTTCAAAGCTTGTGTAATCTTATCTCGTGATTAAACAAATGAGCGCCACAGTATTGCCCACATCCATTATGAAAATTGAGGTTCTTTGAAAAAATTCAATTACAATTGTGAATTTATATCTCTGTTTCGGAAAGCAAGAGGAATTAAAACATACTTCCAGCACTCTACAAATTGCTTTGATTTAAAACGTAAAGTGTGTTGTATAAGTCGGGAGTAGACGTAATAATAATGTTGCTTGTATTTATGGTATATAATAAAGTTTTTTATACAAAATAACGCAAACTGTTGTTTGTAAATACTGCATTATATTGTATGAACGTTATTAAAATAATAGTTTTTAAAACCTAATATAAGAGACATGACGGACGCTGACAAGTACAAGATTACAAATCAAATGCATGTGTGACTAAAAGGACCTTTTGGGTATTAGTTTATAAGCAATAACATATATAATTAGAATTATACCTATACTTATATAATACAAATATAATTATTATAAACTAGTATAGTAAAAGAGTGTAATTTAAGTTGATTTATTTCGAAAAATGTAACATTCTGTTGTAACTAGGCACCACACGACAACACGATAAACGTCTTACTAATTAAAGAGATTAATAGTTAATAAATTGTTGAGCACTGTGGACTAATGTTTTATTTCAATAAATAAAACCCACTAAACACAGTACAGAATCTTTATCATACTACAATTACTTTATGTACATTTCGATTACATTGTAGTCATCTTCAGAGTACTTCTGAAGTATTGTATTGCATTGTAGCTAGTGGGTTTTATTTATTTAGATAGAGAATATTAAATATAAACAATAGCAGATTCCATAACTAGTGGTACATCATTTCCCTACCAATCACTGATAATTTCCCTACCAATTGCAGGTATTCCCTCTTTTCCCTGTCAGAGAAGGTTTCCAATATGAGCGGAAATCCACCCTTTCACTTGTTTAGCGAAGGTAATTTTCCTGGAAGGTGAAGTTTCCCGAGCAATAAGCTAAATCGAAGTTCTTTTTCCTAGCCAGATCTAGTAATCCAGTATGAACAGAAGCCAGTTTCTTTTATAATATATTGAAAGGAAATAAAAAGCAAGTTTGTGAATATTAGCATATACTTCATTTACCTATAAATCTGCTTCGAAAATACCTTACAGTAAATAACTGCTATAGTAAACAGTGGGAAGATATCACATCATTAAACTGTGCCTCTTGTTCGTTTACGATTTGCCATAAACGGTTGCAATAAAATCTACTGCTTCTGTGACTGACGGAAAGAATCTAGCTGGAAGAAGAGACATCGTTAAAAGTACAACTATAAACAGAAAATGAGGAATAAATTAAAATAACTAAATAAAACCATACAAGGTATATCCAATAAAAAATAATAAATGTAAGTACATCTCGGAATAAATCTGGGGCAGAGGTTCAAATGGAAGAGACCGTAAAAAGCGAATATGTGATTAGTATGAACATTTATTGGCTGGTAGGAGTCTGATAAAAATAAGAATTTGAAATAAATGTCTTGAAACATAACCAAAAAAGATGTGCATTTGTGGGGATATGCGGGAACCATCTAAAATCCCAAAATTGAAACGATGTAGGCTAATTCGGAAAATCGTTAATTATTCTCGATATGTCAATTTAGCTGCTGATCAACTTCTTCTTCTTCTTCCATGGCGCTACAATCTGTATGGAGCTTGGCCTTCTCAATGATCCTTCGCCAGGTAGCTCGATCCTGTGCTGCTGCTTTCCAGTTCCTCACATTCCGCATGGTTCTGCCATCCTGAGCGACGCAGTCCATCTATCTAAATCTAGGACGTCCTTTTGCTCTTATCTTGTAGATAGTTCAACAGGCTTCTGGGTACACCATTCTCTCCATCCGGGCTACATGACCTTCCCAGCGCAGTCATCCAATTCTTATTACATTGAATACATTGGTTTCTCCAAACATCTCAAAAAGCTCACAATTTTGTATTCTCCTCCACTGCTCACCAACATTCACAGGGCCAAGAACCCTCGTCAGGATCTTCCTTTATAATCAAGCTGTTTTCCTCATTCCTCGTTATTGCCCAAGATTCAGAGGCATAAGTTAGTACGGGACGGATCAACGTCTTTTTTCCTACCTAAATACAGGCAGCTTAGGTGTTTGCGTAATCCATAGTAGACTGTATTGGCATTGGCTATCCTTTTACTCACCTCAACGAGGACCTTATTATTGGAGCTGATAATGGATCCCAGATAAGTGAATTGATTCACTACTTCAAATTTGAAGTGACCCCAGCTCAAGAAATCCACCTGCCTGTTGGAATACTTGAGGGTTGCCACACCGTAGATATTTTTTTTGCCTTCATTGATCTCAAGTTCCATCTCCTTGGCCACTCGCATCAGATTTGCAAATGCCTCTTCTAGTTCCCTAAAAGATCTTGCTATAAGATTTACGTCATCAGCATATGTTAGTAGTTGCAGCAGTTTATTGATGATTGTGCATTCCGCTTCGATCCCTGAATCCTGTACCACGTTTTCCAGTGCGAGGTTGAAACGTCTGATCTACATAAGGTCTTAACATCTATGAAATTCAAAGATATGCTTGCAACCACTAGACAAGCACGACTCTACAGACATCATATTACTCTGTACCAACATAAGAGATATCTAATGGGAACAAAGCCTGGCTTGTTTAAAGAAAGCAAGGGTTTGTGGGGTAGTTGGAAAAATATTAGGAAAACCAGCAAGTGAGTGATCTTATACACACAGGAAAAATGTACATCAATATTGTTTTGATATTGCATAAAGTCGTGATACTACACAAAAGTAAAAAAAATATCAATAAATAATTTAAAAAAAACACTAAATACAAAAAAAATATTAAAAAACGGACTATAACGCAAAGGGCTAGAAGTATGTTCCTGTATACAAACATATTTCACCAAACTTATTTCCTTTAAAATTCTAATATACCCATCTTCATTTCTGTTAGGAATATTTGTTTATATTTGAGTTCATGTTTCGATTATTTGAATGCCGCGCATTTGGTTATTTGACAGCTGCGTATTTTGGTTAGATGATCTTTGGTCATTTGAAGTAGCCCCATTAATTCTTTTACCTAACTATCGAGACTTTAAGTGTAGTGACTTTCTCATAAGTCTCTGTATTTCCCTTGAAGTATTTGTTAGTAAGACACGAAAATATATTTTTGTATTATCTTTCAAAAAGTAGTACTTTGAAAGCTACAGTAAAGAAAAAGTTATAATTGCACCAGATGAATCATCGTCTGTTAGACAGTACAAAAAAGATGCATCTTTAGAAGCCCACTGCTTGTGTTCCAAACAAAACTAAGAAATGTAATGAAAATAATTTGTTTTTACAAAGAAAATACACAAAAGTATAACTTTGTGAACAGTAACTCTTTTAAAACCGATACGTAATAAATATAAAATATACGAAGTTTCAACAGTAATAACAATAATTGCGCTAGACGTCTATAAAAATCTAGCTATTTGTTTACTTTGCATTTTGTTCAACGAAATACCTTAATAGAGCTTTATCTCATACAAATCAATTTACAAAGTCAATAACATTTATTTACTGTGAGTTAGAGACGTTCAAATGGCTTTACTTGAAATCTTCTTGCTTCACTTGAAACCTTCTTGCTTTACTTGAAACATTCTTGCTTCACTTGAAACCTTCTTACTTCAATTGAAATCTACTTCCTTCACTTGAAGCCTCCTTGCTTCACTTGAAACCTTCTTGCTTCACTTGAAACCTTCTTGCTTGAATTGAAACCTACCTGCTTCACTTGAAACCGCCTTGCTTCACTTGAAAACTTCTTGCTTTACTTAACGCCTCCTTGCTTCACTTGAAACCTTCTTGCTTCACTTGAAACCTTCTTGCTTGAAATGAAACCTACTTGCTTCACTTGAAACCGCCTTGTTTCACTTGAAAACTTCTTGCTTTACTTCAGCCTCCTTGCTTCACTTGAAACCTTCTTGCTTCACTTCAAACCTTCTTGCTTGAATTGAAACCTACTTGCTTCACTTGAAACCGCCTTGCTTCACTTGAAAACTTCTTGCTTTACTTGAAAACTTCTTGCTTCACTTGAAACCTTCTTACTTCAATTGAAACCTTCTTGCTTTTCTTGAAACATTCTTTCTTCACTCGAAACCTTCTTGCTTCATTTGAAACCTTCTTGCTTCACTTGAGGCCTCCTTGCTTCACTTAAAACCTTCTTGCTTCACTTGAAACCTTCTTGCTTGAATTGAAACCTACTTGCTTCACTTGAAACCGCCTTGCTTCACTTGAAAACTTCTTGCTTTACTTGAAAACTTCTTGCTTCACTTGAAACCTCCTTGCTTCACTTGAAACCTTCTTGCTTGAATTGAAACCTACTTGCTTCACTTGAAACCGCCTTGCTTCACTTGAAAACTTCTTGCTTTACTTGAAGCCTCCTTGCTTCACTTGAAACCTTCTTGCTTCACTTGAAACCTTCTTGCTTGAATTGAAACATACTTGCTTCACTTGAAACCGCCTTGCTTCACTTGAAAACTTCTTGCTTTACTTGAAAACTTCTTGCTTCACTTGAAACCTTCTTACTTCACTTGAAACCTCCTTGCTTCACTTGAAACCTTCTTGCTTGAATTGAAACCTTCTTGCATCACTTGAAACCTTCTTGCTTGAATTGAAGCCTCCTTGCTTCACTTGAAACGTTCTTGCTTCACTTGAAACCTTCTTGCTTGAATTGAAACCTACTTGCTTCACTTGAAGCCTCCTTGCTTCACTTGAAACCTTCTTGCTTCACTTGAACCCTTCTTGCTTGAATTGAAACCTACTTGCTTCACTTGAAACCGCCTTGCTTCACTTGAAACCTTCTTGCTTCACTTGAAGCCTCCTTGCTTCACTTGAAACCTTCTTGATTCACTTGAAACCTTCTTGCTTGAATTGAAACCTACTTGCTTCACTTGAAACCGCCTTGCTTCACTTGAAAATTTCTTGCTTTACTTGAAACCTTCTTACTTCACTTGAAACTTTCTTGCTTGAATTGAAATCTACTTGCTTCACTTGAAACCGCCTTGCTTCACTTGAAACCTTCTTAATTCACTTGAAGCCTCCTTGCTTCACTTGAAACCTTCTTGCTTCACTTGAAACCTTCTTGCTTGAATTGAAACCTACTTGCTTCATTTGAAACCGCCTTGCTTCACTTGAAAACATCTTGCTTTACTTGAAAACTTCTTGCTTCACTTGAAACCTCCTTGCTTCACTTGAAACCTTCTTGCTTGAATTGAAACCTACTTGCTTCATTTGAAACCGCCTTGCTTCACTTGAAACCTTCTTGCTTCACTTGAAACTTTCTTGCTTGAATTGAAACCTACTTGCTTCACTTGAAACCGCCTTGCTTCACTTGAAAACTTCTTGCTTTACTTGAAAACCTCTTGCTTCACTTTAAACCTTCTTACTTCAATTGAAACCTTCTTGCTTTTCTTGAAACATTCTTTCTTCACTCGAAACCTTCTTGCTTCATTTGAAACCTTCTTGCTTCACTTGAAACATTCTTGCTTCACTTGAAACCTTCTTGCTTGAATTGAAACCTACTTGCTTCACTTGAAGCCTCCTTGCTTCACTTGAAACCTTCTTGCTTCACTTAAAACCTTCTTACTTCACTTGAAACCCCTTTGCTTGAATTGAAATCTACTTGCTTCACTTGAAACCGCCTTGCTTCTCTTGAAAACTTCTTGCTTTACTTGAAAACTTCTTGCTTCACTTGAAACCTTCTTACTTCACTTGAAACCCCTTTGCTTGAATTGAAATCTACTTGCTTCACTTGAAACCGCCTTGCTTCACTTGAAACCTTCTTGCTTCACTTGAAGCATACTTGCTTCACTTGAAACCTTCTTGCTTCACTTGAAACCTTCTTGCTTGAATTGAAACCTACTTGCTTCACGTGAAACCGCCTTGCTTCACTTGAAAACTTCTTGCTTTACTTGAAAACCTCTTGCTTCACTTGAAACCTCCTTGCTTCACTTGAAATTTTCTTGCTTGAATTGAAACCTACTTGCTTCACTTGAAACCGCCTTGCTTCACTTGAAAATTTCTTGCTTCACTTGAAACCTTCTTACTTCACTTGAAACCTTCTTGCTTGAATTGAAATCTACTTGCTTCACTTGAAACCGCCTTGCTTCACTTGAGACCTTCTTGCTTCACTTAAAGCCTCCTTGCTTCACTTGAAACCTTCTTGCTTCACTTGAAACCTTCTTGCTTGAATTGAAACCTACTTGCTTCACTTGAAACCGCCTTGCTTCACTTGAAACCTTCTTGCTTCACTTGAACCCTCCTTGCTTCACTTAAAACCTTCTTGCTTCACTTGAAACCTTCTTGCTTGAATTGAAACCTACTTGCTTCACTTGAAACCGCCTTGCTTCACTTGAAAACTTCTTGCTTTACTTGAAAACTTCTTGCTTCACTTGAAACCTTCTTACTTCACTTGAAACCTTCTTGCTTGAATTGAAATCTACTTGCTTCACTTGAAACCGCCTTGCTTCACTTGAAACCTTCTTGCTTCACTTGAAGCCTCCTTGCTTCACTTTAAACCTTCTTGCTTCACTTGAAACCTTCTTGCTTCACTTGAAGCCTCTTTGTTTCACTTGAAACCTTCTTGCTTCACTAGAAACCATCTTGCTTGAATTGAAACCTACTTGCTTCACTTGAAACCGCCTTGCTTCACTTGAAAACTTCTTGCTTTACTTGAAGCCTCCTTGCTTCACTTGAAACCTTCTTGCTTCACTTGAAACCTTCTGGCTTGAATTGAAACCTACTTGCTTCACTTGAAACCGCCTTGCTTCACTTGAAAACTTCTTACTTTACTTGAAAACTTCTTGCTTCACTTGAAACCTTCTTACTTCACTTGAAACCTCCTTGCTTCACTTGAAACCTTCTTGCTTGAATTGAAACCTTCTTGCTTCACTTGAAACCTTCTTGCTTGAATTGAAGCCTCCTTGCTTCACTTGAAACCTTCTTGCTTCACTTGAAACCTTCTTGCTTGAATTGAAACCTACTTGCTTGAATTGAAACCTACTTGCTTCACTTGAAACCGCCTTGCTTCACTTGAAACCTTCTTGCTTCACTTGAAGCCTCCTTGCTTCACTTGAAACCTTCTTGATTCACTTGAAACCTTCTTGCTTGAATTGAAACCTACTTGCTTCACTTGAAACCGCCTTGCTTCACTTGAAAATTCCTTGCTTTACTTGAAAACTTCTTGCTTCACTTGAAACCTTCTTACTTCACTTGAAACCTTCTTGCTTGAATTGAAATCTACTTGCTTCACTTGAAACCGCCTTGCTTCACTTGAAACCTTCTTAATTCACTTGAAGTCTCCTTGCTTCACTTGAAACCTTCTTGCTTCACTTGAAACCTTCTTGCTTGAATTGAAACCTACTTGCTTCATTTGAAACCCCCTTGCTTCACTTGAAAACATCTTGCTTTACCTGAAAACTTCTTGCTTCACTTGAAACCTCCTTGCTTCACTTGAAACCTTCTTGCTTGAATTGAAACCTACTTGCTTCACTTGAAACCGCCTTGCTTCACTTGAAACCTTCTTGCATCACTTGAAACCTTCTTGCTTGAATTGAAACCTACTTGCTTCACTTGAAACCGCCTTGCTTCACTTGAAAACTTCTTGCTTTACTTCAAAACTTCTTGCTTCACTTTAAACCTTCTTACTTCAATTGAAACCTTCTTGCTTTTCTTGAAACATTCTTTCTTCACTCGAAACCTTCTTGCTTGAATTGAAACCTACATGCTTCACTTGAAGCCTCCTTGCTTCACTTGAAACCTTCTTGCTTCACTTGAAGCCTTCTTGCTTCACTTGAAACCTTCTTGCTTCACTTGAAACCTTCTTGCTTGAATTGAAACCTACTTGCTTCACTTGAAACCGCCTTGCTTCTCTTGAAAACTTCTTGCTTTACTTGAAAACTTCTTGCTTCACTTGAAACCTTCTTACTTCACTTGAAACCCCTTTGCTTGAATTGAAATCTACTTGCTTCACTTGAAACCGCCTTGCTTCACTTGAAACCTTCTTGCTTCACTTGAAGCATCCTTGCTTCACTTGAAACCTTCTTGCTTCACTTGAAACCTTCTTGCTTGAATTGAAACCTACTTGCTTCACTTGAAACCGCCTTGCTTCACTTGAAAACTTCTTGCTTTACTTGAAAACTTCTTGCTTCACTTGAAACCTCCTTGCTTCACTTGAAACCTTCTTGCTTGAATTGAAACCTACTTGCTTAACTTGAAACCGCCTTGCTTCACTTGAAAACTTCTTGCTTTACTTGAAAACTTCTTGCTTCACTTGAAACCTTCTTACTTCACTTGAAACCTTCTTGCTTGAATTGAAATCTACTTGCTTCACTTGAAACCGCCTTGCTTCACTTGAGACCTTCTAGCTTCACTTGAAGCCTCCTTGCTTCACTTGAAACCTTCTTGCTTCACTTGAAACCTTCTTGCTTGAATTGAAACCTACTTGCTTCACTTGAAACCGCCTTGCTTCACTTGAAACCTTCTTGCTTCACTTGAAGCCTCCTTGCTTCACTTGAAACCTTCTTGCTTCACTTGAAACCTTCTTGCTTGAATTGAAACCTACTTGCTTCACTTGAAACCGCCTTGCTTCACTTGAAAACTTCTTGCTTTACTTGAAAACTTCTTGCTTCACTTGAAACCTTCTTACTTCACTTGAAACCCTCTTGCTTGAATTGAAATCTACTTGCTTCACTTGAAACCGCCTTGCTTCACTTGAAACCTTCTTGCTTCACTTGAAGCCTCCTTGCTTCACTTTAAACCATTTTGCTTCACTTGAAACCTTCTTGCTTCACTTGAAGCCTCCTTGTTTCACTTGAAACCTTCTTGCTTCACTAGAAACCATCTTGCTTGAATTGAAACCTACTTGCTTCACTTGAAACCGCCTTGCTTCACTTGAAAACTTCTAGCTTTACTTGAAAACTTCTTGCTTCACTTGAAACCTTCTTACTTCACTTGAAACCTCCTTGCTTCACTTGAAACCTTCTTGCTTGAATTGAAACCTTCTTGCTTCACTTGAAACCTTCTTGCTTGAATTGAAACCTCCTTGCTTCACTTGAAACCTTCTTACTTCACTTGAAACCCCTTTGCTTGAATTGAAATCTACTTGCTTCACTTGAAACCGCCTTGCTTCACTTGAAACCTTCTTGCTTCACTTGAAGCATCCTTGCTTCACTTGAAACCTTCTTGCTTCACTTGAAACCTTCTTGCTTGAATTGAAACCTACTTGCTTCACTTGAAACCGCCTTGCTTCACTTGAAAACTTCTTGCTTTACTTGAAAACTTCTTGCTTCACTTGAAACCTCCTTGCTTCACTTGAAACCTTCTTGCTTGAATTGAAACCTACTTGCTTAACTTGAAACCGCCTTGCTTCACTTGAAAACTTCTTGCTTTACTTGAAAACTTCTTGCTTCACTTGAAACCTTCTTACTTCACTTGAAACCTTCTTGCTTGAATTGAAATCTACTTGCTTCACTTGAAACCGCCTTGCTTCACTTGAGACCTTCTAGCTTCACTTGAAGCCTCCTTGCTTCACTTGAAACCTTCTTGCTTCACTTGAAACCTTCTTGCTTGAATTGAAACCTACTTGCTTCACTTGAAACCGCCTTGCTTCACTTGAAACCTTCTTGCTTCACTTGAAGCCTCCTTGCTTCACTTGAAACCATCTTGCTTGAATTGAAACCTACTTGCTTCACTTGAAACCGCCTTGCTTCACTTGAAAACTTCTAGCTTTACTTGAAAACTTCTTGCTTCACTTGAAACCTTCTTACTTCACTTGAAACCTCCTTGCTTCACTTGAAACCTTCTTGCTTGAATTGAAACCTTCTTGCTTCACTTGAAACCTTCTTGCTTGAATTGAAACCTCCTTGCTTCACTTGAAACCTTCTTGCTTCACTTGAAACCTTCTTGCTTGAATTGAAACCTACTTGCTTGAATTGAAACCTACTTGCTTCACTTGAAACCGCCTTGCTTCACTTGAAACCTTCTTGCTTCACTTGAAGCCTCCTTGCTTCACTTGAAACCTTCTTGATTCACTTGAAACCTTCTTGCTTGAATTGAAACCTACTTGCTTCACTTGAAACCGCCTTGCTTCACTTGAAAATTTCTTGCTTTACTTGAAAACTTCTTGCTTCACTTGAAACCTTCTTACTTCACTTGAAACCTTCTTGCTTGAATTGAAATCTACTTGCTTCACTTGAAACCGCCTTGCTTCACTTGAAACCTTCTTAATTCACTTGAAGTCTCCTTGCTTCACTTGAAACCTTCTTGCTTCACTTGAAACCTTCTTGCTTGAATTGAAACCTACTTGCCTCATTTGAAACCCCCTTGCTTCACTTGAAAACATCTTGCTTTACTTGAAAACTTCTTGCTTCACTTGAAACCTCCTTCCTTCACTTGAAACCTTCTTGCTTGAATTGAAACCTACTTGCTTCACTTGAAACCGCCTTGCTTCACTTGAAACCTTCTTGCTTCACTTGAAACCTTCTTGCTTGAATTGAAACCTACTTGCTTCACTTGAAACCGCCTTGCTTCACTTGAAAACTTCTTGCTTTACTTGAAAACTTCTTGCTTCACTTTAAACCTTCTTACTTCAATTGAAACCTTCTTGCTTTTCTTGAAACATTCTTTCTTCACTCGAAACCTTCTTGCTTCATTTGAAACCTTCTTGCTTCACTTGAAACCTTCTTGCTTCACTTGAAACCTTCTTGCTTGAATTGAAACCTAATTGCTTCACTTGAAGCCTCCTTGCTTCACTTGAAACCTTCTTGCTTCACTTGAAGCCTTCTTGCTTCACTTGAAACCTTCTTGCTTCACTTGAAACCTTCTTGCTTGAATTGAAACCTACTTGCTTCACTTGAAACCGCCTTGCTTCTCTTGAAAACTTCTTGCTTTACTTGAAAACTTCTTGCTTCACTTGAAACCTTCTTACTTCACTTGAAACCCCTTTGCTTGAATTGAAATCTACTTGCTTCACTTGAAACCGCCTTGCTTCACTTGAAACCTTCTTGCTTCACTTGAAGCATCCTTGCTTCACTTGAAACCTTCTTGCTTCACTTGAAACCTTCTTGCTTGAATTGAAACCTACTTGCTTCACTTGAAACCGATTTGCTTCACTTGAAAACTTCTTGCTTTACTTGAAAACTTCTTGCTTTACTTGAAAACTTCTTGCTTCACTTGAAACCTCCTTGCTTCACTTGAAATTTTCTTGCTTGAATTGAAACCTACTTGCTTCACTTGAAACCGCCTTGCTTCACTTGAAAACTTCTTGCTTTACTTGAAAACTTCTTGCTTCACTTGAAACCTCCTTGCTTCACTTGAAACCTTCTTGCTTGAATTGAAACCTACTTGCTTAACTTGAAACCGCCTTGCTTCACTTGAAAACTTCTTGCTTTACTTGAAAACTTCTTGCTTCACTTGAAACCTTCTTACTTCACTTGAAACCTTCTTGCTTGAATTGAAATCTACTTGCTTCACTTGAGACCTTCTAGCTTCACTTGAAGCCTCCTTGCTTCACTTGAAACCTTCTTGCTTCACTTGAAACCTTCTTGCTTGAATTGAAACCTACTTGCTTCACTTGAAACCGCCTTGCTTCACTTGAAACCTTCTTGCTTCACTTGAAGCCTCCTTGCTTCACTTGAAACCATCTTGCTTCACTTGAAACCTTCTTGCTTGAATTGAAACCTACTTGCTTCACTTGAAACCGCCTTGCTTCACTTGAAAACTTCTTGCTTTACTTGAAAACTTCTTGCTTCACTTGAAACCTTCTTACTTCACTTGAAACCTTCTTGCTTGAATTGAAATCTACTTGCTTCACTTGAAACCGCCTTGCTTCACTTGAAACCTTCTTGCTTCACTTGAAGCCTCCTTGCTTCACTTTAAACCTTCTTGCTTCACTTGAAACCTTCTTGCTTCACTTGAAGCCTCCTTGTTTCACTTGAAACCTTCTTGCTTCACTAGAAACCATCTTGCTTGAATTGAAACCTACTTGCTTCACTTGAAACCGCCTTGCTTCACTTGAAAACTTCTAGCTTTACTTGAAAACTTCTTGCTTCACTTGAAACCTTCTTACTTCAATTGAAACCTTCTTGCTTTTCTTGAAACATTCTTTCTTCACTCGAAACCTTCTTGCTTTACTTGAAAACTTCTTGTTTCACTTGAATACTTCTTGCTTTACTTGAAACATTCTTTCTTCACTCGAAACCTTCTTGCTTCATTTGAAACCTTCTTACTTCACTTGAAACCTTCTTACTTCACTTGAAAACTTCTTGCTTTGCCTGAAACCTTCTTCCTTCACTTGAAAACTTCTTGCTTCACTTGAAACCTTCTTGCTGCACTTGAAAACTTCTTGTTTCACTTGAAACCTTCTTGGTTTACATGAAACCTTCTTTCGTCACTCGAAACCTTCTTGCTTCACTTGAAACCTTCTTGCTTCACTTGAAACCTTCTTACTTCAATTGAAACCTACTTGCTTCACTTGAAGCCTACTTGCTTCACTTGAAACCGTCTTGCTTCACTTGAAAACTTCTTGCTTTACTTGAAAACTTCTTGCTTCACTTGAAACCTTCTTACTTCAATTGAAACCTTCTTGCTTTTTTTGAAACATTCTTTCTTCACTCGAAACCTTCTTGCTTCATTTGAAACCTTCTTGCTTCACTTGAAACCTCCTCGCTTCACTTGAAAACTTCTTGCTTTACTTGAAAACTTCTTGTTTCACTTGGATACTTCTTGCTTTACTTGAAACATTCTTTCTTCACTCGAAACCTCATTGCTTCACTTGAAATCTTCTTGTTTCACTTGAAACCTTCTTGCTTGAATTGAAACCTACTTACTTCACTTGAAACCTCCTTGCTTTACTTGAAAACTTCTTGCTTCACTTGAAACCTTCTTGCTTCACTTGAAACCTACTTGCTTCACTTGAAACCGCCTTGCTTCACTTGAAAACTTCTTGCTTTACTTGAAAACTTCTTGCTTCACTTGAAACCTTCTTACTTCACTTGAAACCTCCTTGCTTCACTTGAAACCTTCTTGCTTGAATTGAAACCTTCTTGCTTCACTTGAAACCTTCTTGCTTGAATTGAAGCCTCCTTGCTTCACTTGAAACCTTCTTGCTTCACTTGAAACCTTCTTGCTTGAATTGAAACCTACTTGCTTGAATTGAAACCTACTTGCTTCACTTGAAACCGCCTTGCTTCACTTGAAACCTTCTTGCTTCACTTGAAGCCTCCTTGCTTCACTTGAAACCTTCTTGATTCACTTGAAACCTTCTTGCTTGAATTGAAACCTACTTGCTTCACTTGAAACCGCCTTGCTTCACTTGAAAATTTCTTGCTTTACTTGAAGCCTCCTTGCTTCACTTGAAACCTTCTTGATTCACTTGAAACCTTCTTGCTTGAATTGAAACCTACTTGCTTCACTTGAAACCGCCTTGCTTCACTTGAAAATTTCTTGCTTTACTTGAAAACTTCTTGCTTCACTTGAAACCTTCTTACTTCACTTGAAACCTTCTTGCTTGAATTGAAATCTACTTGCTTCACTTGAAACCGCCTTGCTTCACTTGAAACCTTCTTAATTCACTTGAAGTCTCCTTGCTTCACTTGAAACCTTCTTGCTTCACTTGAAACCTTCTTGCTTGAATTGAAACCTACTTGCTTCATTTGAAACCCCCTTGCTTCACTTGAAAACATCTTGCTTTACTTGAAAACTTCTTGCTTCACTTGAAACCTCCTTGCTTCACTTGAAACCTTCTTGCTTGAATTGAAACCTACTTGCTTCACTTGAAACCGCCTTGCTTCACTTGAAACCTTCTTGCTTCACTTGAAACCTTCTTGCTTGAATTGAAACCTACTTGCTTCACTTGAAACCGCCTTGCTTCACTTGAAAACTTCTTGCTTTACTTCAAAACTTCTTGCTTCACTTTAAACCTTCTTACTTCAATTGAAACCTTCTTGCTTTTCTTGAAACATTCTTTCTTCACTCGAAACCTTCTTGCTTGAATTGAAACCTACTTGCTTCACTTGAAGCCTCCTTGCTTCACTTGAAACCTTCTTGCTTCACTTGAAGCCTTCTTGCTTCACTTGAAACCTTCTTGCTTCACTTGAAACCTTCTTGCTTGAATTGAAACCTACTTGCTTCACTTGAAACCGCCTTGCTTCTCTTGAAAACTTCTTGCTTTACTTGAAAACTTCTTGCTTCACTTGAAACCTTCTTACTTCACTTGAAACCCCTTTGCTTGAATTGAAATCTACTTGCTTCACTTGAAACCGCCTTGCTTCACTTGAAACCTTCTTGCTTCACTTGAAGCATCCTTGCTTCACTTGAAACCTTCTTGCTTCACTTGAAACCTTCTTGCTTGAATTGAAACCTACTTGCTTCACTTGAAACCGCCTTGCTTCACTTGAGACCTTCTAGCTTCACTTGAAGCCTCCTTGCTTCACTTGAAACCTTCTTGCTTCACTTGAAACCTTCTTGCTTGAATTGAAACCTACTTGCTTCACTTGAAACCGCCTTGCTTCACTTGAAACCTTCTTGCTTCACTTGAAGCCTCCTTGCTTCACTTGAAACCTTCTTGCTTCACTTGAAACCTTCTTGCTTGAATTGAAACCTACTTGCTTCACTTGAAACCGCCTTGCTTCACTTGAAAACTTCTTGCTTTACTTGAAAACTTCTTGCTTCACTTGAAACCTTCTTACTTCACTTGAAACCTTCTTGCTTGAATTGAAATCTACTTGCTTCACTTGAAACCGCCTTGCTTCACTTGAAACCTTCTTGCTTCACTTGAAGCCTCCTTGCTTCACTTTAAACCTTCTTGCTTCACTTGAAACCTTCTTGCTTCACTTGAAGCCTCCTTGTTTCACTTGAAACCTTCTTGCTTCACTA
Source organism: Prosapia bicincta (assembly GCA_036971475.1). Taxonomy (NCBI): domain Eukaryota; kingdom Metazoa; phylum Arthropoda; class Insecta; order Hemiptera; family Cercopidae; genus Prosapia; species Prosapia bicincta. Next base: position 116,751,075 of record JBAIZL010000004.1, on the reverse strand, counting down.
GAAACCATCTTGCTTGAATTGAAACCTACTTGCTTCACTTGAAACCGCCTTGCTTCACTTGAAAACTTCTAGCTTTACTTGAAAACTTCTTGTTTCACTTGAAACCTTCTTACTTCACTTGAAACCTCCTTGCTTCACTTGAAACCTTCTTGCTTGAATTGAAACCTTCTTGCTTCACTTGAAACCTTCTTGCTTGAATTGAAACCTCCTTGCTTCACTTGAAACCTTCTTGCTTCACTTGAAACCTTCTTGCTTGAATTGAAACCTACTTGCTTGAATTGAAACCTACTTGCTTCACTTGAAACCGCCATGCTTCACTTGAAACCTTCTTGCTTCACTTGAAGCCCCCTTGCTTCACTTGAAACCTTCTTGATTCACTTGAAACCTTCTTGCTTGAATTGAAACCTACTTGCTTCACTTGAAACCGCCTTGCTTCACTTGAAAATTTCTTGCTTTACTTGAAAACTTCTTGCTTCACTTGAAACCTTCTTACTTCACTTGAAACCTTCTTGCTTGAATTGAAATCTACTTGCTTCACTTGAAACCGCCTTGCTTCACTTGAAACCTTCTTAATTCACTTGAAGTCTCCTTGCTTCACTTGAAACCTTCTTGCTTCACTTGAAACCTTCTTGCTTGAATTGAAACCTACTTGCTTCATTTGAAACCCCCTTGCTTCACTTGAAAACATCTTGCTTTACTTGAAAACTTCTTGCTTCACTTGAAACCTCCTTCCTTCACTTGAAACCTTCTTGCTTGAATTGAAACCTACTTGCTTCACTTGAAACCGCCTTGCTTCACTTGAAACCTTCTTGCTTCACTTGAAACCTTCTTGCTTGAATTGAAACCTACTTGCTTCACTTGAAGCCTCCTTGCTTGAATTGAAACCTACTTGCTTCACTTGAAGCCTCCTTGCTTCACTTGAAACCTTCTTGCTTCACTTGAAGCCTTCTTGCTTCACTTGAAACCTTCTTGCTTCACTTGAAACCTTCTTGCTTGAATTGAAACCTACTTGCTTCACTTGAAACCGCCTTGCTTCTCTTGAAAACTTCTTGCTTTACTTGAAAACTTCTTGCTTCACTTGAAACCTTCTTACTTCACTTGAAACCTTCTTGCTTGAATTGAAATCTATTTGCTTCACTTGAAACCGCCTTGCTTCACTTGAAACCTTCTTGCTTCACTTGAAGCATCCTTGCTTCACTTGAAACCTTCTTGCTTGACTTGAAACCTTCTTGCTTGAATTGAAACCTACTTGCTTCACTTGAAACCGCCTTGCTTCACTTGAAAACTTCTTGCTTTACTTGAAAACTTCTTGCTTCACTTGAAACCTCCTTGCTTCACTTGAAATTTTCTTGCTTGAATTGAAACCTACTTGCTTCACATGAAACCGCCTTGCTTCACTTGAAAACTTCTTGCTTTACTTGAAAACTTCTTGCTTCACTTGAAACCTCCTTGCTTCACTTGAAACCTTCTTGCTTGAATTGAAACCTACTTGCTTAACTTGAAACCGCCTTGCTTCACTTGAAAACTTCTTGCTTTACTTGAAAACTTCTTGCTTCACTTGAAACCTTCTTGCTTGAATTGAAATCTACTTGCTTCACTTGAAACCGCCTTGCTTCACTTGAGACCTTCTAGCTTCACTTGAAGCCTCCTTGCTTCACTTGAAACCTTCTTGCTTCACTTGAAACCTTCTTGCTTGAATTGAAACCTACTTGCTTCACTTGAAACCGCCTTGCTTCACTTGAAACCTTCTTGCTTCACTTGAAGCCTCCTTGCTTCACTTGAAACCTTCTTGCTTCACTTGACACCTTCTTGCTTGAATTGAAACCTACTTGCTTCACTTGAAACCGCCTTGCTTCACTTGAAAACTTCTTGCTTTACTTGAAAACTTCTTGCTTCACTTGAAACCTTCTTACTTCACTTGAAACCTTCTTGCTTGAATTGAAATCTATTTGCTTCACTTGAAACCGCCTTGCTTCACTTGAAACCTTCTTGCTTCACTTGAAGCCTCCTTGCTTCACTTTAAACCTTCTTGCTTCACTTGAAACCTTCTTGCTTCACTTGAAGCCTCCTTGTTTCACTTGAAACCTTCTTGCTTCACTAGAAACCATCTTGCTTGAATTGAAACCTACTTGCTTCACTTGAAACCGCCTTGCTTCACTTGAAAACTTCTAGCTTTACTTGAAAACTTCTTGCTTCACTTGAAACCTTCTTACTTCAATTGAAACCTTCTTGCTTTTCTTGAAACATTCTTTCTTCACTCGAAACCTTCTTGCTTTACTTGAAAACTTCTTGTTTCACTTGAATACTTCTTGCTTTACTTGAAACATTCTTTCTTCACTCGAAACCTTCTTGCTTCATTTGAAACCTTCTTACTTCACTTGAAACCTTCTTACTTCACTTGAAAAACTTCTTGCTTTGCCTGAAACCTTCTTCCTTCACTTGAAAACTTCTTGCTTCACTTGAAACCTTCTTGCTGCACTTGAAAACTTCTTGTTTCACTTGAAACCTTCTTGGTTTACATGAAACCTTCTTTCGTCACTCGAAACCTTCTTGCTTCACTTGAAACCTTCTTGCTTCACTTGAAACCTTCTTACTTCAATTGAAACCTACTTGCTTCACTTGAAGCCTACTTGCTTCACGTTAAACCGTCTTGCTTCACTTGAAAACTTCTTGCTTTACTTGAAAACCTCTTGCTTCACTTGAAACCTTCTTACTTCAATTGAAACCTTCTTGCTTTTTTTGAAACATTCTTTCTTCACTCGAAACCTTCTTGCTTCATTTGAAACCTTCTTGCTTCACTTGAAACCTCCTCGCTTCACTTGAAAACTTCTTGCTTTACTTGAAAACTTCTTGTTTCACTTGGATACTTCTTGCTTTACTTGAAACATTCTTTCTTCACTCGAAACCTCATTGCTTCACTTGAAATCTTCTTGTTTCACTTGAAACCTTCTTGCTTGAATTGAAACCTACTTACTTCACTTGAAACCTCCTTGCTTTACTTGAAAACTTCTTGCTTCACTTGAAACCTTCTTACTTCACTTGAAACCTTCTTGCTTGAATTGAAATCTACTTGCTTCACTTGAAACCGCCTTGCTTCACTTGAAACCTTCTTGCTTCACTTGAAGCCTCCTTGCTTCACTTGAAACCTTCTTGCTTCACTTGAAACCTTCTTGCTTGAATTGAAACCTACTTGCTTCACTTGAAACCGCCTTGCTTCACTTGAAAACTTCTTGCTTCACTTGAAACCTTCTTACTTCACTTGAAACCTTCTTGCTTGAATTGAAATCTACTTGCTTCACTTGAAACCGCCTTGATTCACTTGAAACCTTCTTGCTTCACTTGAAGCCTCCTTGCTTCACTTGAAACCTTCTTGCTTCACTTGAAACCTTCTTGCTTCACTTGAAGCCTCCTTGTTTCACTTGAAACCTTCTTGCTTCACTTGAAACCTTCTTGCATGAATTGAAACCTACTTGCTTCACTTGAAACCGCCTTGCTTCACTTGAAAACTTCTAGCTTTACTTGAAAACTTCTTGCTTCACTTGAAACCTTCTTACTTCAATTGAAACCTTCTTGCTTTTCTTGAAACATTCTTTCTTCACTTGAAACCTTCTTGCTTTACTTGAAAACTTCTTGTTTCACTTGAATACTTCTTGCTTTACTTGAAACATTCTTTCTTCACTCGAAACCTTCTTGCTTCATTTGAAACCTTCTTGCTTCACTTGAAACCTTCTTACTTCACTTGAAACCTTCTTACTTCACTTGAAAACTTCTTGCTTTGCCTGAAACCTTCTTCCTTCATTTGAAAACTTCTTGCTTCACTTGAAACCTTCTTGCTTCACTTGAAAACTTCTTGTTTCACTTGAAACCTTCTTGGTTTACTTGAAACCTTCTTTCTTCACTCGAAACCTTCTTGCTTCACTTGAAACCTTCTTGCTTCACTTGAAACCTTCTTACTTCAATTGAAACCTACTTGCTTCACTTGAAGCCTACTTGCTTCACTTGAAACCGTCTTGCTTCACTTGAAAACTTCTTGCTTTACTTGAAAACTTCTTGCTTCACTTGAAACATTCTTACTTCAATTGAAACCTTCTTGCTTTTCTTGAAACATTCTTTCTTCACTCGAAACCTTCTTGCTTCATTTGAAACCTTCTTGCTTCACTTGAAACCTCCTCGCTTCACTTGAAAACTTCTTGCTTTACTTGAAAACTTCTTGTTTCACTTGAATACTTCTTGCTTTACTTGAAACATTCTTTCTTCACTCGAAACCTTCTTGCTTCATTTGAAACCTTCTTGCTTCACTTGTAACCTTCTTACTTCAATTGAAACCTACTTGCTTCACTTGAAGCCTCATTGCTTCATTTGAAATCTTCTTGTTTCACTTGAAACCTTCTTGCTTGAATTGAAACCTACTTACTTCACTTGAAACCTCCTTGCTTCACTTGAAAACTTCTTGCTTCACTTGAAACCTTCTTGCTTCACTTGAAACCTTCTTGCTTGAATTGAAATCTACTTGCTTCACTTGAAACCGCCTTGCTTCACTTGAAAACTTCTTGCTTTACTTGAAAACTTCTTGCTTCACTTGAAACCTTCTTACTTCACTTGAAACCTTCTTGCTTGAATTGAAATCTACTTGCTTCACTTGAAACCGCCTTGATTCACTTGAAACCTTCTTGCTTCACTTGAAGCCTCCTTGCTTCACTTGAAACCTTCTTGCTTCACTTGAAACCTTCTTGCTTCACTTGAAGCCTCCTTGTTTCACTTGAAACCTTCTTGCTTCACTTGAAACCTTCTTGCTTGAATTGAAACCTACTTGCTTCACTTGAAACCGCCTTGCTTCACTTGAAAACTTCTAGCTTTACTTGAAAACTTCTTGCTTCACTTGAAACCTTCTTACTTCAATTGAAACCTTCTTGCTTTTCTTGAAACATTCTTTCTTCACTTGAAACCTTCTTGCTTTACTTGAAAACTTCTTGTTTCACTTGAATACTTCTTGCTTTACTTGAAACATTCTTTCTTCACTCGAAACCTTCTTGCTTCACTTGAAACCTTCTTACTTCACTTGAAACCTTCTTACTTCACTTGAAAACTTCTTGCTTTGCCTGAAATCTTCTTCCTTCATTTGAAACCTTCTTTCTTCACTCGAAACCTTCTTGCTTCACTTGAAACCTTCTTGCTTCACTTGAAACCTTCTTACTTCAATTGAAACCTACTTGCTTCACTTGAAGCCTACTTGCTTCACTTGAAACCGTCTTGCTTCACTTGAAAACTTCTTGCTTTACTTGAAAACTTCTTGCTTCACTTGTAACCTTCTTACTTCAATTGAAACCTTCTTGCTTTTCTGGAAACATTCTTTCTTCACTCGAAACCTTCTTGCTTCATTTGAAACCTTCTTGCTTCACTTGAAACCTCCTCGCTTCACTTGAAAACTTCTTGCTTTACTTGAAAACTTCTTGTTTCACTTGAATACTTCTTGCTTTACTTGAAACATTCTTTCTTCACTCGAAACCTTCTTGCTTCATTTGAAACCTTCTTGCTTCACTTGTAACCTTCTTACTTCAATTGAAACCTACTTGCTTCACTTGAAGCCTCATTGCTTCATTTGAAATCTTCTTGTTTCACTTGAAACCTTCTTGCTTGAATTGAAACCTACGTACTTCACTTGAAACCACCTTGCTTCACTTGAAAACTTCTTGCTTCACTTGAAACCTTCTTACTTCACTTGAAAACATCTTGCTTTGCCTGAAACCTTCTTCCTTCACTTGAAAACTTCTTGCTTTACTTGAAAACTTCGTTTCTCACTTGAAACCTTCTTGGTTTACTTGAAACCTTCTTTCTTCACTCGAAACCTTCTTGCTTCACTTGAAACCTTCTTGCTTCACTTGAAACCAGACGTTATGTTCATACGCTGAACTGTCATAGTTCTATGAAAACTTCCTGTCAAACAATTATTATTAACAAATTTTACTAACTCTGAGTTAAATAAAATATTCGAGTGTGAATGATAACGGTTGATAGGGCAGGTAAGTAAACTTGATAATTATATGGAAAACGACGTTTCGAGATGTGGTTGGTCGTCCATTGGTCTCTCTATTACTATGAAGGACGTAGTGTTTATATTAATCAAGAACACGACTAATACGAGAAGGCAAAATATGATTCCTTTTACTTCTTAAATAAAAAATCGCCGTAGGTATTTATAATCACGTTGTGGTCAAAACGTCGTCCTTGTGTTAGACAGGTTTACTTGATTCTCTTTGTAACCCTTTAGTTATCCTTTAGTTATGCTTCACAAAAAATTTCATGAGTCTTATTAATAACGAATGAATGTAAAGAATGTTCAAATATTAAAAAAAAAAACTGGGGCGATATACTATTATAATAATATTTGAAGAGAATGTCTTATGAAAATGTCGAGAAAGAAAAATACCCCTAGGCATAATATGTTGAAATAATAACTTCTCTTGATCCACACCCTGAAACCAATTAGAAGGGCTTCTGAAAAGAGCGCCTAAATCCACTTTGATCCTTTCACTTAGAGAATAGCTAGAGTAAACATTTCAAATGCTTTTCCTTGATTCAAACTCATTTGAATGTTTTACTCAACCAAATAAAAATTTGGAAGTAAAAATCTTTGAGTACTTTGAAATGAAAAAGACTTTAATTTTTTCGGTATTGAGAAAATTAAAATCGAAAGTGTTTTTAATTGTAATATAAAACTATGATATGTATTGTACGATTTTGTTAAAAATATTTAAATAATTATTTAGGTAGTAGTATTTTTTTTTGTTAAACTTACTTTCCGACTGTGTTTTCTTGTAATATTTATATACAACTAATTCTTCAAGAAAATTTACTATGCTTAACAATAGTAATGTAACAAGTGATATAAAAAAAATTTCAAGTCTATTCCTAATGATATCAATAGAGAAATATTTTAGACCGTATATCATGCCTCCTAAAGAATCTGCCAATCATATCAGTGGCTGGCCCCTCTAATAAAAGACAGGAAAACAGTACCAGTTTTCTCAGTCTCTCTTTCATCTACGTCAACCGAAACGACACTTTGGCGTTGTCTCTCTCTCTCTCTCTCTCTCTCTCTCTCTCTATTTATATATATATATATATATATGGCCAAAATTTGTTTCTTTCGGCCATAGGTTATAATAGTCATACCGGCCAATGCTTGAAACTAAACCTACAGAATAATGGAATCGTAACAAATTTAGCACAACCTGACAGGTGCCATTCATTTACAAATCCTTTTTGTTCGTGTCATATTTCGAAGTGAAATTATATAGTAGTGGAAATAGAAGAAGGTATTTACGATTGTTGGATAGGCTTCAAATAAAAATCGTTTCACCGTGCTATTCTAATGTAAATAAAAACAATAACTACATGTTTGCTTAGACAAAATCAGTTCCTACAATGTACATATTTTCCTTTATTATAATGGAATGATATGTGTGTTTATTAAAGTGATGTGTGCTTACAGTCTGTTAAAAAAATGTAGAAGTGTGGGAACGTAATGGTAAATCAGTAGGTACATGAGTTACCCCTTGGTAGTGAAATAATTGCTTGTGTGATCGTAGCACCGACGTTACCTTCGTGTCAGGTCATTGAAATTTGTTACATCTACATTGTCAGCAGAGAGGTATGTGTGTATTCTCAACATAGTATGTATGTAGGAAGTAAGTTAAATAAATTATAAATTTTAACAATAAAGCTCATAAATAAACTGAAAATATGAAAATTTCGATGTTTAGAATGTGTTGGAGTTGCGAAATTGGTTTGATACAAACAAACATTCTCAACAAAATCCATAAATTCATTTCCATAACTGTAGCATTTTGATTTCATTATATTGAGAAACAATAAAATAAATGGCACTTCCGGAAAGCTTTTAATCTAACGCTTAAAGAACAAGTAACGTAAAACAAAGTAAACAATAACTCACTAACGTTTGTACACTTCAAAACGGATAGGTTAAACAACGATTATGTAACAGCAGGGTAAAGCGCGGCTAGTTAGTGCGGCCCTCGAGCTATTTGGATATGTCGGTGGCAATAAAACAGGCAAATTGAATCAAAAGCTCGCCCCTACGTTGTGAATAGCAAACACACTCACACATGTCCGCGTTTTGAATACTAAACTCAGCCCTAATTAGCACCTCTCTTACAGTAGGCGTCCTGTATACGTAATCGTATTAGCAGGAGCTACAATAGACATGGTGGATTGTTTAATGGCGTGAAACACTAATAGAAAATAAAACTTGGCGCACTGAAATAAATTTTAAAAAGTGAAGAATTAAAAACGTGTTGGTGTTTAGGAAATACTAATTGAATTAAGAGGTATTTCAAACAATATTTTTTGGTTGTTGCTTTAAAGTAATCAGTGAATTTGAATAAAGGGATAGACCATTACTGCTTACGAAGGATATAAAAACAATCTGAAGAAAAGTTAGGATGGAGAATGTAATAAAGTATGAAATCCGTGCAGTAGGATGTAGAGAACATTCAATCCTAACCAAACTACAAGTATCGAATCCCAGCCAAACTAACGCTATCCGATCCTAGCCAAACCAAAAGTATCCGATCTAGCCTTACAAAACGTATCCAATCCCAGCCGAATAAAGACCATTCAATCCTAACCAAACCACAACTATCGAATCCTAGCCAAACTAACGCTATAAGTTCCTAACAAAAAAAAAAGTATCCGACCCTAGCCAAACAAAACGTATCCAACCCCAGCCGAATAAAAACCATTCAATCCTAACCAAACCACAATTATCGAATCCTAGCCAAACTAACGCTATAAGTTCCTAACCAAACCAAAATATCCGACCCTAGCCAAACAAAACGTATCCAATCCCAGCCGAATAAAGACCATTCAATCCTAACCAAACCACAATTATCAAATCCTATTCAAACTAACACCATCCGATTCTAGCCAAACCAAAAGTATCCGATCCTAGCCAAACAAAACGTATCCAATCCCAGCTGAATAAAGACCATTCAATCGGAAATACATATAAAATTTATGGTCAGACCATCAGATCTTTAAGAAAAAGAAACACAATAGCCATTTGTATATATCTGTTAATAGAGTCCAAAACTAAATAGAAAATTATGACGTAAAATTGTACCTAAATAACTAAATATATTGTTGCTATAATTGTGTTATTTTAATATGAAATACATGATTAGACCCTTTAATAAAACATATATAGAAGGTAAAATCGTAAATGTTTGTGCATAATTTTTATTTACAAAGAAAATAGATTTTAAAAGGTTTAATATAACGTGCATAAAATATTTCGCATATTAAAAAAAAAAAAAACAAAAATTAAACTCTAACTAGTACTATTAAATAATGAAAAGAAGCACCCATTGTTTGTCGTTTTTGTTTCAGTAAATATATAAATGTAATTAAAAATGTTCCCTGAAGCAACTAGTGAAGAACAGAGTAAACATTTTATTTATTTGAAGTTAAAAGAGACAATACTCTCTCTTGACTTTGTGACAATGAAATTGCAATCAAAATTTAATTAGTGAATAGAGCATGCGCGAAATTAAAACGGAAATATACAAAAGCACTGTGTTTTCAATAGCAGAGTAGCGTAAATTATCACTGAATAATCTAAACTTGTCTTCAACTTGTAAATAATGTTTCAGATTTCATTTTCTACTATTAAAGTTTCTTTTTGCTTCTCGAATTTAAATGACTTTTAAATATAATAATTGAAAATTTGTGAATGGATAGGAGATTCTTTATAATTCCATTAAAAAAAAAAAAATAATACTGACACGTTCACGTGTGCGTAGTTAACGTATTTGTGCGTATTGAACATAAAAAGTTTGGTAATTAAAGGAAAGATCGTATTCTGCCAATGAACATTTTTTCTGTATAAGGTTATAGAACATCTGTACACCGCTCCAGGTAATATTCTATATACGAGGGTCATATTTCTCCTACTCTAGTTATCAAAGAATATAAATGCCACCAATTACCCCAACTATTTTTCTGGTTCCCTCCATATATCTACACCGTGTTTTAACTGACAGACACCTTATGAACCTGACAGAACAGTGGGTACGCGACATAGAGGGCTGTACGAGTGCCAAGGATTACTATGTTTGTCCCTGCCATAACATCCCATCTATTCTAACCTTTTTATGTCTCATCGATTAAGTATAACAGCATTTGCGTCTCTACAAAAATCTAGCAATATACATTAAGATGTATTTAAGGAAAGCTTATGTTAATGTTTTTTTTTATTTTACTCGACGAAGTCGGAAATGAAGATTTTATGTTATTAGAGGTTGAAATTAGATTATATATGATTAAATATGATTAAAGGCAGTGTTATCAAAGGAGTAGGCCAGGAGCAGGGGTCAAAGCAGGAGTCGAAACTAAACGCAAACTGAGACGGGGAGATTTTAAGTCACTCTTCGCCAAAGAAAAACAAAGATAATATTTAAAAATCAATTATAAAATGATTAAAATTAAGCAGACTTAAGAATTCTAGGTCATTGCAAGATCTTAGTATCATTAGACTAAGCTCTTAACGTCTGAAATAACAGAAGATTTCTTATGAAATTTGAATAGGAATCGAAAGAAAAAAAGTTGTTTTACGAAAACTACAACACTTCAGAAGCACGTCATGGGTTTTTCGATTTATTCCCAAAATAATGATACATTTTTTTGATCTCCTTTAGTGATTTAAATTACTAAAATTGTATGTAAATTTCTTACTTATGTAAGGAAATTATAAGTAAATATTACAAATATGGCTGCAAGACGAGTTGACAGTAAACGTAGAGCTGATAGTAAAATGCGGATACTATATACATAAAATACTTCAATGTGCCAAGCCAGGATTGCCGATAGCGTCATATTGGAGAAATAAAACATAGGTAGAGCGCCGGACTATGGTTATGTACGAATGGACTAGCTACGGCCTATAGCAGCGAGAAAATTGCTGTAAGAGAACTTTTAAAGAAGTTCCATACAGTCAATATTACTAGTATAAAATTGCCAAGTTTGCTTTTAAGAACTTGTTACTAGAAAGATCGTCTATAACAATGACATTGTAATGATAGTGTAACAGTGATATCAAATATCCATTGTAAATAAATGTCTAAATAATTTATTCTTATTTTATAAATAAATACTATCCCGTAACTGTACTTGAAATTCATTGAGCACAACGCACAATTTAATGAGTATTGAATGAACATGAGTACCAAATGAGTACTTAATGTTCAATAAGTACTTATTAAATTTTGAATGTATTTCAATTAAGGATGGATTTAGAATAACTCAATTTTAAAAACCTTAGTAAATTTATATATATATATATATATATATATATATGTGTGTGTGTGTGTGTGTGTGTGTGTGTGTGTGTTTTTAGGGTATTGCTTTAGTAATATAAATTGGTACCAAACTCTTGGTAGATTTAATCTCCAATCTCTAGAAGCTAGATCGCTCTGAGCTTCTACTCTATAACAAGGATTTTTTTGCTGCCTTATAAAAAGTTTTGAATAGGCCAAAATGTTTTATCAATAGTGAGCGAGGTTGGCCGAGGAAGTGAAGGATGTACTGAGTGAGCTTTTAATAAAATCTATATTAAGTTGTTAAGACTAAAAGAATGTAATTATTAGAAAACCATTATTAGTTGTTGAAAAAGTTATTAAATGAAAGATTTATTTAAAGCATTTAATTTAAATCTGTGTTTAAATAAGGTTAGAAGCGCTTGGGAAAGTTTTTATTAAAAAAATTGAAATAAAAATATTTAACCCATATTGGAAATATATACCAAGCTTTTCAAAATATAAATAAAGTAATATATCTATTAACGGATGAAACAGATTTAATATTAATAATTTAACCTACTTTACAATTTATAACAGCTTTAAAACAGCTGTTCTACAACATAAAATCACATAAGTTCTTGTATGAAATCATATCTTATCACTTAATTTAAGCTACAACATATAGAGCATACCGTGACAGGCGAGATGATTTTCTCTCCAGCAAAATACAAAGTCATGCCCACCCAAAAGAATATTCACATCAAAAAAATAAATTATTCAATGGCAGGAGATTTATAAACATTCACTCTCCAAATAGGCTGATTGCTGTATATTTAAATTTCTAGAATGGACTAAATCTATAGAGTTTCTACTTCGTAATATAAATGCGAGTGGCCAATAAAATGGCTCACTTAAAAATTGATAGTAATGGAAAACATATTTGTGAATATTACTAATTTTATTAGAAAATAAACTTCATTGTAAATAGCTGTCTTTTGTTTGTAAATTCAAGTTCATTTTATCTAATTTCTTCCACAACGCTAAATTTTCACACAATTTTATAAATCTTCCAATTCAAATCTAAGACTCAATGGCAGAAGATTTATTAACATTCACTCTCCAAATAGGCTGATTGCTGTATATTTACATTTCTAGAATGGACTAAATCTATAGAGTTTCTACTTCGAAATATAAATGTGAGTGGCCAATAAAATGGCTCACTTAAAAATTGATAGTAATGGAAAACATATTTGTGAATGTTAATAATTTTATTACAACAGAAATTTCATTGTAAATAGCTATCTTTTGTTTGTAAATTAAAGTCCATTGTATCTAAATTCTTTTATAACACAAAATTTTCATAAAATTTTATAAATCTTCCAATTTCGGTTCAAGACATAATTGCTCCTAAAGTCTTAGCATACACCTCTTCTTAATATGTTATAAATTTATATTTTAACTGTTATTTTTAATTTATTATCTATAAATAACGTTGTATAGTACAGAAAGTCGCGCGCACACACACACACACACACATAGTTCCTATTACATAATGTCTTTTTATGTTACCCTAACTATCCGTTTTATAAGTAATAATAGTCCAATCAATTTGAATAATTGGTGTTGTGATGGTTTTATACATCCCCTTCATATAAAAAAATAAATAAAAACCGTTTGCAAAAGACATTAAATAGACTCGTGTCTGCAGCGAATAGTTTGAATAATGCAGAGTAAACTACTTACACTAAAACAAGTACGACGGTGTATTTTAAAACAGCTGATGTAACGTTTTTCTATTAAAGGGGAAAGCACGTGCTGCAAGCGTCGGGCTTTGAATAATAAACACATTGCTGGCAGGACGCTATGTTTTGTCGTCGCCTTACATAACAAATACATGTCCAGCCCTTATTCAAAATTTATTAAAATTTTAAAGTGAATTTATTAATAAGATATTTACTATGCCACAGTTAAATCATTACGATAAATAATGATTGCTTATTTCTATTACTATATTAAAAAATACAATATGTGCATAAATATATAAACACACACACATTCGTGCGTAGCGCTAACTCACACACACACACCCACACACACACACACACACACACACATATATATATATATATAATATATATATATATATATATATATATATATATATATATATATATATACATATATTGTGTTTAAATGTAAGTCAGAGCGAGAATAAGAGAGATAAAGAGAGAGAGAGAGAGAGAGAGAGAGAGAGAGAGAGAGAGAGAGAGAGAGAGAGAGAGAGAGGTATATTGTTTACACAGCAAGCTATGTTTTGTATAGTAACATTATTTCAATTCTCTATTATAGAGGAATCATTCTCTTAATTTTCTAAATACGTTTCTTTTATATGGCTTTTTAGAAAAATTATAACCGTTTTAGAGTTACTATTACTTTTGTCTATGCACCCTTTCTATTATCTTTCGCATGTGGTCCTTAGACGGCTAGCGTAAGCCATATAGGTGACTTACTCTTTATACTCCTTTCTTATGTACTCCTATATAACTTCAACACTCTTACATATTTCCTTACTTTTTTCACCCATGCATCTTATAAAATGGTTAACCTTTGCAGTAATAAAATGTTTTCCATATTGTCATAAGGCTTTAATTCTGATAATGATATATTAAATGCTAGACATTTGAAAAAAAGCCTTTCTATATTTGTCATAGTAAATTATAACGTCACAGCCGTTTCATTCTTCGAATCCTTTCATCGCCTTCCTAATTAAAACAACTTTAATATTATTTACTCCCTCTAATTCCCTTATTAAGTATGGTTCTTTGAATTTTTCCCCTTGATTTGTTTATCAAGTCTATATTCCCGGAATTATTTTCATTTATTTTTTTGGTTGTTATTTCCGTTAGATTTCCTTATTTTGCCTTTGAGGTATCATTCGGTACTCTTCGTTATTCTTGTTTTCCGTGAGTTATTTTTGTCCAATACTATAATTAATTACCATTTTGTCAATTATTTCAGTATAATTTCTCTTCTAAGTTTGTATTCTTTAAACTATTCCCCTTTCATAGTTTTAACAAACCTGTTGCCTAGGAATTATTTTCTTTTAACTTATTCTTATCGCCTCTATTCTGCCCGTATTACCAAGTTATTTCTGTTTAATTTCTCTATTAGGATTTTTATTTATTAAATTTTGTGTTTTTAATTTCTTTATTTAGAGTCTGTTATTAACATCTGCTAGTAATCAAAACTAGTAAAAAGATATAGGTAATATTTAGATTAAAGGAATATTATTATAAGAGAATGTAAAAGAAAATAATCTAGTAAAAGGAAATATTAATTAGTTAAAGATCTTGAAATAAAATTAACCTAATATTCTACAACGAGATGAACAAAGAGTACATTATATGTAATGAAGTTTAAAGATCTTGTGTGCAAAATGTGAACCTCAAAGAGAAGACAATGTTTGCCTAAAGCAGGACAATGCATTGTTTGTAGTCGTAAAGCCGGGCTTCTGCCGCCGGATGTCCTTTGAGAAAACTTCCAAAATGCCTTGTTATCAACGAATACCATCTACATTTTATAGCCTCATTTAGTAATTACTGTCATTACATAATTACTTGCCATATAACATAATAAGATAAACTGCAAAGTTCTGCAAAATATATATATATATATATATATATATATATATATATATATATATATATATAAATATATGTACATATATATATAAATATATATATATGTATATATATATATATATATATATATATATATATATATATATATATATATATATACATAGCTGGAGAACAATTTGTACCTTGAATTTTATAAAATAATTATTTATTTGAATAATGTAATAAATTTAATAATATTACTTTAAATTTTTCATAATTTGTAAAAGTATAATTACTTAATCATTCATACACATTTAATCTCTGCAAGTATTAAATAAAGTAGCGATGAGGAGGGTGGAATTAATTTCGAGTAATATTTGAAATTTGTAACAAAATTTATTTTGAAACCCTAAAAAAAAAAATTAAATCCCATTTAAATAGTTTTTACTTCTTAGAGCTCAGTAAATTAAAGATCGTAAAAGAAGTTCAAAATTGAAAAAGGTATCGCTGTTGAAGATATATTAAAAATGTATTACTTGATCTACTGTTGTACACCTAATTCTCAAGTAAAACGATTGAATATATATATATATATATATATATATATATATATATATATATATATATATGTCACAACGTTCTTCTTGGTCCTCCGACACCCATTCTCTAGTTTTTCCTCTCCATCCACTTATTTTGTTCCAGCCCTGTTTCTTCCATCTCGCTGGTAATTCCAGTTCCTTCTTGGACGACCTTAATTTCGCTCTCTCTGGGGTTTCCATCTCAATATCAGCTCTAGTAGACGTTCTTCAGCCATCCTCTGCACATGACCATATTATATATTTAGTTTTAATCTCCTTCGTTATTATGTGTGGGGCATTAATAACTTGTTTTAATTTTTCGTTTGATACTCTTTCAATAATTGAATTTCTAGCAGATCTTCGTCAATTTTAATCTTAGCCGTATTTAGATATTTTTCTGATCTATCTTTGATTTTAGCATACTTCACTTCCGTACGTTAGAATACTTTTATTAATGGTATTACGTATTTTCTTTATCTCTTCTATTAGGGCCCATATGATGTAATTTAAGGTGCGAATAACTATACGGTTTCGTATATTTCTATATCATTGCTTCATCAAGTGTCCCATCCGTTGTTAATTTTTGATCCAAATTATAGATGAATAAAATGTTTGAAATTATAAATGGAATTTATAAATTCTAGTGTTCTTTATACATATATATTCACAACTCAAAGGTTTTACCACGTAATTCTTTATTAGTCTTTATTAGTGGTACTGTACATCTATCTAATCAAGTTCGGAGACATTCGTGCTACCATTGTTTAGATGAGAACAGTTAGAAACGGCTATGACGGGAATAAAGCAAGCTATTACATGAAACAACACCTTCAAAGGTCGTTGATTGAATTTCATGTTAAAAATTATCTTTGCAATATCACTGGCAGAGTGTCAATTTATTTAGATCATTTCAAAATGTTTTTAAAGGATTAATTATAATATATATATATATATATATATATATATATATATATATATATATATATATATAATATATATATATATATATATATATATATATATATATATATATATATATATTTATTTATATATACATATATATATACTTAATGTCTTAATATATATATTCTTAACCAAAACAGTAAAGGATTATAATAGAAAAATGCAGTATTTTAAAGTACTTTATTCCATAAAAGGTTTTAGAATTATATTTATTAAAAATTAATAAATAAAGAAAGATTTTAAATAATATAATACATTCAATTAAATAGTTTTATTTATTGAATATTACTTGTTGTTGCCTTTAAATGTTTAAAAGAGTTAAAAAATTACAAATTTTCTTTAACTACAGTACTTTAAAAAACTTAAGTCGTTTATAATTCTTACGTTTTCAAAATGAAAACTATTTGATAATGTTTACGGTTATCAGGTAGATTAAATAAGGTTTGAATGATCATTACTTTAAAAGAGATTTGTATAGAAACAATATAAACTAGGAACCGATCACATTCGTATGAAGATTAATTTTGTAACAGTTTATGCGGGTTGTTCTAAATCAAATAAACTCTTAAAATAATAATAAACGTGTATGAAAAGTGATTTATTACCACTCAATCTACGATGGTCGATGTTTCATTACAAACGTGTTTCAGTTTTTGAAATTATCTGCATAGCATAAATCTCCCGATACAAGAGATGCATTTATCTGAAATGTAACAAATGGATGCATCGTAGCAGTGTAAATCCGCGTTTTTCAAGATACACCCGATGTGCTCTCCAATTTGCGATATTACTCGTTTTTAATTCCTCCTATTAGATTACACTCTCCTTATAAAAATATATATAAGTTCAAATTTACAATCAGTGGTAAATACTTTTTATTCATCCACTAATTTTTTTAAACCTGTAGTGGATGACAATTATTGTTAATACAGTTTTTAATAGAGATTGAATAATTAAATGTACGAAAATAATTTTAGGGTTATATGAGAGAAAGGCTTTTTTTAAAAAAGATCAAGGTATGCAAATATAGTTATTTCGTCTCATTTGGCTTAAAATAAGTGATAATATATGATTTCATAAAACAGCTGAATTTATGTTACTCCTTAACATGTTTGTGGTAGAATATGTTTGTTATTGCATATGTTATGTTATTTTATTTATATAATTGTAATTATTTAATAAAAAGTAAGTAATATTTTTTGAAAATATTGCAAATGTTTGTTTATATTACTTGTTTGTTTACTGGTTTTTAACTTAAAAGTATTTCCATCCTGCCTAAATGACCTGTCGAATCCAGTCTAACAGTTTTGGAAGGCCCATAAGGCTTTGCGGAGGAAAATAATTTATGTGGTTCCACTTTGTCAGACTTTCTCCATTCCACGTTTTCTCTACCCCAAGGTAAATATTGTTTGTGGAATTTTCTTATGTTGGTAGACGATTCCCGTTCAAAGCAAGATGCGAGTTCTACGCAGTGATGCGATACTACAGTTACGTCTGGGGGATTCGACGAATTATTGCCAGATGTACCACAGAACTGGACAAAATTTGAACATCACAATATAGAAAAATATTTATTATTGATAAAACTGTATACAAATCTGTAGCTTTTAAAATTGTTGAAAGTTGGGAATTGAAACTGATTTTTACCCTGTGAAACAACCTGGCGTCAAATTTATTGAGATAAAATCTACTATAAGAGTGTGTGTGCGTGTGGGTATGCGCGTGTGGCGTATGCGCGCGCGCGCGTGCTTGTGTGTGTGTGTGTGTGTGTGTGTGTGTGTGTATGTGTGTGAACTACTGAAATACCCTTTATTTAATGGTGACGATAAAAAAGGTTATATGTAAAAATACTTGATTATAAACGTTTCAAAAAATCTTTTCTAAATTTTAAAAACAAATTAAATAGATAGAACACAGCTTTCATTAAAATAAAATAACATAATTACCAATATCATTCAAATTCATGTAATGTTGTGTAGCCTGTCTCCGAGAAATGATTTCGTCGTCCTTCACTCAAGGTACGAAGTAGAAGGAAGATTTAAATAATTTACAAGAAAGAGACAAGTGTTGAGTACAAAGGTATATCTTACGTCATCTTAATTATTTGTCAGAAATGAGAAGAAGACATAATTTCCCTATATTTTCAATATTTAATCACTACGTACTTTTCTTTGTACCTAACCCCCACCCCCTTTTCGTACCGTTCTTACAAGGAGACCAAACACAGGCCAGTGGCGGCTAATGCTTAAAACCTATGGGGGTTATATATCGCAAAGTGTTCATAACCACGTTAAAGGCTGTTATGAGGAAAATAAATAGATATTGCCTAATACTTTGTGATTTATTCTATTGAAGGAAATGTATTGTCATTTTTATTGTCTTTTTACTTCTTTTAGTTACCGAATCTCAAGTCATGGGTTTCAAATCATGGGCGGATCGAGGATGCATGTCTTCAGACGGAGCCGATCCTTACCGAACCTCCCAAAATTCCAGTCCGTCTGCAAACCTATGGATCTTTACGGGACAGCCTAGCTTTTTTAGTGTGTCTGGACCTTCCAATGCTTTTTGTCCATTAGGAGTGACGTCATTGGATGTTGCAGGTTTCCCTGCCGAACGAGAAAGTCTGAGACTGAACAAACGGTCACACGGTCGCTGCCTCACTGACATTTTTATTGTAATTTAGAATGGTGGGTCGTAACAATGAACATAATTCTTACATAGTAAATACATTTTTGTTTTAATAATATCTGGTTTGGGGGATGCGCAAACCGTGCAACCTCCCCATAAGCCGTCACTGACACATGCATTTCATTTTTAGACCTGATAAGGAGTGTCTACTTTGGGCAGACCCTATTTACAGTTTTAGTTTAAAGTTTACATCTAGGGAAGTTTAAGATTTTTTTTAATGGAATGTTTATTGTAAAACGTTTTTCAAAACAAAACGACTAAAATGTCTATGTTTTGAATTTTGCAAAGACTAAAACATTTAAATTCCAGAACAGGGGAAGTTTGTAGCTGGGGGACAGATTCCAGTGTAATGTGTTTTAAAAAACACTTTGAAGTACACAAAGGGAAGTTAGTCGTACGATATTTAAGAGAATAACGAAAAAACGTAAACATTTCGCCCTGAAGATACCTTCTCAACATTTAGGAACTTTTACATCATTAAATTAACTTACTCCACCAAGTGATTTATTTACAACTATAAAAAGGTAACTGACTAAGAGAATTATGAAATACTAAATATATTCAGTAAAATATTTAAAACAATTAAAAGATCGTAAATTTATAACTTTAAAGTAAAATATCGGTGGAAATTATTTTACAATAGAAATATATTTTCGTTGATAATATAAAGTGAAATATAATTTCCAAGCTGATAATTTTTGTATAAAACTTAAATATTAAACCTAAGTAGCAAACTAAATTGTTTGAAACATGTAAGAGCTATAACAATAAATATGAATTTTTATACTATAATGGTTGAGGAGAGACAGGAGGAGCAGCATCACTAGAGCCATCCAGGGCAGCCTTGACTTTGGAGGGCATGCGGTATTTATGGAGAGTAATATTGGCAGGACAGACATGCTGAACCATGCGGTAATGACCCAAGATAAAGATGCCAGTACTGATCCTTCAGGACCCTGAAACCAGAACCCTAATCCCAGGCCGAGGGTAACATCAAATAGTCTATACAATAGATAATGACCACTATTAAACTAAGATAAATATTCTGGTCTTAGAACAAATTTTATATAAATTTTATAGAACAAATATATATATATATATATATATATATATATATATATATATATATATATCCCTTGTTTTGTTTTCTATTTATTTCATTTTAATTAAACATTATCATTTCATGATTTTTTAAATGGATTATTTGGAGTTTACTAATATTTTTATTTTGTACGATACGTGACGATATAAAATCTACCGGTAAAATCATAATATTAACTCTTTAAATTATTTACGATTTATCGCGATATAATCACTACCGGTATAATCTCGATATTATTAATCTAACTTTGTACGATTTATCAGAATATGAAAACTACTGGCAAAATCATAACAATAATTCTTTAAATTTTATAGGATAAATCGTATAGAAATAAGATAAATCACGGTATAAAAATTACCGGCAAAATCATAACATAATATCTTTAATTTTGTACAATTTATAACGATATAAAAACTACCGGTAAAACCATACTGTTAAAATTCCATTAAATCTAAATAGACTGAAACAATTCGTGGCATCACGAATGTAAAATAATTCAGTCCGAAATTGCTACATTACTGATTCCCTTTGCAACACAATGGAATCCACATACCATTCACAACTCGGCCAGCAAATCATAGCTTCCCGGCAAGCTTACACAACTATTCGGTGAATGAGTCATTCCGTCTGACCGAATGATAATGTGAGGGTAATAAATCCAAATAGCACAATGATCCAATCAACCACTATACACGCTGAACCACTGAATGGCTGGATACAAAAAAACACGCATGCTTAGCTGGTTGCCAATTACATACATACAGTACCTATGTTGTGTTATACATACCTTGGGTTGGACAATTAGCTTTATAAATGTGAAAACGAACAATGCACAGTGGCTAAAAAGCAATTTTATTTTAAATAACATACCAATTTAAACTTAGTAGTAAACATACCAATAGCTGGCAGGCTGCCCCACTAGAAAGTCATTAACTGGTAGTGGTTAACCACGTCTTTTTCGTAGTGGTTACATTTATTGCTCAATAATTTATTTATTTAATTTTTGAAGTAAACATAAACAATTATATATATATATATATATATATATATATATATATATATATATATATATATAAAGATTTTTTTTTTACTATGTAGGTATATATTTATAGGGGTTTTTTATTATATTTTTTAAAATGTTATTCGTTAAGAATTATCACAATGACTGTATGAAAATTAAAAATTCGGAAACTAAATAAGATAAATTTCAGTACTGATTTCTTTGGAGTTATGAGGATGTTTAATGTAGTGTAAAATTTAATTTTCTACATAAAATATAAGGTATGTATTTAATGCTAATAGAAATATTTAAAATGTCTAGAATACAATTTCGTTTTAAAAATTATAAAATATTATCTCAATGTGAGAAAATAAACAATTATATTTTTCATTAATATTCTATGTACAATTATATATATATATATATATATATATATATATATATATATATATATATATATATATATATATATATATATATGGTGAAATAAAATAATTTTCATAAACAAGAATATACGAGTATTACTTCACTTTATTGTTGATTGAAGCTTTTCTCTAATTTACATTAAAAGCATTTTCAAAATTCTTCTAAAATTTTTCTATTTTGGAAAGCTGATTTGATTTAAAAATAAACTCCTACAAAATTAAGAATAAACTACCAAGCGTCTTCTGTACACAAAATTGTCACTATCTTGAAACCAAGCATAAATCGACCACACACACACACACACGACTTAAATGAGTAGAACCAGTGACGGCGACAAATCAACCAATAACAGCCGTGGTAAAATATTAGTAAATTAGTCGCGACAGCGATATTTTGCCCAATCGCAACGGAGACAATCCCCCTTCTCCCTTCGGTCAAAGACACTGCACGATAATCAGCGCCGTGAGCCGAGCGGTGACAGCTGATCCAGTGACGGCGACAAAATCGACAAATGATAGCCGTTTCGTCCTATGACAGCGACAAATCAACCAATGGTATGCTTTTCATCCATTGACTGTGATTTGTTACCCAATCTCAACAGAGACAACTTCCGATCGATCCATTGTCACTGGATGTAGCATATTCCATATTTTGTCACTGGTACAATCAGCGACAAACGAATATCAGTGACAAGTCACCGTAGCAGAAAATTTCGTTGATCCCTATTTTGGCCTCGGCTGGTTAAAACAGTTTTCGTAGGCCTAAAAACAATGGAGTTTGGTGTTTAAGATGTCATTTTAAGTTTTAATAAAGGAAGTGTTACTATATTCCTTGTTTTGAGACCTTGGAATAACTGTAAATGAAAACACAGCCCCAGTGATGATTGTGTTGGACAAAATGCGAAGAAGAGGGATACTTGAAAGAAGCTAGACAACGTCGGGAAAGTGCCAAGAGGAAGTTGGAAAAAAATTTTGCTGAAGATCAAGACCTAGACCAGCGATGTTAGTGGGCTGATATAAACTAAACTTACTGTTTGAGGTCAGTACTGTAACAAGTCAACATTTTTGCTTCTTTCCGAAAACTGTGTTTTTTTTATAAATGACCCGTTATCTCAGAAACTACAATACATACAGCTTTGAAATTTGTATCACACATTCTTGTAGTATAACAAGAAATTTTTAAATTTAATAGCATTTATAATTTCTTAGACACCAAATTTTTTTAACCTAATTTTTTATAATAGCATTTTTTGTAAATCATAAAACTATGTAGTAAGTGGTAAATGAAAATACCTCCACGCGAAGTCTTCATATCCTACCAAATACCCACACAAAAAATTTCAGCCTAATACCTACAGCAGTTTTGAAGAAAAACGGGTCATAAATATGAGAAATTTAACATGGGAAAGAGAGGACCCTCCGACCCCCTTAGAGATTTGATTTTTTTATTTAAATGTTCGTCACATTTCTTGTAAAATGCTACTAACTGATGTTTTAAGAAATAAGCATTCATAAGGAATAGTATGCATTGTATATATATATATATATATATATATATATATATATATATATATATATATATATATATATATATAAACTCCTATTTAGTACATAATAAAGTTGATTTTACACTATAACATCTGATATAGTTTCCACAAAGAACTCCTACAATGTCTGTTGAGTTAAGATAGAAATGTCTTACTTATTGTATCATTTATATTTTATTTGTACTGTAGTAATATACTTCAACAAAGAACTTTATTGGAAGTTTTAGAAGCAGGCCACTTAGAAAGAAAGCACAGAGTATTGAGCTAGATAAACACAGATATTCCTTTTGTCTAGAAATTGTTATAAATCAAGAAGTTATAAAGCACCAGGCACGTTTGCATTGCTTTCATTGCAAGAATACCAATATAGGTTGTGCTATGTATCGGGAAATCAATGTACTGAACTAACCTCTACTTATCGATATGGGGGAAGTTATTGTATGGAGAGTATTTGAATAGCTTTAGCTAAATTTGTTAGTTTATACAGAGGTGTTGATGTTACATAATGTTTTAGCTTTGTAATGATTGATGTAATAACCAATCGCTTACGTTCGTGTTTACTAACTGAATCGTGGATGAGAAATTCCTTAACTTAAATTAGTTATTTTTGGGTTATTTTGTGTTATTGGTATTGTTGTCAAGATATTTATTACTAAAGCATTGTTATAAGATTTGTATAGAGTGATTAGGTTTTACGTTTAATACGTTTTCTAATTTCGTGTCAGAGGTATTACATTTGTTTGTATATTTACCTTCACGTAAATGTTTATTAATAAGCTATATTTTCTTATAGGCGTTTAATATTGCAGACAGAAAACTAGTTTTAGTGATTGTCGTTGCTCTTCATATAATTTTGCGCCTATTCTAAACGGCCTATAAGTTCTCGATTCTGTTGAAATAAAATAAATTTTAGAGACAACTTTACTAAAAGAATTTGTGATAGTTATTTAGTGAGTTTATT
The DNA here is from genome assembly GCA_036971475.1 of Prosapia bicincta. NCBI lineage: Eukaryota > Metazoa > Arthropoda > Insecta > Hemiptera > Cercopidae > Prosapia > Prosapia bicincta. The sequence continues at coordinate 116,726,876 of JBAIZL010000004.1, read as the reverse complement.
ATTAGAATCGCAGATTAGTAAGTGAGGCTATAGAATGAACTGCTAAGAATTGAAAAAAAGATTAAAAATGGCGTAAGACATAATACATATTGATGATAATTTTAATTTTTGTATAGGGTAACGACATATCACAGACAATTAATTGATCCTTTTGTGTTAACAAATCATGAAATGTGTTTTTGTAATCCGTCATTATCCTATATAAAAAATAATAGTTATTAACAGACATTAAATAAAAATATCATTATTAATAATAATTTTATATCAGGACTAATATAAATTGTTAATTTTATTTAAACAATTATCGACAACATGACGTTTGTGATCATATAAATATCAAACCACTAGTTTAGTGCTTTTTTGAGGAAATACTCGCGTTTCTTTTAATTAAATAAGTAAATTACTTACAAACTTATGAGGTGTTTTAACAATTGTTCCTTTTACTTAATCCCCACTACAGTTTATAGAAATTTCTGCTAAGACTCACCTGAAACATTAAGAAAAATAATATGAGTTTGTTTTGTCGTATAACACTTTTTATACATAATATTTTACAACGTATTATTTTTACCCTATTTCTTAAATTGCCTAGATAGTTAAAATGTCAATGCTACAAAATCATTTTTAAATCTACCTTACAATGGGAGCTCTACATTTCAGGAAACTATTGAAATATTATTTGAAAACTCCATAAGACATTACAACAATGCATTACAAATAATGTACATGTCACTTTATAAAGCACTCTAATAATGTATTTATAAAGTACCGACCGTGCAATGTAGGGCATCCTTTGTGTGCGTAGACAATGTTACGCTGTAGACAGCTATATATTTGTAAGAAACATTCTGAAAATAATAACATTGTTTCTACAAATAAACCTACAAATAAACAACATAAATTTGTTTAAATGGGTTATATAACTCATTCATACCTCAAACATTGGTAATACCATTGAAATATTAAATGTTGAGCATTTCTGCTGAGTTAAAAGATGAAAAAGGTATATAAGGCTAGGCTGAGAAATTTATATAAGCAATTGAGCTGTAAATAATTATATAAACACTCTTTACAAATAATTATGTAAATAAAAACATTGAATAGGTTTGAGTATTATGATATTTTTATTGTAAAATCCCCCAGAGTGAAATAATATTAAACTGAATTATATTGTACGTAGCCAATATTGAACTTGTCAACCTAACCACTAAAATTTCTACCACCTATCTGCTATAAATATAGTTTCAACAGCAACATTATCACCTTAAATACTGTGTTAACTTCGACAAACTCCAGTAGGCAGGCCCTAATAATTTTGGGTGTGCCAAAATAAACAGTCTGAAACTGAATCATCTGTAGTTGCCTTCTCGATAGCCTGTGCCGACTTTTGTTTGTTGCCGCGTATTAAAAATGATGTATTTCATTTGAGGTTAGTTTTTGGTGATATGGTGCAAACTACTGCAGTGAAAACTATGTAAATAAAATGTAATACAATAAAATAAAATCTTATATCTGTTTCAATACGGTTTATTTTGGCGCATACGGTATAAAAGTCCTTATGCGTTTTCCTTGTATACTTGAACTTTAAAGTTTAACAAAAACATATGTAACTTAAAGTAGTGAATTTGACAATGTATACATTATTCAATTTAATCTAAATCTGTCTAAAATTCCTGATGATGTTGGTACTGTTAGCCAACGTAAAGCTTTGAATTGTAAATTCAATTATAATTCTTGCATTTGTATTTTAACTTAGCTCTTTATATATATAAATATATATATATATATATATATATATATTTCTTCAATAGTAAGAATGATGTCAATTAACATTCACACAATATATATATGAACTAGAAACAACATCTATATATATTGTTTACATGTATCGAGAACTAACAATATTAGTACTACCAAGGTAAATTATACTACAAAATATTATAAAATATCTTTGTTATAAAAATATATAGCATTTGAAAAAGTTTTATTCTTAATTTCTACTAAGATTGTTGAGAAATCGTACTATTTAGTGAAAATTATTTAAAAATATTTTATAGGTTTGGTAATATTTTATAAACAGCTTTTATTATTAGTTTCATTTCAACCAAATAATTAAATTAAAAACACTTAAAGTATAACAAAAAAAAATAAATAAAAATGTGTGATGTTTTACCATAACCCTAACACTAACGCCAAAGATGCAGTCGGAGTGTTAATCATCTGTGGGTAGAGAAACCTACCCTAAACGGAAGTAATTACTTATCTGTGGCCACAGTGATTAAATACGTAATATTCAATCTCACACCGGTTGCAAGTGCTAATGTAACTGTAGGCTTTGCCTGTTTAGCGAGAGTTAATACGAGTTATGATTTTCTCTCGTTCAAGGTATATTCATATTTTAAAAGTTTGTGTTCTTAAGTATTACACACTGTAAATAGGTGGGAGTAGCAGTTTAGTTTTCAGTTTTTGCTTTTTACGTTTTATTATGTCTAATTGTTCCTTACAGTTCCATTATTTTCACTTGTTACTTGCCCCATCTTTTCTATTCTTTTTCCATCATCAGAAAGTGTTCTCAAGAGTATTTATTTTAAACACACTATAAAATCTTCGATTAGAACTAGCCCAGTATTACAGTCTACGTTTGGTTCACCAATCACACATCTATTGCCAACTTTCTAACAATTCTAGATATTTATCGCATATTTAGGAGATCCTTAATACGCATACTTGGTGGTTTAGATCCTCAGGAATACGGAGTTATGATACGCAATATATGTGCTTTACCTTCAATATTTACTAGTTTTTAAAATAATTAACATTCAAAACCAAAAACTTCATAAAATCAAAGTTTCGCTATAAAATAAAGCAATATAATATCCTAGCAGAGTACCCGTTTTTTGTACGGGGTTGACATATATTTGTATTGATTTAATTAATATTTGTATTTGGGTTGAATTTAATTTACTGAAATTAAATCCCAATAAATATATCAAACTATAGTGTATAAACGTTACCGATTATTGTCTTGAAAAACCAAGTGAAGGAATAGATTCTCCTTGTAACATGACATTTGTAAAATATAACTAACCTTGAAAGATGAATAATAAAGAAACATTTACTATCACCTTGACAGTAAGTGACAGAAAGCAAAATTGTAATATACCCTTAAACAAGAAATATATTTTTTAAAGCAAAGTTTTATTCTCGGGAATGATGTTAAAATACCCTTCTTTCAATACTATGTACGTTAGGGGAAACGTCAATAAAAGCATTTTAATATTTATCCCTAAATCACTAAAAAAACTGTTAAAAGCTAAACAAATTCTGCCACTTTTGACGCTAGGAACACTACTTCAAATGAGGGATGTAATGTAGTCAAAATAACTTAAGGGTGGCAGTTTCGGTAAAACATGGACAGCCGTAACGTAAATAATTGGTTTTCTGTAACGTTAAGGAAAACCGCGACAAGGAAAGAAAGGACAAACATCCTTATTAATATCCTTCCCTAGAAATTAATATTTGCTGAGAATCAATTAGAAATGACGGTTAGTCCGGGGCACCACTTAAGTGGGGATACGGTAAGAAGAACCTCCCCGTCAGCCGAAAATCAAGTAAATAGACAAGATTTGCACATTCGAAACTAAATTAATTGTGTTTAAAAATGACTTTTACAGCTGATTACAAACACACTCACTACAGGTGATTAAGGCAAGTATATAATGGAGTATAGATAATTGAGTTTTAAGGCAGTTTTCAAGGGCAGTTAGGCAGTGCCCTGATTGAATTTCAAAATAAAAATAGGCCTATGTGTTAACCAGGTACCCTAAGAATGTCCATGTAAAATTTCAACTCAATGGGTCCAGTAGCTGAATTGAGTAGCTGAATTTTTACGTGATTGAGTAACACGCACGTACGCACGCACGTACGTACTCACGCACACACGCAAGCACGCACGCACACGCACACAAATACACAGACAGAGACCATTAGATGTTTAATTAAAATACAGAATAGCTATACTATAGTATAGCTACAAAGTATGCAATCAAAACTTTGTTTAAAACGATAATAGGTTTACTGACGCTAGTTTACCAGTAATTGGATGAATTATAAGATGGCCTTTATCTTGTGTGCTACGAACTAATAAGGTATACCAAATTTGAAGCCATGTTTCTTATCGATCGGTTAGTTTAATATAAAATATTTGTTTTTATAACCAAGTATATTCTAACCTAATACCTTGTAGCAGTTGTAATTTAATAGTAGTAATGCTCTATTTCATAACATAATGTTAACTTGAAACAAATTATGCGTGCGTTCTAAATTGTTGTTGTTTTTGTTTTATTTTTTAACATTACTTTTGTGGCTTTATCATCAAGTTTTATTAGTTATACTATGTTCCTGACAAGTTACTATGTAAGTTGTACAATATCTATGACGTCTGGACAACCGACAGTTAACTATTTCCAAGGTCGATTTCATAAAAACGATCGAGTTATTAGCTACACAGAATGTTATGTAACTTCTTAGCTAAGCATTGAAATATAATTGTCGTTAAAAAAATTTGTTTAATTTTGTAATTTTTGTTTGAAGATTTTTTACGATAAATAACTAAGCAGTAAATATAAATCCTCTCCTTACATAA
>JBAIZL010000004.1:116669731-116717231 GCA_036971475.1 Prosapia bicincta | reverse complement strand
CTACTGCAACTAATAATTACTAAGCTTAAAAACATCAATGACTTTCAAATGAGTAAAAAAAATTTACTTCCTTATAATATAATTATTTAAACTGAACAAAATAATTGCATTACACACCAGTATTGTAAAATGCATAATGCAATAAAAATGTGTAATACGATTATACTACGCTAACATAGAAAACTGACAGACATGAATAATAAATGCATTTCGTCCACCGCATATAAAATCTCATCCTGAATAATACTAAAGCGAAAATACGTGATAGAGAATTGCATTATAGTGCCTGCATTGTTATTATGGAACGAGGTTGGGTTTTGTAACGTTTTGATGAGTTGAACATTAGCTGAAGTACAGGCGTTATATTGCATTATGAGTTGTACACGTATATATGTAGATGAGAAACATTGTTACGTTTAGTAATGACAATCTTAATTAAAAAAACGTCTTGACTAATGTTTTTATTAATTGTCTGATAACAACTATTCATTTTTTTATATATAGGCTAATGACAGATCACAGACAATTATGCTTTTTTAAACTCTCAACATTTCCAATTTCTTTCTAAACGTTAAAAGAAATTCGAAACGTTGAGTGTTAAAAAGCAAAATTGTCCTGATCTGTCAATCTATAGCGATCTGTAGCCTATATAAAAAACATGTTTAAAAATATTTTTACTAAATAAAGACATGTCTTAAACCTGCATTACGAGTTTGAAGGATGAAAAAATATTAACCGTTTTCTTAACAAAAATTATCAAAATTTGTTGTCACCCTGTTTTAGTCATCGGAAAGCTTTGTATTTCAATGTCACAATTGGCAATTTTTTTCTGAAAAATAAATTATCTGTGCTCGCATAGTTAACTATTAACGTAATGTGAAATTCTCGAGCTATAGCAAGATATTTGAAATGCGCAGTAGGAGAGTTCGATGACTAGTAGAGGTGGAAGGCCAGAGAGCTTTCTACCCCTCAATTATATCTAGGCACATTGTGGACAAGATATAGTAGTTGTGACTAAACGAAACGAATACGGACAAGTTATGGCAGTACTGATATCGCGGAACCACACTGCTGTAAATGTAAAGGAAGCAACTGCGTATTGGTTGGTCACGTCTCTGGCTATCTTGAGTGTTTTGGAGGTGAAATTTTATATTAAAAAATTAGATTAGAGGAACGTATTTATTGCTTCTTACTGTTCCTGTTGTATTATATATTTTTGTTGTAACTATGATTTCTGCGACAAAAGGCATTTTATAAGACCTTATTTCTTCGACAGTTAGGACCATACTGTAAATGGCATCGTGTTAAGACGTTAATTAGCGCGACAAGCTGTGTATTACCAACAATACTATTTCAAACGTACTAGATGTTATTGAGTAAGATTTGCACCTATTTTCATTTCTCTTTGTTTTTAGCGATTCATTACAGCTAATATTATATATACGTTTGTGCTTTTGTGTTTGTACTTGAAGCCGTAAAAAAAACGCGAAAAATGGAAATAATAAAATGTCCTGAGATAAGCTCTAACTAGACCGTCCGGGTTTTGGGCCAGGCATAGCATCACGTTTAGGAACCGCATTCGCCGTCTATATCAGTGCTGTCAGCACGGATGGTTAAGCCACAAGGTAACTCGCTGCGGTCGACTGCCCTGTCATGGCGTCCCACATTCTAGGGCTATCTGCGACAAGTATGGTGTCGCTGAGGTAAGATTCAGCGCTCGCTATTAGTTTTATAAATACAATTTTAAAAGAATATATAGAAAATTGTGCGAAGAGTTTTTAAAGTACAAAGTAATATATTCTACTGGTTTATTAACTTTTTTAAAGATTTTTTTTTTATTTACATATATTTTAAGTTCAAATGAATAGTATTAAATAAAATCATTATAAAAATGTTATACTATATCTGATAAAATTATAATGATTACTTTCTCATTTATCATTTCAACGCTTATATAATTATTTGAAAACCATAATAACGATATTGTAACCTTTTGAGCTATATACAAATAAAGCAAGCTTTAAACTCACGTGAATTAAAAACAACATATCCTAATTTTTTTTAAAATGTCATGAGAAATTGTCTTCGTTAGTATGAGATTATGAAGAAGCTTGCGGAGAAAGTAATTTTCCGACCCTAAGGCACCTTAAGTAGGTATACTAATTTCATGCTTTATATTGACTATGAATACATCTTGGTTTTCACATTTCTTATAACAGTAAAACGTCTAGTTAGTAAATACACCACGTAATGCGTTTGGTTATCTAAAAGACAACTTTACACCATAGGTAAATTTTAATACTACATGCACGTAAATATACCAATGGTAACTAACCATTGGTATATACAAAAAGAGCTTGTAATTTAAAATATTCCCTATGTTACCTAATACACACATAGTATTTATTGGACCCATGAGAGTAAGTACACTGAATGTCAGTAATACACCATATGAGATTATGTATTACACGTGACAGCAAATGTATCACATAAACACATTGTATGGGAAATGGAAAATTGCAAGATAATTCGCTTCCTATTTTATCACTTAATATTGTGATATATAAATTTATATATATATATATATATATATATATATATATATATATCGAATTTTGTATATTTAAAATGTTATATTGAATGACGGTTAGTGAAGGATAGGCAGTGATGTTCTGGTAGCAATATACTATTGTAAGTACTGATGTAATTTACTACTCACGTAGTTTAAGAAATATTCTTCACACAAAATGTCGTGTGGCTAGTGTTCTTACACAAATCTGTGAAATCCCCCCCCAAAAAAAAAGTATCTATTTTTATAACGTTACAAATAGAGTCTGAATAGCACCACACTTTGAACAGAATGAACTCTATTAATTATTTATTTTTGAAGTCTTTCAAACGCTAATAATTTTATTTCATTTAAAACAATTTAATTGTAACCACTTACACATTGAGCTACTCTTTTATGTCTTTATAGCAATTAATCGTCAAAATACTTTTCAACCCATACATTTAAACCACAAAAAATATAATCGTAATTAAGTTATATTGTTCCTAATGAACAACTCCATTAATATATGTTCTCAAGTTGTCTTTATTGTTTGACATGTATAAAGCCCGTACTGTCAATAAAACCTAGAAAGACATCCGTAGACTTTCTGAACCCATACAGTACGTACCTGCAGTCGTCTACGCTTTAATACGGCTTTCCTATTCAGACTATATATATAATTAGAAATTTGTTCTCTATGTTGCATACATATTGGGCCATTAACAACAGTTTAAATAGAAATAAAATCAAAGAAACATTGTGCAATGTATCAAAGTAAACTAACGACTACACGGGAACTAATTAGTCTAATAATATATTCCAATAATTTTTTGATAAGGAAAAACAACACATTGCATTTACAAAGTTTAAACACTTTTTTCGAACTGTAACAACACCAAAAATAAAATTTACGTCAACGTGTCAATATTTATACAATGTACTGTTAAAAGTTACAAACAAATAATGCATTTATTAAGTAATCGTTTCTACTACCAGTGAGCAGTACTGGCGGTTAGGCTTCATTGAGTGTTTATTTTAACCTTTATTCTATAAATAGTTTTCCTGATCCTGTTATATAATAGTGATGAGGTTTAAACACGATTCAAGACCGAGGACCAAATTGCTATTCTTCTAACTTTACTATATTTCTACTAATCACGAAGTACCGGCGAAGCTGGCAACTCTTGGGATGCTGGCATTTATAAACCCTCCGGAACAGTAACAAATAGACCATAAGGAATGTTTTCCAATAGAAGCATAACTTTACATAACATTTCCAATTTGTAAAAAGACTCAACAAAGGAACAATTGAATTTCTTTTTCAATCAAGTAACGTTCTAAACACCTATCTTACACGAAATTGATGGGTTTTACATATGTTAAAACTAATTGTATTACGAGCATCTGGTTTCATTAGGTCATTCGACAATGGTCGAGAGTTTAGCCTCGCTTCTTGCCGTAGCGTTGGAGCCTGGTTCACTGAAAATAGAGAGATTGATTTCGGTTTTGAGACCATTAAAGATATTAAGTTAATTAGCAACGGTAAAAATTAAAACAGATACCTTTCACTACATATTTCTTAATTAAAACAAACAAAGTAGTTTAATTAAACAGACAGACTAGTTTCGACAACCATGTCGCCTTCGTCAGCGCTTCACCACTTCTGATATTGGAAGTCATCAGTCAGGTATTAAAGGTTTCAACAAAATTAGTGCTAATCAAAAATAGTTTTATATAGTTGAAATTTAAAAAATTGAATTGCACAGTTTAATGTTTTAAACGTATTTTCTATTCTAAAGTAGTGACAACCGCTTACGGCAAAGTGCCTGACTGGTTAACCCTTTCTGTGATATTCCGGGCTCTGGGTTAGGTAATGTTATGAATGTTTTCTGGATGTAGATATTTAATATGTAATCAATGCACACTTGTGAACACTTTTCTCATAACACATTTTTTATTAATCATAACATGTTCTCGGCAACCATGATGCCCTTATTAGTGAGTTTAGTTTCATCATATACTGATGAGGGTAACATAGGTGACGAGACATCTTCTGATTAATAAAATGTGTTTTATAAGACACATTTAATTATATATATATATATATATAAGATATTCATATAACTCATATATATGTGTATATATATATATATATATATATATATATATATATATATATATATATATCGAATTTATATATATATATAAACGTGTCTTACAAAACAAATTTTATTAATCAAATTAATAAATTACATTATTAAACAAATATATATATTTATTATGGTGATATGTTTTCTTGTAATATAGTTAATAAATTAAAAATATTTCAAAAAGAAGAATACGTTTAATGAATATATTTATTCAAAGCTTTTCGCCGATAAAATAGTACCAGCATCTTCAGGAAAATAATTATCTAATAAAATATTTTTACAAAATTCCTTAATTTTACAAAATCTAAAATTTTTATAGAATTTTGTAAAATTTTATTAGATAATTATTTTCCTGAAGATGCTGGTACTATTTTATCGGCGAAAAGCTTTGAATAAAGATATTCATTAAAAGTATTCTTGTTTTTGAAATATGTTTAATTTATTATATATATATATATATATATATATATATATATATATATATATATATATATATATAACCGAAACATTATTACAAATACATATTGTTATAGAAAAATAATTTTAGAAAAGCAATATTTTTTTGTAAGTTGAAGTAGACAATAGCAAACTGCAGTCACAGTCACAAGGCAGAGGCACGAGTAGATTACCCCCAGGTTCTACGCGAGATTACACCTCAGGTGTTCAACAAGCGGTAATCAATCAGATCCTCGGCAACAGCGAGTATTGAGGCTGATTGAATCTATTCTTAAACATCCCTTTCCCGCTGAAATTGAGTTTCCTTTCGCAATTGAAAATAGACGATCATGGTACAAAGATGGTTCTAATGTATGCAGAACATACCACACTATTGTCGGTAAATAAATTTAGTTAATGGAGACATCTATGAACGGTTTGTGATTGGATTGCAAAACAATCCATAATGCAAATTAAACATTTACAGTATCTACACAAAATCGATCATATTTATTTAAAATTGCCATTACAATATCCTATTTTACAACTCCATATGTCTATTGTTCAATTCTTAAAAGCTATTCGTATTGATTTGCGCCTAAGCTAAACAGTTATTGAGCAACCAAATTTTTCGCAGGAGCCTCTGAAAGTTAGAAATGGTTTTCTATTAAACAATTGTCAATTACGAGTTATTTATAATCAAAAACTGTTAAAAGATATAATAAATGCTTGAATTTGTATGGTGAATATGTAGAAAAGTTGAGAAAAGCTGTAGTTTTAACATGTATGTAATAAAAGTTTTGTATCTCAACTGGTTTATTTTTTATTTCAAACGGAGGTTACTTTGTGGACCACCCTCGTATTACTACATTATAATCATGAGTATCTGCTGTTGACAACCACGTTGTGAGTGCTCTTAGGAAGTGGCTATACATAGGCTATACTTAGGAAGGACCGAGTGACATATTACAGCGCATTGTTAGAAACTATTATATCAGTATTGTGAATGCAAAACTTATATGCAAATACCACAATTTTATTTCGAATATATGTTTTTATGAACGACGTTTGAATACAAAGGCCGTATTACATCAGTCTAAAAAATAAAGTGTCTCTAAATGTGTTCCAAAACATAAGTAAATTTTAAAATGTTTAGTATCGCGACCAAACGAGGAAAAAATCCTGACATTTTTATTTTGCATTTATTAGTTTTCACGCAATGTTTTAAAATTGAACTAAATTTAATTACGATTTGGTTTCTATTTGAATGAAAAATAAAATACTAATACAAATAAAACTCACTCATTCAATCAAAAATTAGGGAATGAAAATAATATAAAAATTACAAAAACGCACACATTATCCTTATATAATTTATATATATACAAACATCCCTCCTATATGTAAACCATATAAGGTATAAACACATTCGATATTTAAAGAAAAACCTATCACAAAATGTCGAACACAGTATCCTCTGCTCGTACTATGTCTGAATTTTTACCCAAAGAATAAAGAAGTGGGATCAACTTATATCTTTCCGAGGTATATTGTTAAATTCTCCTATATATTGATTTTAGTTCGTTTTCTAATGCTCTAACTTGTATTACACAAATACGATTCAAGAGATGGCAATAACAAGGCTTTGCAAAAATGTCGTTATAAGGAAATACATACGTCATTATTTTTAAATTATACGTTTTGTAAAAGTATGTATATCATAAATACTATTGTCTATGTGTAATTTAAACATGGCGGGACATTGTGAAGGAAGCCAAGGCTCACCACGGTCTGTAGCGCTACGTAGTGAGTAAGTAAGTAATGTGTAATGTAAACATAGCGGGACATTGTTATGGAAGCCAAGGCTCAGCACGGGCTGTAGCGCTACGTAGTGAGTAAGTAAGTAATGTGTAATGTAAACATGGCGGGACATTGTTATGGAAGCCAAGGCTCAGCACGGGCTGTAGCGCTACGTAGTGAGTATGTAAGTAATGTGTAGTGTAAACATGGCAGGACATTGTTAAGGAAGCCAAGGCTCACCACGGGCTGTAGCGCTACGTAGTGAGTAAGTAAGTAATGTGTAATGTAAACATGGCGGGACATTGTTATGGAAGCCAAGGCTCACCACGGTCTGTAGCGCTACGTAGTGAGTAAGTAAGTAATGTGTAGTGTAAACATGGCAGGACATTGTTAAGGAAGCCAAGGCTCACCACGGGCTGTAGCGCTACGTAGTGAGTAAGTAAGTAATGTGTAATGTAAACAAGGCAGGACATTGTTAAGGAAGCCAAGGCTCACCACGGGCTGTAGCGCTACGTAGTGAGTAAGTAAGTAATGTGTAATGTAAACATGGCAGGACATTGTTAAGGAAGCCAAGGCTCACCACGAGCTGTAGCGCTACGTAGTGAGTAAGTAAGTAATGTGTAGTGTAAACATGGCAGGACATTGTTAAGGAAGCCAAGGCTCACCACGGGCTGTAGCGCTACGTAGTGAGTAAGTAAGTAATGTGTAATGTAAACATGGCAGGACATTGTTATGGAAGCCAAGGCTCACCACGGGCTGTAGCGCTACGTAGTGAGTAAGTAAGTAATGTGTAATGTAAACATGGCGGGACATTGTTAAGGAAGCCAAGGCTCACCACGGGCTGTAGCGCTACGTAGTGAGTAAGTAATGTGTAATGTAAACATGGCTGGACATTGTTAATGAAGCCAAGGCTCAGCACGGGCTGTAGCGCTACGTAGTAAGTAAGTAAGTAATGTGTAATGTAAACAAGGCAGGACATTGTTAAGGAAGCCAAGGCTCACCACGGGCTGTAGCGCTACGTAGTGAGTAAGTAAGTAATGTGTAATGTAAACATGGCAGGACATTGTTAAGGAAGCCAAGGCTCACCACGGACTGTAGCGCTACGTAGTGAGTAAGTAAGTAATGTGTAATGTAAACATAGCGGGACATTGTTATGGAAGCCAAGGCTCAGCACGGGCTGTAGCGCTACGTAGTGAGTATGTAAGTAATGTGTAACGTAAACATGGCGGGACATTGTTTAGGAAGCCAAAGCTCACCACGGGCTGTAGCGCTACGTAGTGAGTAAGTAAAAAATGTGTAATGTAAACATGGCGGGACATTGTTAAGGAAGTCAAGGCTCACCACGGGCTGTAGCGCTACGTAGTGAGTAAGTAATGTGTAATGTAAACATGGCGGGGCATTGTTAAGGAATCCAAGGCTCACCACGGGCTGTAGCGTTACGTAGTGAGTAAGTAAGTAATGTGTAATATAAACATGGCAGGACATTGTTAAGGAAGCCAAGGCTCACCACGGGCTGTAGCGCTACGTAGTGAGTAAGTAAGTAATGTGTAATGTAAACATGGCGGGACATTGTTATGGAAGCCAAGGCTCAGCACGGGCTGTAGCGCTACGTAGTGAGTAAGTAAGTAATGTGTAATGTAAACATGGCGGGACATTGTTAATGAAGCCCAGGCTCACCACGGGCTGTAGCGCTACGTAGTGAGTAAGTAAGTAATGTGTAATGTAAACATGGCAGGACATTGTTATGGAAGCCAAGGCTCACCACGGGCTGTAGCGCTACGTAGTGAGTAAGTAAGTAATGTGTAATGTAAACATGGCGGGACATTGTTAAGGAAGCCAAGGCTCACCACGGGCTGTAGCGCTACGTAGTGAGTAAGTAATGTGTAATGTAAACATGGCTGGACATTGTTAATGAAGCCAAGGCTCAGCACGGGCTGTAGCGCTACGTAGTAAGTAAGTAAGTAATGTGTAATGTAAACAAGGCAGGACGTTGTTAAGGAAGCCAAGGCTCACCACGGGCTGTAGCGCTACGTAGTGAGTAAGTAAGTAATGTGTAATGTAAACATGGCGGGACATTGTTATGGAAGCCAAGGCTCAGCACGGGCTGTAGCGCTACCTAGTGAGTAAGTAAGTAATGTGTAATGTAAACATGGCAGGACATTGTTATGGAAGCCAAGGCTCACCACGGGCTGTAGCGCTACGTAGTGAGTAAGTAATGTGTAATGTAAACATGGCGGGACATTGTTAATGAAGCCAAGGCTCAGCACGGGCTGTAGCGCTACGTAGTGAGTAAGTAAGTAATGTGTAATGTAAACATGGCGGGACATTGTTAAGGGAGCCAAGGCTCACCACGGGCTCTATCGCTACGTAGTGAGTAAGTAAATAATGTGTAATGTAAACATGGCGGGAGATTGTTAATGAAGCCAAGGCTCACCACGGGCTGTAGCGCTACGTAGTGAGTAAGTAAGTAATGTGTAATGTAAACATGGCGGGACATTGTTAATGAAGCCAAGGCTCAGCACGGGCTGTAGCGCTACGTAGTGAGTAAGTAAGTAATGTGTAATGTAAACATGGCGGGAGATTGTTAATGAAGCCAAGGCTCACCACGGGCTGTAGCACTACGTAGTAAGTAAGTAAGTAATATGTAATGTAAGTAGTTTATAAAATATAAACCGCATACATATTTTTGGTAAAATTATTATTTCAAATAAATGTGCTAACTTGTACAACCAATGTCATTTGAACAACAGACTAAACTTTTCTAACTTGAAGTTTTAAAGCTAAAAGGCTTAACTGTAACACGTAAACAATAATTGTCTGACGTCATCGTGTTTGCTCCCAAAGTGGCGCCAAGCGAATCAGGTTTTGCGATAAATAAAAGGAGTTTGGACGCCAAGAGACTAACATAGGATTCCTAGTTGCAGCTGGAGGGGGAACTATTCTAATCCTCACAGGATCAGCTTTATGTCAGTTAAAATCCTTACTCTCTTCCTCCTACGTCTCAAGTACACTTGAACACTAATGAAGACAAACAATTAAATGCAAATTGCATCTTAATAATCCTCTCAATGTTATTTCTCTTGAGTTTAAACACTAAGCATCGTCTGGATTTTAATTTACACTGGATATTTTTAAATGTATTTTTGTTAACAATATATATCTATATGTATATCACAGAAACTGAGGATATTCAAATAAAGAATTATTTATTAATTTGAATTATTATATATATATATATATATATATATATATATATATATATATATATATATATATATATATATATATTAAGACAACATAGGTATTCAAATACAAGAATATTTATTAATTGTTATTCAAAGCTTTTCGTTGGTAAACAGTACCAACATCATCAGGAATGAAAATTACAATAATGTAATTATTGTAATTATTACAATATGCATTATTGTAATTTTCATTCCTGATGATGTTGGTACTGTTTACCAACGAAAAGCTTTGGATATAAATTAATAAATATTCTTGTATTTGATTACCTATGTTGTTTTAAATTATTAAACAAGAAAACGTATTATATATATATATATATATATATATATATATATATATATATATAAATATATATATATATAATATTTTACAATCCAATTTTGTAAAATACAATTGAGTTATAAAATAAATAGAAGACGATAAGTTTAGTGCAATATTATGTCCCTGTTTTTTATCCTGTGTTTTAATTTCTCTAAATTATCATCGTTTTTCTTAGACCCTTCTGTTCCAAATTGTAACACATATATTAAATAGTCTAATCTTCAAAAACGTTTGTAACTTACGACTTTTTGTTTTGATGTTTTAATTTTCCCTATTTATCAAACAAATTCAATTTCGTTCAACTTTCAGTGGTCTTAATAAAGCTATATGCGCACGCACGCACGCACCCACGCACACACGCACAAAACACACACACACACACACGCACGCGCGCACACACACTGCAACGGTCCTTCGCCCCTCTCACTCTCATACAACCTCAACCTGCTACCTGTCGGGAGTTTCCTACCATCTAGTTACATGAGCAAGTATTTAAAATCCCATCTAATAAGTATACCCTGGGAACGTTGTCTATAAAGTGTATTTAAAGTCATGGTAAGGTCAGTGGTCTGTCATATGGTCTAATTTATGTCAGCTGAAAACACATAGAATTTATCACGTCATAAATTTGTCTTACCATGCTTGGAAGACATCTCTCCACCATGCTCCTGCTTTAGTGAGGTCCGTGCAAGATAGAGTCTTACCATATCCTCCTAAAAGAGATCCTGTGTCTCATATGGTAAAACCTGCCAGTGAGTATCAACTCCAGGGCTTTAAAGCAAAACCAACTAGTCCTTAAGCTAGCTCATAATTTATAATTTAATTTAATTAATTTCTCTGGATGGTTTGCTCGATTATCTTTAGGTTGCACAGTGATTCCCAGCTATTTATTATTAAATAAATATGACTGACTCTAATAGGCTAGATTTTAATAATTGTATTGATTTTATTAATTTACTAGTTGGGAAATAATTAAATTTATTATATTTGTACACAGGATTAATTCAATAAAATTTGCTCTTTTAGCTGTTGTTGGAAACTGAATTTAATAATAAAGAAATTTATAACTGAAATAAATTGAATATATTCTTGCAAATGGTTACCTACCAAAACATAAATGAAAGTTTCCTTAAATAAACTAAAATTACTTTGATATTTATTGCAGGGAGGTTAGCTAAGTTTATTTCAATTATTATAAATTTCAAATTTAATTTATGATCTTATTTTGTGCCAGCAGTTAAATGACATTCAATAAATTTACATATTGTATTATTTAAACCAAATTTGTTACTAATTCTACTACCACAGAAAACATTGATTTACAAGCTTATGAATTTATATATATACATAAATTGAAATATTTTAATTAAAACTAAATTTCAAGTTTTATCACTCATTCAGAAAATACTAAATAATTTGTGATTGACTTTGTGTAATAATTTCTGGTTGAGAAATTATTTATATTTTTCTACAAGTTAAATATTAATAAATAATTTTTCCCAGTTTATATAACTACTGGTTGTAACAAACTTTACTGCATTTCCTTAGATATTATGAATGAATTTATTTTATAAATATGCCTAATATTCTTTTTATCTTCTTCCATATGCTTTACTACTTCTCTATTTGCAAACATTTGAACATTTTTACATAACCATTTTTTTAAACAAATAATTTTGTAATTTTCGATTTTTTAATTTATTTTTCAAGGAAATAAAGCCATTATTTATATTTTTACACATTTAAAGCATTTATTTGAATCTTTGAATCTTTGGAACGTGTTTCAAGATCAAATTTTATTTAATTACTAAATTTGTATAGAAATCATGACTTGCATAGATCTCGCACTTTCCTTGATACTTCCCAAGGTCCTAGGAGATTACTTTATGCTTCCAGACTGGTAGTTCTTCTCGTCTGGAATTCGGTTCATCCAGGAAGCAGGAACGGACAAATTCGGCAAAGCCAGTTTCTTGACAACTGAAAATTTTAACGGTGATTTTTCATATTTCGATGTCTAGTTTTCACTAGACATAAATTAAGACATACTGCATTATTCCCGCACTCTGCGGCCTCGAGTTAGTATGTATGTATGTATATATTACTCTCAAATTTATTGTCTCTCTCTCAATAATAACATGTTGACTCTAGCTGAATGGTGGCGACAGACTGGCGGGGCAGGTGGTTGCTCTGAAGCCGGTTATTTGGTTACCTTATAGAATTGTGTAGTTGTGTTATGTCAGCTATCAGCTCGTGTAGTCAGTTCTTTGTGTCTGTTTCTAGGGCAGCACGTGTTGATGGTCGCGTTCGTTACGATATATGAGTGTGTAATTAAAATAATATAAATGCCAGCTCCTCAAATAATGTCACAATCTAAGTAGGCAACACTCCACGTGTTAACAGGTCCGTGTTTTGACATACTGTGGATTTGTGAATATCTTTGTGTATATAAAAGCTATTTATACTTTCTGATATTGCAGTTCGAACATGTAGGCTATTTGCGTTTCTCACCATTGTCATTCTATGTTGTTTCCCTGAAGCTTTCCACTTGTGTATATTGTTTCCTTATGCTTGAACAATAGTTTACACAAAAGTAATCCTAATTAATTATAACTTCCTAGATTTAGTATACACTGTTCTAAAAACCTCTGTCTGCTCTCTTCCATGGTTTATAAAACTATATAAGGCTACATATTCTCATACCAATTACACATGCATACTTTGAAGTATATAACACAAGTAGCCTTCGTAAATAATATTTTCCTGAAGGTGTAAGTTGAGCTTTTACAAATAAAACTGTTGAAAACATGTAGAAATATAGCACTATTTGCATATTTCTATTGCAATGTTGCAATCTAGAAAATATTTTGTCTTCTCTTTTCGTAAGGCAAACATATTATAAAACAATTATGAATATGAAGTCTATTAAGTTTTGTTTTTTATCCTGCAAAACTTTACGTAAAGTAAACATTTTCTTGTAAAATTATATTCAAGCCAGTTATTTGTTTGCAACAAACTTTTTCAACAAGTTTCCATTTGTTAAGTAAAGAAGTATGCAGGAATACAAAGTTAATAGATATTCTGAGAAAAATGTTTTATAATTTAACGAAATATGAAAACGTTTCTCTCTTTTATACATTATTTTAGTACTTGAGAATTAAAGAAATTCTAAATATTTCTATAATTGATTTGTAAGATGTATGCTTTTAGTGTATGAAACACTTGTTTCTCATAGTACTACAAATTTTATGTTTCTGTTGACAAGTAATAAATCATATTTGGCATTTACTGAATAGGATATATTCATAAGATATTTTCTTAGAGTCGCATTGATTTATAAAATATTTATACTTGGATATTTACCCACAATGAGTATCTTTCTCGACCATTCTAAGCTTAAAAAGAAATGTTTCACGTCTACAATTATTTTAGGCCACTTTGGAATGTTTTTAAGGCTTATGAAAGTTCCAACTACAGCAGTATTGACGATAATC
Source organism: Prosapia bicincta (assembly GCA_036971475.1). NCBI lineage: Eukaryota > Metazoa > Arthropoda > Insecta > Hemiptera > Cercopidae > Prosapia > Prosapia bicincta. Next base: position 116,703,237 of record JBAIZL010000004.1, on the reverse strand, counting down.
GTGAATATCAACAATTAATTATATCAGAGCAAATTAGATTTTATGTATGTTAATACTTGCTAAATTAATTGTTGAGTGTAACATTATAACACTTATATTGCTTACATTGTTTTTATAACAAAATATTGAACTTTTCAGCCAATTACAATTTATATATAAGAATTAATTTTTAAATATATATGAATACAGTTTTCTGCTTTTCCTAACGTTACAATATTTCCTCTGTTGACGCGTTTCAGAGTGACTACATTTTCAAAACCTGAATCGTACTTTTAAAGTGATGAGAATGGAGTTATTTCGAAACGCGTCAACAATAAAGTCTTTTAATGTCAGATAAGGCAGAAAACTGTTTCAAATACATACAAATATTCCTAACAGATTGAAATTGAGTATATTACGAACTTATGTGAAATATAATTTTTGAAATATAAATCTGTTTCAACGCTAAAATGTATTAAAAATATAATTTTAAGTTTTAATACGTAAAATATTTCTTTAAAATTTAAATTTATAAGGCTTGTATACCAGAATAACACTTTTTATTTATAATGTTCCCCAGTTAGCAATAATAATTAGCTGATATTCAGTTTTCAAGATGATGATAAAATTAGTTTTTAACAAATTTTTCAGTCTAGAAACAAACCTTAAAATAATATACGATAATTATAAATATAGACAAAGATTTAATTAGAGTTTAAGGTACTCAAAAAACCAATTTAAAAACGAATTTATTATTTCATAATTTAGTTTGTACTCTTTAAATTACGAAATGTTGAGCGATACGGTAAAAATACGAGCACCCTTAAAGTGATCGTCCGCAAGACGATCTAAGCTTTAATCCATCATTGTTTCACAGAGTGCTTGGGTTACTATAGACGGAGTGATAAAAAGGATTTACAAAGAAAAACCTGTCATTATTACAAATTAAAAGAGCAAGTTGCGGCCGTTAACAGACGACAGATCAAAAGATAAGATACACTGTATTGAATCTCAGAGCACGAGACAGTGAGAAAAGGACAATACTCCTGGTAAAGGAATAAAATATAGTGTGTATGATGTTACCTGTCTTGCGGACCGATCTGCTACCTGCCTCATCCATCTGACCGGTCCAGAAGACATACTATGTCATAGAGATATTAAAATTACAGCAACAACAAATTGTTAGGGTAAACAGTCACGAACGTAAACGCAGTTCTGATGTTCGTCGATCGTAGCAATGAAGGAATACATTAACAAGAAGTACTTTTAATTCAAGCGATAGAAAACACTATTGCAACAGAACAAGCTAAATAATTATAAGTTATTGGAAATATACACAGAAAAAAATAGAATAAATATGGTCTATAGGTAAGATTTTATGTTCTACTTTGATAAGAAGTAGCTCTTCAATGTAATGGAACGAAAAATTATCCCATACTTAAAAAACAAAATTATAACGGCCTACAGTACAAACACTTATTATAAGATTCGTCAAATTAATTTAAATAAGGTCATTACTCATTTAGATAGATATCACAACAACCTTACAAAACCTGTCCAGATCCATAAGGTCGCCTATTTTGTTATTGATGTATGTGACGAGACAATTATAGATTTATTATTTAAACGTTTCGACAATATAAAGTGGTAAAAAAATAAAGTGGTATACTATTATAAAGTTTATTATAAGACTAGAATTTACAATAGCATCTTCAAGTTTTATGTTGGGACTGAAACACGTAAAACATTTCTCGTAGACAAATAAATACAAAAGTTTACCCGCCCCCTACATCGTGCAAAGAGAAGGTACATCACCATTAGAAGACTATGCTTGACATTTACAACCCCTCAAAGACCAATTTTAACAATAAGGGATGCTGAATTGGCAACTTGTCAAAATTTAGCTTCTACTCCAAACTTTAGCAACAAGCATGAGTTCCAGGCAAGCCCAGATAATTCTAAATTATTGTCTGAAGTTTTGTAACAAGTATAACTATGTAACCAGCCTACTAATAGTTTATCCAGGTATGCTCTGCATATTTTTGGGCACATGATTTGTGTATCTACAGCGCGTAACAGATATGCAGAGCCTAACATTATCGCTAACAAATACAGTATAAACTATTTCTACATTATAGCAGTTCTACATCGATTTCGGAGATCAATAGTGTCGTATAAACGAAAATTTAAATCATAAACCTTCTAGTTAAATAAGATTGAAATCTATTTTATGTATTATATTAAAAAATTACTAGTTTAGCCTAATTTCACTCTGCAATGTGGGGTTAACATACACTTCCAGAGTAATATAACATTTGTTTGACAATAGATTTGATAACATAAGAGTATTGTCAGTGACTTAAAAAAAATCAATATGTAATAGAAAACATTATGACCTACGTACATGATAAATAGGTATCAGTATTCCTGAACGAAGTATACGAGATGAAGGAAGATAACGGAAGACGGTCCTTTCCGGAGGAATTATTATAAACTACACAAGGCGATTAAAAGGACCACTTATTATCAGTTCCAAGAAAACAATTACCCCACTGTTTAAATGTTTCACATGTACATTTCCGTTTTCTAAATAAGATGTTGGTAAAATACAGTTATGGAGTGATAATTCAGTGTTAAAATCTGTCATAGAAAGACGGAAAATTGCATTGAAAAATAGCATCATACTTCTTGAAAGTGTTGTAGAATTCCTCGAATATCTCAAAAGTTCCATCATGTGTTGGAAAATAAAATGTAAAAAAAATCTTATCTACCATTTTAGAAAATATAGCGAAATGACTAGCTTCAAAGATACTCAAACTGGATCTCGAGAATATAAAGAAGAATAAGGGAGACATAGTAAGGCTCCACTGTATCTGCAGTATCCGCAGAAGCTGAAGATTTAATAGAGGAAAGGAAAGAAAGAAGCAAGCAACCGAGAAACAGCTCCAACTGTAACGGTATCTTTGAAAACACATCAGGAAAAACCTGGATTAAATATAAGATTGAGTAATATGGAGCAAAGAACTATAAGAGAGGAAACAAAATGCCTTTGGCAGACAATTGAAGTAAATCAAGATATAAAGACAGATCATTTTGGTAAATGTATTGTAATTTCTATTGGATAAATAGGAACCTTTGAAAGGCAGTTATTTAAAATCCCAGCAGAAAGCTTTAGATGGCATTACAGTAGAAGAAGGTAAAAACTGCTCTTGATAATGAACAAAGGTAAGGCTTGGGATGGCGTAAGATAGAAGAAATACCGAAAAAGAGGGAGGAAGAGAAAGGGAGAGAGAGAGAGAGAGACAGAAAGATAGAGAAGGGTTTTGAAGAAACTGAACTAAAGTAATTATATTGGAAACAGTAAAGCATGAGGAAAAATTTCGACACAGCTACTACAAAAAATAGTTGACTCATTTATATCTGACTGTTTTTTTGTATAAAACAATTACAATTTTTTAAATAATAAAATAAATGGTTTTTTCATATGAATGAAAAATTTAGTTTCACAAAATTCTTTGAGCACTGTGGAATAATCTATACCAATGACAACAAAATCAGAAGCACAGTAGCTAATAATAGAGAAACATAATAAAAACAAAGTTTACAAAGTCACAATTAATTAAACCCTTATCCACATTTCGATTACCCCACATTTAACCTGAAAACACTTAATCAGTGAACAGGGATTTAAATAAATACTAGGAACTTTTAGGGGCAAATGCTCTTATTTATACTGAAAAAAAAAATTAAAATTGTGTATAATATTTTTATTTTTCAATATTATATTTTTATTTTAATAAATGCATTAAATATAAAAATAAATGTATAAATACATTTAAAAAAAATTTAAAACACAAAATAATAATAATAACAATAATGTAAAATAGATCACTCTCCTGAGTAAGGGGGTTTGTGTCCTGTAGTTAGATTAATTTTATAGTTTGACTTTTTATGTTTTATATTGTTTGTTTTATTTAGCTTGTACGATAAGTTGACAATATGTTGTAGCCAAGCACTGAGGAAGGCGACATTGTCGCCGAAACTAGTCTGTTGTGAACCAGTGTGTTTGTTTATTAAAAACTAATTTTTGGTGAGATTTTGATTCAACTATTTTGACTTTTACCTTAGTAATAAGATAACAGTTCTTAACATTAAAACTGAACCCAAATCTACCTGTATATTATCATGCGATTCCCTCTTGTTTTGTATGAAGTATTTTACAAGATGTAAGGAAAATTTTAAAGATTTTGTTAATTTTTATTTTTTATGAAACACTTTTCTTCATAGAAAGACCAATTGGTAGACATAGGCTAAGTATGTATCAACTTATGCACATAACGTTTAATACTGTTAAAATATTTATTTGTTGATTGCATCTTCACGTGAGATATTCTAGTTAAAATATTTGTTAGTTTACAAATCATACGCAGCTCGTTTTCACTGCAATGTATTCCTAATGGAGCTTTACGGTAATATTTAGTTCCTCAAAACCATAAATGTTGAGTTTGAGAAAAGCCTATATTTTCCAGAAGCCCTTTCGTGTCAATATCTGTAATTTGAGTCATCTCCAAACTATGAACGACCTTCCAAAGTCCCACAATCTTTCTCTCAAAATTCAGCTTACGAAATTATATATTAGGATTAGTTTTATTTATAAATTTGATGTTTGCATATATTTGAGTTTATTTTTATATTTGATTAATTTATTTGTTTTGGGCATTATTATTAAACATATTATTTTTTAACATTTATCACGATATTTTTAAAAGGTTTTCAAGTTAATAGAAAGGTTTTGGTAAAATCAAAGGTAAATTTCACAATGAATGTCCATTGTCTAATATTTCTACATCCAAAGAATGCCCTATTCGGGAACATCTATTAACAAAATTACAATATGTAAAATATACTTATAAAATAAAATTATATATTAAAAATAATTAAGAGACTGTAACTTTTATTTAATATTGGAATTATTTTACAAACGCCAATGCTTGTACATAAAATTCCAGGTAAACTCTTTTATATCCCTTCAAAGTCAATAGATTCCTTCTATTATCTCACACTCTCCTGCTATATATCTTGTGCAAATTATCAATCGTTAATAAAATACTTTTTATTCACCCAATCATGTTTAAACACATTTTTCAACATATAGTGTATAACAATAGATCTTAATACAGTTTCTCAAATATTTATTCAATAATTAAATTAAACAATTTGAGGGGCCCAACCGGATTAGAACTGAGAATCTTAATGTTCGAAGTTTAGCGTGCCTTTGCACTTCGCCAACTTTCTAACACCTAGAAATATATTTCTCAATCATGTATATGAATATTTCCCCTTATCTGGTTGTAGTCGAAATTTCCGTTGTACAACCTTATACTGTTGCCATGGTTACCATGGTTACCATTAATACACAATACCATATATAGTGCTGTAGGGTAACTAAAATAATTTTTTTCTTTGTTATCCACGGTAGGAATTTAATTATTTTTTTTCATTTTACTTGTTTTATTATCAAATGTCATATGTTTTTAAAATCTCTAACAAATGGGTTTTGTAAAAAATATTTAAATGAAATGATTGTTTTAAAAATTTAACCTCTCCGTCAGGTTTAGCCTCTCTACGCCGTTGTTTTTCAGCCCAAATTATACGAACAATTTACCTCCTCCCTCATTGCATAGTCGAAACTTCACTCTCATGAAAGCTTAACAATGTCCTGGATTATCCAAGTTGTACACTTTAAAAGCCAAGTTTGAGCGGACTTGCCGGCGCTTTGGTCGTGTTCAAATCCAATTTCGACGGAAGATGTCAATGAGATGTATCACCGGCATCCCTCATTGTCAAACTTTCCCTTAGTGAAGGGGTAAAATTGTAACAATGAAACGTATAACTCAAACCCCGCCTCATTCTCTTTACATAATCAATAACTGGCCGAAATATTTAATGCAGAAATAACAGTTGCTATTCCTTAGTACCAGTGCCAAAATATTACTTTAGTAACCTCTTCTCTGTGATTAATAAAAACAAATTAACAAACCTCTAGTAACTTACAGAAATTATAAACACAGAATATTTGTGCGATAAACTTAAAATACAACTTAACAAGTCTTAGTATGAAAAGTACTGTTTTCAAAAGTTAATTAAGTACAAAGTCCTACACATGCCAAATGCTTAAATAAAATAACTACAAAATTCTATAAATAATAATAATAACTATTACAAATAAACGAAACTTCAACGCATAAACTACTTTTTTGAGATAAAGGTATACGGAGGACCTGCAAGACATTAGGGTCAACACAGCAATGAAGTTGCAATGAAATAATAAAAGAAAAGATACAAATACAAACAATGAAACCATTAACAAAAAATAGGAAGTCCTAGAAAAATTAACGGTAAGAGTTAATCTATCCAAGATCATAATAATACCGTCAAAAACTAATACTACGATCCTTTGTAAACATATTTCTGTTTAAATGTATTCAATTTCAATCAAAGGCTACATACAATATTTATCACAATATAACTGTATAATATATATATATATATATATATATATATATATATATATATATATATATATATATATATATATGGGTGTGTGTGTGTGTGTGTGTATTAATATAGGCCTATAATAATTGACATTTGAGTATAATATAATATAGATTTTAAGTTATATTACAGATGCAAAACTAGGAATAATATTTATAAAAAACATAGTTTACCCTTTTCGATGAATAATATTTTCAGCATTTTCAAAACAATAATAAATTTGTCTTGCATTTACTATATTTATAATAAATTGTACCTATGAAACCAATATATACATAGATCTCTCTTTCTCTCTCTCTCTCTCTGACTCTCACTCTCTCTCTCTCTCTCTCTCTCTCTCTCTCTCTCTCTCTATATATATATATATATATATATATATATATATATATATATATATATGTATATATATATATATATATATATATATATATATATATATATATATATATATATATATATGCACTCAAACACAAGACACGGAGTTATGAAGGTAATTTAGCTTTAGTGATAAACGTCGGGACAAGTGGAAAACCGTGAAACTGAGAAACTGTGACACCATGAATATGAAGCAAATAATGTATAAGAATTATTTAAAATTGCAAAGATAATAGAGCCAGAATATTCAAGAGATACGATATGTGAAATTTAAATATGAAAAAGAATATAAAAAATAAATATGAAGAATAAGTTTACGCAGATAACAAAATACACAAGAGAGAAAAATTGAAAAAGCATCGTAATATGTTTTATAATAAACAAATATTTAAGCATATTTCTAAAGAAAAGTTAGTATAGCTGTAAATAGAAAATATATGTATAATTAATATCTACATCCCAAACTTACAGTCCCTCATAACATTTAATGATAGTTTTATTAACATATTGAGTCTAAGAATCAACGACGGTGCTTAAATGCAAATTTCCTAACTTTTAATTTTATACAGCGCTGAAGCTGCTCCAGAAGAAGAGTTGAAAAGATTTCTCGTGTAGCTATATTTACGTCAAGAATCTCTAATAATACTAATTTAAAGATGTTCAAATAAACATAAATCATTATTTATTTTTGCATCTAAATAAACAATTAGTATTTTTAAAAAAATTAAGTAAATTCTTACATATGTTAACAGAGAAAAATTGTATTTTACTTATGATATTTCGGGGTAACCATGACAACAGTTTCAGGTTGTACAATGGAGATTTTGACAACAACCAAATGGGAGGAAAAAGTCATATACATCTTTGAGAAATATATTTGTAGGTATTGTTAAGTTGGAGACGTTCCAAGACTCATTAGGCTTCAAACATGAAGATTCTCAGTTCGATTTGGGCTGGACCCACAAAATATTATGATTTGATTATTGAATTATTATTTGAAAAAAAACATCAATTGTCATACACTATATGTTAACAAAATGTATTAGAACTTGATTCGATGAATAAAAACGAATTTTATTAACGATGGAAAATTTTTACGATATATATCAGTGAGTGTGAGCTAATTGAAGGAATTTAAACAAATTGTAAGTTTTCTCATATATTATACCGTGTGTAAAATTAATTATTTGATTTTTCTGTTTACAAATGTACAAAGTTACGATAGATCGTATATTTTATAAACCCTAAAAAGTACATATCTTGAGGTAAAACCTTTAAATGTTTTTCTCAACAAATTACAAATCTATATCATAAATACTTAAACGTTTATTTCAATATTTTCGATTAAAATAATCCCGAGAAAAATATCTCTTCCCCTCAATAACGTCAAACCTTATCAATTACATCATCTTCAGCAATAAATATAGGAACTGTCAGTATCTGTGACAAGTGCAACATAAATCATTGCGACGTAATACAATATGTTTTACGTTCCCGAGGTATAGTGACGTCATAGATACTATCTAAATTTAAATTATATTCCAATATAAACCTATATATTATATGAGTATATATAAAAGTAAAATTAGGTTTTAAGTCAAGTTTTCTGAGCTTTTCATGAACATTTTCAAAAATCTCAAAACTATCAAGAGCAACCAAACTTGTAACTTGTTGTAGGACAACACAAGACTCTACAAAGTTTATTATGGTTGCACACACACACACACACACACACACACACACACACACACACACACACACACACACACACACACACACACACAACACACACACACACACACACACACACACACACACACACACACACATACACACAAATATATATATATATATCACATTCGACCAACATTATGTAAGTAACCACATAAGTTCACTGGAGACCTAATCATAGAAAACTCGACATCGTCTTGTGCCTGATTCACAGTTGTTCATCTGAATAAAATATGTAACTAAATATTCTTAATAAAACATACCTACTTTATTTAAGAAAATATTTGTTCATTCTTTTACTGTATAGAACCATCCAAATTTCTAAATATTACTGTAACAAGCTCAAAACATTTAATTACTACTTCAGTAATATTTATTAAACGGACACAAAGGCCTGTAGTGCTCAAAGGGTAATTTAATGGCAGTTTTGTTCCGCCCAAATAAATGTTAAATTAATCCATTATTAATACAGCTGTTTGAAGTTGAGATTTAATAATTTTCTATGTGGAATCTACTCTATCTCAATAAAACTGGAGTTTAAACATTTAAAACGAGGGCTCTGCTATGCAATTAATTAATGTGCACAAACACAAACATAAACGAGTCAGCGCTTCTGTAGCAATATTAAATAAATTAGATCTGTTTTAAAACAATTGTAAAATTGGTTTTCTTTTAATTTTTGTAGTATTTATTATACTTAAACTAAAGTTTTAGTAAATATTAAGATAAAAATTGTTATTAAATATATTCGATTATATTTTCTGCCTTTCCTAACATTACGATATTTTCATTCTCAAGTCCATTTTCTGTAAGTCCATTATAAGTCCATTTTCAAAACCTAAATAGTACTATTAAGTATTATTTAATACTTGTTGTACTATTGAAGTGCTTACAGTCATGATTCATTGTTGCATGTTGAGTTTCCTTAATCCAAACATGGATTTCACGAATCGGCCTTTCATGACAAGACAAGACCCGATGAAAACTTGGGAAAATGCATGCGCTTGTATAGAGGTAGGAAAGCGCACTCGTGTGCTAATGATAATCATAGAAATACTTCTTGTGTTTATTGAAGCGCTGTGCTACGTGTTATTCAAAAATATGAAAATGAGTCGCATCGTATTGAAATTAATTCACTGATCGAAAACGCGGATTCGGCGGCAGTGACGTGTAGTACCTTTTGTAAGTGGCCGAAAGAACTGAATCGTGGTGCTACGTTACGTGTACGATCCGAGACAAAGCAATAGACTTCGCTTTGACTAAAACTTGCATCCCCCGAAAAAGTAGTCAAGTGAAATAATAGGCCGTGAAGACAAATGTTGAATCGTTTCTACAATGGAAACACCGCTAAACAGTGGATCACTCGATGTAATATTGTTCACGGAAACGGATCTATTTAAAAAAGTAACTAAAATTTTAAAAAGATTCGTATAGTTTAGAAAATGGTATCAGTTTATGTTTGGGTTTTTCTTGGATGGGTTTTGAAATACATACAACAACACACTCAAGTAATAGTCATTAGAAACACCGGACTCTGAAATATAAAGAAAGAAAGGAAGAACACTTTAAAATGGAAACGAAAGATCAAAGGCTCTTTAGGAAACCTAGAGTATTCAATATTGTGATTCTAATATCTGATGAATGAGATTCAACGTGTTTTCAGTGCGTAGAGATATATTTCTACAATATACTGTATACCTCCCATATTATTTAAAATTCATAACAGTTTGAATACTTTTGTAGATGGTGATATCTAGCGGAGGATAAAATTAAGTATAAAATGTTTATTATAAATAAAACTTTTCTGTAAACATTAGGAAAACAGTTTACACTGAACCCAAATCTGCCTGCATATTTAACATACTATTCCCTTTTGTTTTGTATTAAGCATTTTATATGATGTAAAGAAAATTGTTAAAGATCTTGATAATTTTTTTCATTATAAAATACTTTTCTTCATAGAAAGTCACGTATCAGTAACGTGTCTACCCTAAGTGTAATAAAAATTATAAACTCTTTTATAAAGGTGTTCTCTATTAAATTTATCAATTAACCAATTTCAAAGCGATTTTACAAACATTATTTTACTATTTCAATTATTAAAGCTAATTTGACAGTTATAAAGTTTGTAAAGCTAGTAGATAAAGCCGCATAAAACACAGACGTTTGAAGCTACATGCCTGTAAACAGCAATGGCAGCGTAAAATATCAGAGCGAGCGAATAAGTCATTCCCTGACAAAAGTTACTGACCTCTCTGAACCCAGCTCGACCGCCCCCGCAAACCTTTCCGAAACATTAACTTTCATAAATTCAGTGGAGGTTTAATTTGTACGTTCGAAAAATTATTGACCACGAATAATTTTATTTCATGGCCTTCCTACAGTTTTTATATAGTTGTCGGTTTGTATTGTTTTTCTAAAATATTTTTCTCTGTGCATTTATCTCTTTTGGAAAATACAATTGTACATCACGCATAAACCTTTATTTGAAATAGTTTATACAAATATATTCACCTGTTTCACATGATATCATAAAAAAGCAGATTTCCGATCCATTTACAGGTTTTGTCTAAATCATTGTTTAATTCAATTTCCCTAAATATCGTATTTTGAATTCAGTGCATTATGTGGTAGTATCAGGTATTTATGAATTATGTTAATCATGTTAAGACCAACTTTATAAACTTTTAATATAATTTTTTTTTAAATTAGCAGGTATTTAAATATTTTAGTCTAAAAAAATAAATTATTTGGTTGTTGCAAAGCTATGATCTTAATTGTGTTGCATGTTTTTTCAAATCTGCATTTTAATATGCACTATACTAGGGAAACTAAACAGTCAAGGGTTTGTTCAACTTAACCTATATTGTTAATAAATACACAAAAACCTTTTAACCACAAACTTTCTTTATATTTTTCTTATGTACATTTCGGTTAACAAGTAACCATCCTCAGAGGGATAACATACAAAAACTGCGTCTTTGACTGGACATAGTCTTTGTATGTTATCCCTCTGAGGATGGTTACTTGGTAACCGAAATGTAAATAAGAGTAAAATAAAGAAAGTTTGTGGTTAAGAGGTTTTTGTATATTTATTATTAAATTCAACCACAAAATATCCCTAACAAATAGTAACCTATATTGTGATAATGAAAGGACTTCAAAATGCAGATATAATATTCATACATGGTAAATTGCAAATTAAAATTGATAAAAAATTACAGTGAATAAAAATTGTAATATTAAATTATAATAGTTGTTTGCCTATTTTTTAACAATATTTTAAAGCTAAGTCACACACACACTCACACACACACACACACACACACACACACAATTACAATTCATTTATTTGTAGCCGCTACCTTTAAAGCTTACAAAAACTAATTACCAAATTACGAATTATATAGTAGTATAATAATAACTTTTAATAACCAGCCAAATGAAATGTAAAAACTAAAACAGAACTGTAGTGAAAACAACGAGTTAAGTCGAATGCCTGTCATTGGACGTACAACGTTTTCGCTTTGACTATAGTGTATAAAATTTGAATGTAACATATTCGTTTTTGAAATGTGGCGTATATGTAAAGATATTAAAATACATTGGCTTAGAATATACTTAAAGATCGTGACTCCCTACAGCAAGGTAGTATAGGTTGACTTTGAATGTCCTACTCTCTATCGGGGTAGACAGATAAGGAAGTTTAAAACGGATGAGGAATGACTAAAGCAATATCACAATGGCTCATATAGATTGGGTCTGTCACTGAACAGGCCTGTTTTGCATTGGAATCGGTCAGGTGTTTACTGCTAGCCAAACGTAATGGAATTTCAGTTCGAAAGCTAATTTGAAAAATAATTTCCCAAGTGATTTCACCCAACAGTAATTGCCTCAAACACATTCATGGGAGGGATGTTTATATTTTAAGCAATCCTATTACAGTACTACATTATACAATTTAATCATCTATTTAGTGATTCCATTGTAGGTTTAAATCTAAAGATAAAAAGTGTTTTGAATAAGGTGATTATTACAAATAGTTGAAATGAAAAAATATAGACAAATTGTCTATACTTGACAGATTTGTGAACATCCCATTTCATTTGAACTGCCACTAATAAACCCACTTACCCTGCTTATAACCTTGATAACGGTAAATCAAGGGTGAAAGTTATAAAATATTATGAATTTATTTTCCACTTTATCGAATCTTTAGAAAAACTCAGATATTGTAAACAAAAATTTACTCCAACGAAACAAACTAATTTAATCTATTTAAATGATACTAAAATATTGTGCATAAAATTAAAACTAGTTTCCATAAATTAATTATGTGTTTGTTTTGGGAAGGAAAATTCTTCGTTTCGGGAAAATGTATCCTTGCATAAATTAAAAACTTTTCTCAAATTTTATAGAAAATTATTTTTAAAATATAAAATACATTAGATAATTAGAAATATATATAGATACAAAACTAAATTATACAATTTCTAACTTTATTTCCATGGAAAAGATTGTAAATATACTTCTTACATAACTAAAATAAAACAAATATCTAAAGTTTTTATTTAAATAAATTCAATTTACAAAATATCGCAATTATAAATAAATATTTTTTTGGTCTGGCTGACGATCCGCTCCGAGACTTGTTAATAGTCCCTGATAGATTGTGTCTTGTATATAAAAAAAACTAGTCCTAATGCCTTAGAAAAAAAGTAAACATTATACTCTCGAGTAGTTAAAAAATCATGCAACTTAAAACAAGCCTCTTACCATATAGGCACTCAAGGAACGTGTGTATTTAAGCATAAGTGCAGTATCATTCAGTTCATAAACTGACCGAGACTAGCGAGTTAATGCACAATAACTATGTGTGTTTGTGTGTGTAGTGGCCTAACAGAGTAAGTAAAGTCAACCAGCTACCCTACTAATAATTACGTATTAGAAGAGTAGAGTGTCCCTGAAAAGTTGACGTATAAGTGTCCGATTGCTTCTCATTATAAACGCTCAGAAAATACCTCATGAGAAACGATATTGTTGTCTCCCATGGAAATGCTATCATATTGTTGTCATTTATGTATTAATTTAAAACACAACATTTATTTATATTTGACTATTAATAAAATTTCAAAATTTTATTGTTTGCCTCATTACTTTTATAATGTTAAAAAATGTTCCTCAAGTATATTTTCTTTTACGATTTTCGTTTTAACAATAAATATGTACACGAAAATCTATTTCACCGTTCAAGCACAATTTTAATGAACTCTTTACTTGTTTGAGATATTAAATATATAAACTTATTGTACATAAATGTTTCCTTACTTCACCTTCTCTTGTCAACAATCCTTCGCTACGTTCTCTACACAGTGTCTCTTAACTCAACAACAGTGTTTCTCAACCCCTAGGGGTTCGCAATGGGTTGCTAGGCAATTCGTGGAATGACAAATGGTAATGGCGGGTATGTAAAATGAATTATTTGAGCTCAGGATTGAAGAGTAGTTGTTTTTTTTAGGTACGCTATTCCGCTTGTCGTACAGGTTACGTAACATAGATAGGCTCCAATGTTTAGCTTACCTATCTGACATTTTTTCAACAATCAATAAGGTCAATCTGCGCTTAAAAATAGGTACAAAAACTATCTTCATAAGGTCAAAGAAGATAGGATTTGTGATGAAAAAAATTGACTTTTGGAGGTCTTGTATCCTTCAGGGACAGACAGAGCTATTTGAGACATTGCACGAATTTTTAAAAAGAGAATGAGTTTCAATTTTCTAGTGTTTTAAACAGGAAATGTCTGATCACTTGAAGTTACTAAAACCGTTATGTATGACAAAAATCTCCAAAGCTTGATGAAGGAATTCGCTGGATGCAAAATCCTTAACTTTTATATTAGTAATACAACTAATTGTAAGTATTAAAATAAGTACTAAAATTGTAATGCAATGCTAAAATGTAATCACACAATGTAATACTCGTATTAGGACCTATTTTAAATTGGCTTTATTGTTACCATAAACTTGATTAGTCTAGAGTTTAATTCAAGGGTGGAATTTATGATAATAATTTGGTAAGAGGTACGCAAATGAAATAGGGTTGAGAACCGCTGTCATACAACAATAAAAAGGGCTATTTTAGAAACGATTATATTTTGGTTTAGAGAGCAATAGCCGAAAGCAATTAGGCGAACGTTACGTTTGGAGAAATTTCTAATAGATACATTTATTAGAATAATCTATGTAAAAGATATGTTTTCTAAAAGTATATTATTAAGGCTTAATAGTGTTAAAACTAACATAGGTAACAAGTGGCAGTCCTTTGTTACATGAGGATACAGTTTATAGGAAGTAAGAGAATCATTAAGTAATCGTCACGCGTGAAGACTAAGAGACAGCCGCCAAAAAATATCACGTTTTTAAAAGGAATGGGAACACAACATTTTTTATCTTAAATTTTAAACTCACTGTTTTTGTTACAGAAAATTATTAAAAGTAAAATAATAACATTCCTTGTAGACTATATAACTATTAAATGGGGAAAACATTAAATATCAAATGCGTTACTTTAGGATTTATTCTATAACATACTCGACAATGTGTTCAGGAATCTTTTAAACCTAAATTATTATCATTCTCATTTTGTTTTTAGAAATAATGCTATAAATTCCTTAACCGGAGAAAATTAATGAAAAAAAGAAGTATATTTTATGAATAAAAGAAAGTTACATTACCGTTAAAATGAAGTAACATCTTTCATTTATTTATTTATTATAATTGTTTACAGTTATGAGTATGTTTAACAATAAAAAGTAACTACTGTTGATAAACAGTTTTAAAATAACCAAGTAAAACGATAAACGATTGAAATATTCGTCATTTCTTGCATCTTTCGGACTGTAAGCTGCTTCTAAGGTGACCTGGAATTATGAGAATGTTACTTCCAGACTAAGTCGTAAATTTTATTTATATATTTCAAGTATTTATTTCCCATTAAAAACAATTTTTGAGAAGAAGGCGAAGCCGCCTAGGATAAAAACTAGAGGGGCTAAAGAGCCGCGTGCCCCATGAATTCGGCACCTGTTCATTTCTTTCCAAGTACTTTGGTGTAATTTATAGTTGGGTTGTACTATTTGTTAATTAACACCAAAGTGTAGCAGCACACCTGGGTAAGTCTAGGACGAAAGCGCAGCTAGTTTGGAATGCGAGGATTTTTTTGTAAATAAAGTAATTCATATATCACATAAAAAATAGGGGAATTATCCGTATGAGTATAGAGTCCCTTCTAAAACTCAGATGATGTCTAAGTGGTACAATTTAGCTACACGTTCCTTAACTCTGCTATAAAAAACCGTAATTTGAATAACATTTTGTAATACATTGTTTCGTATTCCAAAAGCATTCAATTTTAAATATCGCATCATAGATACAATAATAATTTACTTTAAAACATTTTTGTTTAAATATGAATCAACCTGTAATGTTGCGAAACCATTTCGAGTTGTCTGTTGATCACACCTTTTGTGTTAAAGTATTGTTAAGAAATTTTGAAATATTTGTCAGCCTATGAGAGCAACAATGTTTACTGACCTCTCCAAGGACGAGTTTAGAGACGCACGATTTTACGGGACAATGTTTGAACAAGAAAGGCTAAAGTAAGTTACGATCAATATCCCAGACTAATGTAAGCTTACGGCTTAGACCCACTGTATGTAATATAATCCTAGGCTCCATGTTCCCAGTTTGCTACAACCATGCCCAGCCTTTATTAATGTAAAGTAACACTAACACAATACTAGATAATTTTTAAAAAAATAGAAATTCCGGTCTTTAAAAGTATAACTATATAGCTGCAATATAAACATTTCTCTTCGGGGAAAACGTGTCATCACGCGTCAGTATCTCAGCCGTCAGATTTTTAAAAGCTGAGGGTAGAGTGAGGAGTTTAGTATTGAAAACCTTTTTTTTCGTTTTATTTAAAGGTTTCTATTATCCTTTCTATTATATATGAAACATGCTTACTATTTTCACAGAGAAATTCCACCTTGGATGTAGGTGAGCTTTGTTCCTAAAATTTGTGAAGCACATTAAAATACTGTCGTGTAACACTCGACATTCGTATTTGTACTATTTTAAATTATTTACAGATTATTAGATTAAATAACAACGAGAATGTCAGGATAGGTAATTTCTTAAATCCCACAGTGTTGAATATGTCATAATTTTTCTTTTTAAAAATCAGTGTATTTTGTGTCTATACTATGCTTTATTAGTTTTAAAAATTGATGAAACATATACAATCAATAATTATCACAAAACTGTTTACTTTACTGTATCTATAACCCGGTCTTGGTGTTCGTTCCCATTGAGACCTGAATAAAATGGAGGCACGACACGAGGTCTGTGGAGCTGGTGGAGAACAAGTTGACCACGTTCTAATCCTTTGCCCATGGATAATCTAAACAATACTCGCTACGTTTTCCCCAACAAAGGTCAACATCTGTTGACCGCTTGTTTGTGACGTGCTCTTGCATAGTCTAGACAAATGTGACTAGGTTTTCCCCTACAAAGCATATGTTGATCCATTGTTTGTGATGTGTCCTTGCGTAGTCTAGACAATTGTGACTAGGATTTCCCCTACAAAAGATATGTTGATCCCTTGTTTGTGATGTGCTCTTGCGTAGTCTAGACAATTGTGACTAGATTTTCCCCTACAAAGCTTATGTTGATCCATTGTTTGTGATGTGTCCTTGCGTAGTCTAGACAATTGTGACTAGGTTTTCCCCTACAAAGCATATGTTGATCCATTGTTTGTGATGTGCCCTTGCGTAGTCTAAACAATTGTTACTAGAATTTCCCCTACAAAGGATATGTTGACGCTTTATTTGTGATGTACCCTTGCGTAGTCCAGACAATCATCATTAGGTTTTCCCTAACAAAGGGAGATGTTGGCCGCTTGTTTGTGATGTGCCCTTGCGTAGTCTAAACAATCCTCACTACGTTTTTCCCAACAAAGGTCAACATCTGTTGATCGCTTGTTTGTGATATGCCCTTGCGTAGTCTAGACAATTGTTACTTGGATTTCCCCTACAAAGGATATGTTGATCCCTTGTTTGTGATGTGCCTTGCGTAATCTAGAAAATTCTGAATAGGTTTTCCTCTACAAAGGATATGTTGATCCCTTGTTTGTGATGTGCCCTTGCGTAGTCTAAACAATTGTTACTAGGATTTCCCCTACAAAGGATATAATGAAGCTTTATTTGTGATGTGCCCTTGCGTAGTCTAAACAATCATCACTAGGTTTTCCCCAACAAATTGAGATGTTAACCGCTTGTTTGTGATGTGCCCTTGCGAAGTCTAGACAACTGTGACTAGGTTTTCCCCTACAAAGGATATGTTGATCCCTTGTTTGTGATGTGCCCCTGCGTAGTCTAAACAATCATCACTAGGTTTTCCCCAACAAAGGGAGATGTTGACCACTTGTTTGTTATGTGCCCTTGCGTAGTCTAGACAACTGTCACGATGTTTTCCACGTAACGATTGATCATAAACGACCCCTTTCTTAAGTTTATGTCTGGAGCTAACTTCTGTCGAAAGAAAAATAGTAAACACTATATAAATATCGAAGACAAAAATAAAAATTCGAATGTTAATAACCTACTTTAGAGAAATTAACAATTAAATTTCAATAATTAACAAATACTGTTCAACTCATTATATTTGTTTCTTAAAACCGACCAGCCACAATAGTTATAATCGGCTACTAGAATTAAGAAAGACTTGTAAATATTGGTAGGATTAAAGAAATTGCTATACAATCCACTGGCTTTGGATATAGGGATAATATAATAATACAACAATAGTCACGCGACTGCATCACGTACCTGAAGTATACCCCCCTCCCTCTATAGCAGGCATAATTGCTACCACAATAGAGAGGTACAACCCCTACCAGTTAAACCTCTCAGATACAACTACGTCTGACCACATACTATATAAGAGTTACTTGTAGTGCTAAGGTAAGAATATAAAAATCTCATCCAGGGTGAAGCTTAGAAATAAGATCATTACACTAAAATATAGAGTTATGTTTGGAAAAAAATAAATTATAGATATTTTACACATTTAAAATCAAATTAAAAAACGTCACAGTTTTTTTAAAAAGAGAGTAACGCCGCATTTTTTATTAGATTAGGGTTGGAGGAAAAGGAATGTGTTAAGAAATTCAGAAGCGTAGTCTATTGTCTTGGTTTAATACAAATACGTCTAAAATGTTTTAAAAATAGGTCTAAAAGAATTTCCACCCCATTAACACTGTGCTTTATATTGGCCTTCTTAAAATCTTTATTTAACCGGCCACAGCTTGCAACTCTTTCAGGTCACAGTACGACTATTTGGTAACATACAAAAGTAAAATAAAGAAATAATTATTTTACTTAAAATATATAATAAAATCAGTATATACACATTTTAATCACTAAATAAATGTGTTTTATATTACAGGTTTTGCACAAAATCTTTCCCTTCCGTTAATTTTAGTAATTCTTCTGTCCATGTTTCACAAACAACATTTTTAATAAATTATATACCAAAGGGTTCACTTAAGTAATTTACTCTCATATCTCTAAAAATACCATCGATAAAATCATTCAAAGCATTTAATTAAAATGCGTTTGCTTTGCTGGGCTAGATTTCCTGTTTTTAGTGGAAGAATATATCATTTTGGCACAAAGAAATTCATTAGACTCCTTCCGCGCTCGCATCCCAATATCTCAGCCCTTTTGTGATTTATTACTCAGTCAAAACGCAATATGCTGACAGAACAATTTTTTATTTCAGAATTATTTTACACTTCACGAATTCTTTGGGAATGATTTTTTCAGTAGTTTTTGCAATGGGACATCATTTAAATAAATAAGGTATGTAAGACTGTGATTTTTTAACAATCGCCTACACTCATTTGACTAGTCAGAGAGAGAGAGAGAGAGAGAGAGAGAGAGAGAGAGAGAGAGAGAGAGAGAGAGACGGTACTAAAAAGTACGAAATAGTGAATCGGAGGTTCAGAGAGTAACAAAACACACAAATTGGGCTTGAACTGGGATAAACAACATATAGGCATTCAAAACAGCATAGGCCAGCATAAATTGGTGAAAAATACCAATGAGAAGCAAAAGATGAGAACAATTAGAGAGAGAAAGAGCGAGACGGAAAGGGAGAGGGAGGAGTAGGAAGTAAAAGAGAGAGAATGAAAACCAAGGGATATTTAAATTCAATAAACATACATTTCTCCATTGAGCAATCCTCACTTACTGACACAAGTAATAAATCCCACAAGGATGGTGGAATGAGGTAATTGCTAGGTGGTAAACTAATAACTAAAATTGAGTGAACCATCAACAACTCTAGTATATTTCTATACTCAAAGATAGCACAAAATGTAATAGAGTAATGCCATTGACTTGAGGTCTTTCACTATAGACTTCCCAACGAGTCCTCTTGAAGAAACATCTGAAAGTAACATTTGAAAATATTATTTTAAGAGTAAAAATTTCATTGTTTCTGTAACAAAATGTACGATTGTTAGCTATGAATATGCGACCCATGTAAGTACGTCGCTATCAGTATATCACCACGAGAATGTCAATCATTAGTAATGTCAGTCATAAGTAAGTCAGTCATGAGGAATTAGGACATGAGTATGTCAGGCATTAGTAATGTCAGTCATAAGTAAGTCAGTCATGAGGAATTAGGACATGAGTATGTCAGGCATTAGTAATGTCAGTCATAAGTAAGTCAGTCATGAGTAATTAGGCCATGAGTATGTCAGGCATTAGTAATGTCAGTCATGAGGAATTAGGCCATGAGTATGTCAGGCATTAGTAATGTCAGTCATAAGTAAGTCAGTCATGAGGAATTAGGACATGAGTATGTCAGGCATTAGTAATGTCAGTCATAAGTAAGTCAGTCATGAGGAATTAAGCCATGAGTATGTCAGGAATTAGTAATGTCAGTCATAAGTAAGTCAGTCATGAGTAATTAGGCCATGTGTATGTCAGGCATTAGTAATGTCAGTCATAAGTAAGCCAGTCATGAGGAATTAGGCCATGAGTATATCAGGCATTAGTAATGTCAGTCATAAGTAAGTCAGTCATGAGGAATTAAGCCATGAGTATGTCAGGCATTAGTAATGTCAGTCATAAGTAAGTCAGTCATGAGTAATTAGGCCATGAGTATGTCAGGCATTAGTAATGTCAGTCATAAGTAAGTCAGTCATGAGGAATTAGGCCATGAGTATGTCAGGCATTAGTAATGTCAGTCATAAGTAAGTCAGTCATGAGGAATTAAGCCATGAGTATGTCAGGCATTAGTAATGTCAGACATAAGTAAGTCAGTCATGAGTAATTAGGACATGAGTATGTCAGGCACTAGGAATGTCAGTCATAAGTAAGTCAGCCATGAGTAATTAAGCCATTAGTATGTCAGCCACGAGTAATTATGCCATGACTATGTCAGTCATGTATAAGTCAGCCATGAGTATGTCAACCATGACTAAGTAACCCTGAGCAAGTCAGCCATGAGTATGTCAACCATGACTAAGTAACCATAAGAAAGTCAGCCATTAGTATGTAAGTCATGAGTATGTCAGCCATGAATAAGTCACCCATGAATATGTCAACCATGACTAAGTAGGCCATGAGTAAGTCAGCCGTGAGTATGTCAGCTATGAATAGGTCAGCCATGAGCATGTGGGCCATGAATAAGTCAACCACGAGTAAATGAATCATGAAAATATCCGTGATTATATATCCATCATGAGTAAGTCAGTCATAAGTAAGTCAGCCGTGAGTAAGTCAGTCATGGTACGTCTGCCATAAGTATGTAACACATAAGTATTTTATCCATGAGTATGTCAGATAATACTGCAGAGTAAAATGGGAATATGGTAAAGAAACTAATAACTTTTTTCTCAGAACAACAAATAAAAACGTAGCAATGTAAAAATAATTATCTTAAAAATACCTTTCAAAAAAAGTCTATAAAGAACCCAAATCTATAAACAAAAACATCTGTAAAACTCATAAATATATAAAAAGGCTTGTTTTCCCCGTTACAAACAGGTAATTTCTTCAAATCGAAAGCAGGCAATTAATTCTCGTGGTAGAGAAACGGCAATGTACTGATTTATTGCCATGTCTAGACATAACAAATTGCTTTGTTTATCAAGCTCGTTTGAAGTTAAGACTTGTCTGATTACTTCAGTTATCAAGAGCTTTACGTCCCCAAACTTGAAATACAGTTTATTGTTTATGTACATTGTCACTGTCTTTCTCTTGAAGAAAGGTTCGTACATTCTTCTCAATTTATTACTTGGCGTGAGTGAGCCAGTGTGCTAAGTGGATAAGTCTGTGTGCTTGTGAGAGTGACCCTCTGAATAAATATCAACCATTGATTATTTCAGAGTTTGGACAGAATCAAGACGGAAAGGAGTATGTGGATAGTTTGTCAAGTGTCGTAGCGGATATTTTTCGCTCTGATTGCCGTTAACTTGAGATTAAATATAAAATTTCATCTCATTATTAAAATACAAAAATTTAAACGACTTGCACTATTGAATTTTTATAAATCATTAATTTACAATAAATAAATTTTTTCACCGACATTTACACAATTACGTACTAAATGGTAAACTAAAATCTGTTAAAATTAATTATAGAGAATACAGTATACTAAAATAAGAAATTTTGTGTAAACTCTAAATGCCAAGTGTGTACAGCTGTTTACTACTTAGGTGTGATGTGTTTTATTAAATTTGAATGTACTTAAAACAAAATTGAATATTTTACTGTAAAACCAATAAACTTTCAGTCATAATTCTTGAAGGATAAATAGCTATTTAATGCAACAAACATATATTTATTGAGCTAGTTTTTTTCCAAGACAAAATTATATGGAATTGATTCAGAGTATAATTATTATTGAATGAGATGAATGTAATTTTAGAATAATTACACAAATAAAGTATATAATGTGTTTATGGTACTCGGCATAATACGTGAGCAGATGTTATTAGTACTGAGTGATACATCATATAGGTTTCCTGATGTAGCGCCTTTAAACAAGAAAGAACGTGTTTTTAAAGTTTATCTGAAGAGTTATCCTTAAAGTTTTTGTTAATGATGAAGAAAATAAAGTAAACATTTTTTATTTAGATACTTGAAAAAATAGTAAAAATGTTTAAAAATATTCAAGATTCAAACTCTTTTGAAATTTAATATAATTGTATTGTCTATCATAA
Organism: Prosapia bicincta; assembly: GCA_036971475.1. Taxonomy (NCBI): domain Eukaryota; kingdom Metazoa; phylum Arthropoda; class Insecta; order Hemiptera; family Cercopidae; genus Prosapia; species Prosapia bicincta. Next base: position 116,680,302 of record JBAIZL010000004.1, on the reverse strand, counting down.
ACAATATTAAATTTTCTAAAATTTTAGTCAATAGGCTACGTAAGTGAATATTATATACAAATGAAGTACAATTTCTGGAAGAAATTGTATTAGAAAACAAAAGTCTCCTTTACGAGATATAACTGGAATCCTAGTTTAATAAGGTTTTTTGTTGGACATCTAAAATTTTCATATTTTTAAATCTCATCAGCTAAGTAAATAATTGTTTGTTTAGGCATAAATATCTATTATTTATATTTATTTATTTATATATTGTTTATGTATTATATAACATCATATTTTTATTAATATTTATCCTAAAACACCTTTTACACTAAAATCCAAGCCATTTAAGCAAAACATAGTTAGGAATGCGAGACTGCATTTAACTTTCCGTTTTCAGTTTATGTTTAGTTCATTATAAAAACGTAATTGCTCAGAATTTCTAGGTAATTGAATACTGAAGGTTCAAGCGGTATTTGGTATTTGAATGGTGAGGCGTGATCCATTCATATCCGGAACGCCATGAAATCAGAATTGCGGCTTTACGCTTAATCGGTTATGTTTGGAATATAATTTCATCACGTCACTTCCTTTGGAGGGTCGTTTAAATTATAAAGCCTGTATGGTATTTCGTAAGTGGTTCCGCTTCTTAATCACTCCACTACAGCAGATTCACATATAAATTAAAGTAGATAATCTAAGAAGTCAACTGTGACTTTCTAATAAGAAAACGTGCAATAATGACGCTGAGTATTAAAATATTTAGCTATCAGTTAAATATCATATTCTTCAAAATATCAGTAAAAAAAAGTATCAGAACTTGTTTTACCTTTTAAATCCAAATTAAAATAAACAAAAATTTCTTTTAATTTGTAAAAAAAATTAGTGAAACAAATATTGCTTTATTTTAATTTTTCCATATATATAATTATATATATATATATATATATATATATATATATATATATATATATATATATATATATCATTCCTGTATATAATTTCAATTATTTCTATTATTTCACACATTCACAATATAGGATCCATTCATTAAGTATCTGGACTGGATCGCTGTATCCTCAAATGAGCGGCGGAGGGGATCCTACTGGTCGACTTCGGTAGAGGGGTCCCCCACCACTCACGCGCACTTTAATTCACTCGACCTCGGGAATGCATTGAGACAGGAGGAGGATTCTTGTGACGTTGATTTTTTATGGTGCCATCGCGCTAGCATGTAGCGGATAATCGAGCAACGCTACGCTGTGAAGTTTTGCTTTGTACCAAGACCCTTGAACTTATTAAATAGGCTTACAGGGATGATGCCTGTAACACCCTGAAGTGTTTTTGAGTGGCACAAAATGTTTAAAGAAGGCCAGGAGCTTGTCGAAGACGAGCACCGCGTCGGATGCCAGAAGACGACTCGTACCGATGCTCAGGAGGCCAAAGTGTAAACAGCTTTGGACACTGACAGGTGTTTAACAATCAACCTTATCAGTGAGGAGACCGGCCATTCAGTTGGAACCGTCCACACCATTATAACAGAGGATCTTGCGATGAAGAAAGTTTGCGCGAAGCTGGTGCCGAATGTCTTGAGCGAGGAACAAAAACTGTTGCGGGTGGATATTTCGCGAGAAATTTTGGACTGCGTCCAGGAAGATTTTCTCAAGAAAGTTATCACTCCCGATTAATCGTGGGTGTTCTAGTACGACCCGGAAACAAAACCTCAAAGTTCAGAATGGTACACGCAGGGATCTACGCGTCCGAAAAAATTTCGGTTATCAAAATTAAAACCATGCTTATTGTTTTTTTTCGACAGACGTATCATTATTCACAAGGTGTTCGTGTCTACTGGAACGATCTTAAATGCTGCATATTACGTGCAAGTACTGACATGCCTGCGAAATCGCTTAACGCGCGGGCGACCAGTCATTGCGACGAATTGGAAACTCAACCATGAGAACGTGCCGTGCTACGGAGAGATCGTTGTGCGACAGCTACTGGCGAAATCCGGCATGCAACGTTGCCTCACTCTCCTACAGCCCAGACCTGGCTCCACCAAAGCTCGACCTGTTTCCGCTGTTGAAAAGGGAGCTCAAAAGACATCGGTTTAACTCCATCGAAGCGGTTCAAGAGATGACGACAAAGGTTCTTAATGGTAATCCGGAATCCGACTTCAAGCGGGTGCCAGACGCACCGAAGTAAGAGCATTGATGCAGGAGGAATGTATTTTGAAGACTATTAAGTAATTGTAATTATACCTGCAATAAAATCTCATATTTTGAACCAGTCCCGATATTCTTTGAATAGACTGTGTATATGTTGTTCGAATTTTTAATTGTTAATAAAATTCTTATTATTTATCCACTCAAGTTCAAATACATTTTTTTAAATTTCTAGTGGGTGACAATTGGTGCTGTTACAGTTGCTCAAATTTTAATCCATTAATTAAATTTACCTTTATGAAAGGGAAAAACGTTTCACGAAAGAGGCAAATTATGCAATATAATTATTTCGCCCCATTTTGTTCAAAATAGGAGATAACATGATTTCATAAAACAGCTGATTTCATTTTATAAGTTAGGGGGTAGTACAGCTGTTCAAACGCATAGGTTATGTTACTTTATCTATATTAGTTTCTTTTGTAAATATATTGAACATAGACAATTAAATTTTGGGATTTGGAATAAGGAAGAATTCTAGAGGTTAGAGCCAGAGCGAGCAACTCTTACTTTTTAAAACATTGAATGAATAGTAGAAATAGGCGTGGCAACACAAGTACTTTTTATTGTATGAGCGGTCTAATTACAGTTAAACCATTTTTTATAGATAGAAACACTGACAGCTATTTCACCACAAATATCCAAAATTAGCCAGTTTTCATTACGCGCAGCCACTATATAAATCTATCAATGTTGCGCAGCATTGCCACATACGCTTCAGCCGTCTGGGGCGACGGAAGCATTTCAAGCACAGCAGACTCTGGTTATTCTAAAACAAGGTTTAGAGAATAATCACAAAGGCAACTAGATGCACAATATTAACAATGCTTCATTTTACCTTGAAAGTTCCTCCCATCAATTAGTACCTTAAACACTTAGCAACAAGGTTCTACAAACAGGACCACACACATACAACACCTACTTTCAATTCCTCACTGGGTACGTACGACACTCACAGATAACTGCTGTCCTTCTAATCTACATATTAATCTCTTCACAGTTACGTTCAGCTTAGTCCTGACAGAGTATTAATTTTGTCTTGCATGCCATTCCAGCTTCGAGTAGGCCGCAGAAGAAGAGGTGTATGCCATTCATATAAGCTTCATAGGTCTCATAAGGTATTTACAAGGTAATACCCATCCTTGTCCCTTATTTTAGAGGGAGTTACGGAGTTATTCAACCAGTGTTCCTCCATGATCAGTTACGGAGTTCTTCCTGGCACGGGTTTTCCTTGTCAGGTTTTTTCATCCCGGTCTTAGCGTGACACTTATCGTACTATACTATTTCACTAACTCTTGATTTTGGATGGAAAGAGAATATCAGCTTGGAACATGGGCAATCAATCATGTTTCCATCACGGGCGTTAGGGATACTAAGCACATACGCATGTAGCTCGCTAAAAGTTATGTTGCATGTCTCGAGGGCTAAGAGGATCAAGAGACCCAGACCTAGTCAAAACCAATTATATTTATAAATATAAATCAATCTTCATTTTATATGTAAAAACCAATGCATTTTCCCTATTTTGAAGAGCTTATTACCAAACATTATACCATTGCGAGATTGCCCTCTCTAGCTCTAGTAAATAAACAATATTTTCTCCATTGTAGTTAATTAAAAAATAGGAGTATAATAAACTTTTTAATGGTAAAAAAATATACAACTTTTGTTTTTTTAGAATTGTAATAGTAACAAATGAACAATAGGTAATTTGTTTTACGATTATATAAAAAATTCGTAACAAAACTGTGTAGGAAATTTTATTTTTATGCTTACCGTAGACAAAAGCACACAGTTCGGTCTCCGTATCTTTGATGAAGGCTTCAAACATATTCCTGATTGCAAATGTGACTGGGAACGAAGGAGAATTCATGAAAAGCACAAAGCAAAGGAATCCTTTGATGGCGTTCCTTTTATTTAGCAAATACTGTTTTGTGATCGGAAATACAGGGAATAACGTTATATCAAAAAATAGGTGGAAAATTGAGGGTAAATAGCAATGCATTTAGTGCATTTATTTTGCGTCTTATGTAGCCTACAGATAGTATATTTTACTGTCGATAGATGTCGCATAATTTCCAGCCTTAAAAATATTTATTCAACTGAACTGATTTATGTCTCTTTCAAATTTAATATTACCCATCGATTACTATCAAATTGATACACAATTTTGTATTAATAATTATGACAATTTGTCATTTTAAATTGATTAAATCGTATACATTTCTGGACTTTAAATATTATATTTTACAGTATATTTTGTAATTTTAACATTAGAAATGGTTTATTTAACTTTACTTGTATAATATATTCTTTTAAAAAAATTATATTTGTAAAAAAAAAATTCCAAGAATAAAACACGCATTTACCAGTTTCATTTGTTAATTTTATACATTCCGTGTCTCTGGTAATAGGGAGACGTATATTTCCTAAAGGTTTCAAGTTAATGAAAGTAGGTGATGGAAGTTATTTTAAATTTAAAAGTAAAAAACAGTAAATACATTAATATTTTTAAAAAAACAATAAAAATAATTAATTATACTAATAGTTTTTCACGAAAACTTAAACTGTAAGGTAAACAGATTAGATATATTTGTTTTCTGCCACTGAAGGCTTGTTTACAATAGCTTTTTACAGTTGACTAGTTTTGGCCATTGTCATCTTTCTAAAATATTTTTCAACTCAGCTATTTAATTTAACTGTTTCTTAGGAATTCAATATTAGGTATGATTTTTAAAATCGAATTTTTTAAGAATTGTTTGTTTAAATATGCAATTATTTTTACAAAAATTAAAACCTTTCTTAAGCTAATAATTATAAGTTTCACATTCGAAACTTGTTTTCATCTTGAGGTTTTTATGTTACAGTGTATTCCCACAACACTACTACTCAAGACCAATCGTTTTGCACTTGGCCATTGCAATGACATACGGCGTGAGATACGAACGAACCAGCTGATATTAGCAAGTTGTGCTTTAGTTGTATTCAATATCCGAGTAGGTTTTAAAGGTTTTTAGGTTATTCTTTGTTATACGAGTATTTGGATTTTGTAAATCAGCCGTGATTTACGTGTATCATTAAACAAGTAAATTAACAAATTTAAACGTCTACCTAATAGTTCACCATAACTACGTTGTTTTATGATGTAAGTTTCCAATGTAAATATTTCGCGCTTTCCATTAATATTTGTTAATTAATATTTGTAGAACATATAGGACATTTTGTGTTTTTCCTTTTTGCACATTATTTTTTTACTTTGACACAGTACAAATCAACGTAAAATATTGAATTTCGTTGGTATAACAATCTTGTATTCACTGATTACATCATTAGTAATTATTTAAGTGAAAACTATTCAATTACTTGTTGAATTGTTTTAGTAACTTCGTGAATAAAACGACGGTTCCAAACGCGTCAGCAAGTAAAACATTAGCCCAAAAAGCATTATCTACTTTTTAAAAAAAGTTTTATATTTTTATTGCAACCCTTCAAATTAATTTTGAAAGTATTAACCCTACACAAAATTAATTTTAATAATATTTTCTGTTGAAAGTCAATAATCTATCTTTAATTTTATACCAAGCCCCGTTTAGTAACCAGTTGTTTAGCACTTTATTGAAACTAAAAATTAAATTTTATATTCAGAAATGGATTTAAACGTTCTAAAACGGACTAACTTAAAACTTTGTTTCTAATACATTTGTAGCGTGTGAGTGTTCATGCTTTTGTTCACGTGTGTCTCTTTATATGAGCAATCTAAACCGATAAAAACATCAATAATCTTTCAGTTACAATACCTGTGCTGCCGTTAATAGATACATCCTTCACAGTTTAATAGACTCACCTGCAACATAAACAAAAATCAAACTGTTATCATCTTGCATCAATATTTTAAACTTATTAACATTACACTTATAATATATAAAGCATAGTCTATGTACAGAAAATAGTAAAACTTTACATTAGAAAAAAGGGAAAAAGAAAATGTATAAATATGAATATAAAGTCATAGTAAGAAGGACTGTCACCGGCGCACGAGAAGAGCCCAGGTGTAGAAATCAGTCACGCTCGGTTTTCAGTTCTGCGCATGCGCTGTCGATGTATTCCTGACACAAACATAACCTAACCATATGGTAGTCTTTTAGTAGTTATATTTTAGTAAGTATTATAGGTATATACAGATAGGTAAAACTACTAGTTTTAATAAGAAACGGTGCATAAAATAAATTATGTATGATCCCCTTTCTGCATTGTAGTTTTCTCTAAATCTGACGTTTCGTGTTTAGGAATGATTGTATCGTGTTCACCTGCCTTGGGCCATGGCTTTCTAGTGCGCCGGGGACAGGGTTTAATACATGGGATGTAACACATTCCGAAGAAAATATTGAGCTATGACGTCACACCCTACCGATTCACCACCAAAGCAAATTTTGGTGTAAATGGTGAAAGCATTCAATCTATTTGGTGTAATGGTGTAAACGGTGTAAAAGTGATGTAAAATTCACTTAAAACAATATTTATATACGTCTTTGCCTATCATTACTACGAGAAGATTATCACGACATTTTTCTATTCATACTTATCACGTTTATATTACCGTACTTGTAAAAAAATATTATGATCTGAAACTGCAAAAGTATCAGATTATCTAGCTAACTGTTTTTGAATTAATACTTTAAAACGAAACAAAGTCATCTGTTCTTATAACATAACTCTAAGGATACAGGTCTATCAATTTGTTCTTATACTCCGAAAAAGTGTACGCATTGCACTGTTGTCAACTCTAAAACAATATTTTCGTGTATAAACCTTTTTTTATTTTGTTACCTTCTAACAACGATAATACTAGATACTACGATATAAATATGGTTTTAAAAGCAGAAGAAAGACGAAATACCTTGTATTATCTACCATTATTTGATAATATGACTGAACCTTACATTAAACTTGGCCACTTCAAATAAATATCTCTTCTGACACAAACAGGCACAATTCCAATTAGTATCGATGCATTCCCCGATTCAATATTTGATTAATTTTCTACAGTTTACATTACTAGGTTATTCCCCTCCTATCCAACTCTATCTTTCGGTACATTGTTTCTGACACAAGATATTTTACAAATATTCCAGTGGAGGCATGATTCAACATAAAAACAAAGTAACTTTCGGACTTTGCTAAACATGCAGGATTAAGGGTCCAACTTTCTGAGGACGTAGCTTAAGGCGAGGATGTCCTCTAAACTTCTCTGAAGTCAAGTGAAGCGGAGAAAGGATATCCTGTTGCGAGAACAAACTCTTAAACTCGATATAAAGCTCTCACTGCGTTTGTCAATATTGTCTCTCTTTACCATCCCTCTCATTGGATGTTAACTTTATTTTTAGAAATTCTATATTATGATATTTAAAAACGGAAGTAACAATAAAAAACTAAACTTTACTTAAGTTGGGTTTATAAGGACGCCCATTATGATTGCATGAGTTTTAATAGCAAAGCGACAAAATCATTGAATCACCGTGACCCGTAATAATTCTCTCATTATCTTGTTGAATCATTTTGTTTTGATGAAACATTCGCGTTTTGTAACACAGTAACTTTCTTTAATATTTTGTTTGTATTTTATTTATCGATAAAACTTCCAAACATCCGTTCTACGAATGCCTTAGAGTAAATAGAGGGGAAAGCAGTTTGCAGGCCACTGGTAGACATCTACTGCTAGACATATACATCACTATTATTATTATTTAATAATAATTATTATTTTAGTTACAATATTTTCTGGCATAAAACCAAATATGAATATAATTACCATTGGTACTCACCCTAACCACCACACAATTTTTAGAACTGAGTTCTATAGACAACACTAATTACTATTTACATTGTTAAAAGTTGTGACGTGAAAAAAGAGAATAAACTTGTGCTTTTTTCACCTACTTGTTTTCAAATTTTTCCAAAAGCCTTTTACAAACTCCGTCTGATTTGCATAAAAACGAATGACCAAAAAAGACGATACAAAAATACAGTTGAATTACTTGAAAAATAAAACAATCAGAAACAAAAAAAAAACATGAATTATATAACGGAATTTGTAAAATAGAGCCCAGATTTATTTAATTTCTAAATTAAAATAAATTAAAGTTAGGTATGTTTCGCTGAAGTCATGTGCTATATATGCCTTCTATATTCATATAATTGAAAAAATAAACATAAAAAGTTCATGTTTCTAAATGTAATCATATACAGGCCAGTTTACTGTTTATAGTTAGACATCATTAGGCTGACTTGTTTACGTCATACATTTTTTACAATGTAAATATTGTTTTGTTAAAACCAACGTCAAGAACTAAAATAAGGCACAAGCGAAAATAATTTCTTATCACAAATGAATTTGTTCAAGTATAATAAAATTGTTAAGTGATACAGTTAGAATAAACAAAAAATAAAATGTTTTAGGGCAATTTCAATGTTTATTCCTTTAGAGTGCTTGTATGAAAAAAAAACAATTTAGAAATAAAACCGTATTAATAAAATGTTATTTTTAAAGTTTTGCAGTACCAATTACAATTTGTATAATTTTTAAACTTTTATTTTTAAAGCTAGTTTTAATGTAGTTTCATAAACATTTCATTTAAAATCTAATTTTCAACGTTTTACTGATTAATAATTCAGCCTCAGCGTTCATGATATCGTTTCCACAAAAACATATTTAAATGGTATATTCAACTTCTTAGTTCATTTGTTTAGGTTCGTGTACATTTATAAGAGGGAATTTTAACTTTTTGTACGGTTCTCATTTGGCTACACTGATTTCTCTTTCTGTTTGTGACGCCATATCAGATATGTACCACAGGGGTGGAAAGTAGGTGGAGGATGTAAAGCAAAATATAATTACAACTTGTCATAGTAAAACGTTAAACGTAGACATAGGCGTTTCAACAATAATCCTGTCTTCATCAGTAAAATTATGACATACCGAAAGACTGTCAAAGTTTAATTTGAATTTATAGTCTACACTGTTTTTATAAAGCTTATCAAGCCATAATGTTTTAAATAGGTTCACACCTGCTTCAATACTTCAGAACTTTTACAGTTTAGTATTTTCATAAACTTTTCAGTTTAATATAGTATAACCTCTTGCACTTCAACATTATACAACGTATAAATGCTGCAAGTGAGACATTTCATTATGTTTGATTTAGTACTTTATAAAGCTGTACAAATAATTTACGCAAATGTTACCACAATCATAAAATGTTTTTATTTATTCGCTGCCAATAATTAAATAAAGTAATTTACTCAAAGCCTAACTTAGAATAAACATAAATGATGAAGTTTTCAGCAACACAGGTTTACAAAACGTTCCACGAAGATTCTAATTAAACAGGAATTCAGCAGGAATGTATAAAGCAATAACTTAATGTTTTAACAGTCACTCTAGTGTGTAATTAAGAACTTCATTACGCAGTTATAATAGCCTGGATAAACAAAGTTCGGCGAGTTTGCCTAATTGAATGGCATTATAAAACTATTTGGCCCGTTGTGAGGTGCCCTCAAATCGCAGAAGGGTTTGGCTTTTAGGGAAACACTAAGTTCTTTTATCATTGAGTAACTACTTTAAGAGTGGTTTATATTAGATAACATATTATTAAAATATTATCTATTTTAAATAGCCTCCGTTTTAGCTACACATTTTTAATTACAAATAGGATAAAATATGAAAATAAATACACTTTTAAAATTGTATTTGTTATTATTTTTTGTTTCATTTAGATCACATTTTATAAGTACATTATCTAAAAGTTTTTTTTCATTTAGTTTTACTATAATCTATTGGTTTTATTTAATTGCTCATACCCCTCATTCAACACAATACGTATGATATATACGTCGTACATTACACAATGTTGCATTTTCTATTAGTTTTCGAAACAGGTTTATTATATTGAACATAGATATTTTATGGAATATATAAATAGAAATTCTATGATTGTTTAATTGTTATTTTCTGGTTAATAATTGGTTGGTAAAATTGAAATAGATGATCGAAAATAGTTTGTATAGCATAATTTAGCTCTAGTTAGCAAAAGACCGTGCATTTTCCGTTTTGAGTTTATTGTTCTCGAAACAAGCTTATAGATAGTTATTTTTAATGACTTGACAATTTTTCGTCTGTAGCGAGAATATAGAGGATTAAACGTTTTAAAATGGGTATAAATGTACAAAGTATATATGGTAAATACAGGATTGTAACAGCCTTGTGATATGTAGGCATGTCTCTAACTCTGTTTAAAATCTACATAGACACAGCTCATAAACTTTGGAAGAAGAGATGTGGGCCAATGTGAACAAAGCTAGGAACCGAAGACG
>JBAIZL010000004.1:116539731-116664731 GCA_036971475.1 Prosapia bicincta | reverse complement strand
CTTGTTATCTAAAACAATAAAGCAATGAATGCCGGGTAGAAATGAGCCCCCACGATACATTTTAAAAGGGTTTTATAAAACATCTAATTAAAATATAATTACAAAAATGAACGGACACTTACATAATTTGTGGTGGATTTTTATTTACAAAGTATATAATTAATATATTTTGTAATTAAAAATTCATAAATATTGGTATATTACCTAACCTAGCTAACATATAATGTTTGTATTAGCATAATAAGGAATTTTCATTTTAGAAAAAAATATCCCTGTTAAATAATACTTCAGGATATACCACAAAATCACTTTACATCACATTAAACCTAAAAGGAGCATCCGGTTAGGATAGGTTTTTGTAAATGAAAAAATCTTTTAAACTAAGTTACCCGGTTGCTGAATTGAATGTTAGCAACAAGAAACCTGTTTTAATAATCTAAACCTCTCCTCTTGAACATAGGCCTAGACCTTTCTAACAAACTGATCTATTGTTAAATACCCATGTAGTGCTCTGTTTTATAAAGAAATCTAAAGTTTATACATCCTTAAGTACATGTATTGTTTTAAAATTTTACAAATACTTATTCCACATCTACTGTTACTAAAATCACTGTTTACAATAATTTGAAAGTAATATCTAACACGAAAATGGTGAAGTAGATGCAGGTTTTCACGTTTTTCCATATGTCTACAAAACCCCTTAATTTTCGATGCTTTATATCATGATACTTAGTTTGAAGTAACAAACAACTATTTCGACTCTGACTTTAAAAGAAGTTATTAGTTGATAAAAATATTATTGGAATACATGACACCATCCATGTTTTATCTTTAAAGAGAAACCTTTGTTTTTGAATTAAGTAACAAGTATATTTAAAAAATTAAGTTAATTCCTATTGAGGTTAAAACAAATTATTTTAGTTGCATTTTAATTTATAATTATAATTATAATAAATATAGGCCTCTGTATATATATGTATATACACATGACAAAACCACAATATTAAGGGGCTTTCCATACAAATAGATATTAAATTTCCATGAAATATTCCATTCTCCTCACTATACAGTAGGCGCTATATAGTGTTGGACTAACAGTTTTGTTTGCTACTATTTATTTGTTTTTTTGATTTTAAATGTCTAATCTATGAAGCTGATGGTGGCCTATAATTACTAATTCTATCCACCTCTTGCAATGCTCATTATTGTAAAGAACGTTTCTTTTATACTTTCATATATTTCGCTTTATAATTGATTTTTAGTTGTGGGAAAGTTGTCTCAGTGCCAAACGTTTGGGCTTTAAACATGGAGCCATTCAGATCGAATCAGACCAAGACATTAACTTTTTAAAATTTAATAAATGAATACAAATTTGAAGAAATTGTATACTCATCAATTGTCATTCAAAATTTATTTAAACGTGGTTGGTTGAATAAAAACGTTTTTTTATTAGCGACCGAATATTTGTAGGATATATATATATATATATATATATATATATATATATATATATATATATATATATATATATATGTATATATAATATAAAATACGTTTTCATGTTTAATAATTTGAAACAACATAGGCTATTCAAATACAAGTATATTTATGAATTTATATCCAAAGCTTTTCGTTGGTAAACAGTACCAACATCATCATGAATGAAAATTACAATAATGTAAGCTATAGGCCTAAAACATATGTTAAATTAGAAATAGAATTGTTGCTAAATTTATACAAATTACCAAATTTATTTTGTTGCTGTAACATTATAGACATTGAATATAGTATCAAATTTAGAATGTATTTGTATTTGTTCTTTTATTAATTTGTTATTATTACTGTATTTATATATTTCGAATGCTTCATAAATATTCATTCCTAATCCAATATCAATTTCTTTTGTAAGTTTCATATTTTCAATATTTTGAATGCCTATATTAATCCAGAAATATATAAATTATGTTTTGCAAATCATTGTATTAATAATAAGCATCAATTTCCAAATATTGAAAATATGAAACTTATACAAGAAATTAATAAGGGATTAAGAATGAATATAAATGAAGCATTCGAAATATATAAATACAATAATAATAACAAATTAATAAAAGAACAAATACAAATACATTCTAAATTTGATACTATATTCAATGTCTATAATGTTACAGCAACAAAATAAATTTGGAAATTTGTATAAATTTAGCAACAATTCTATTTCTAATTTAAAATATGTTTTAGGCCTATAGCTTTTTTTTTTTAACTTGGGAGCGGGTTTGAATTGCCCGAAGCACTGCTACCTTAAGGTATATTGTACTTACCTCCCTGATCTAGTCAAATAACCCCTTCCCTCTTACCAGGTTTAGGAGTTTCCTGACTAGAGTTTTACCTTCAGCATCCACCAAAGCCGTTAAATCACCAAAGAGGTTGAAGCGCCTCTCAGCAAGTACTTCACATCTGTAAATAAAGAGTGTGGCAGTCTCCAGTTCCTGCCCGCATAATCTGCACACTGGTTCATCTTTGTAGATACCCATTTTATGCAAATGTTTCCTTAGTCCACAGTGTCCCGTGAGTAGACCTGTGGCTATCCTCAATTCCTGCCTAGACAGATAGACGAGACTCTTCTGCAGCCCCAAGGAAGGTTTCCTAAGGGTTAGCTTACTGTGTCTCATCCCTTCGGCCCTGATCCAGTGCTCACAGTGTCTTTCAGTCATCCACTTTCGCACTACCATCTTGACCATGGATTTGGAAATACCTACCGCAGGCTCCGGTAGAATCAGGGGAGTCGAAGACCCCTCCCTGGCCAGCGCATCTGCGGCTTCATTTCCAAGTATTCCCCTATGCCCTGGCACCCAACCTATCATGATTTGATTGTGCCTTGCCAGAGCTTGTAGGTTAATTAGGCACTCCCTGACTATGGCCGATGTGACCACGTGTCCGTTTAGTGCCTTAATTGCTGCCTGACTGTCGGAGAAAATAGCAATCCGGGTCCCGTGTATTTCCCTTCTCGCTATCTCTCCCAGACAGGCATTTATAGCATATACTTCGGCCTGAAAGACAGAGGTATGCCTCCCCAAGGAAAAAACTAGTTCTACCCTTGGGTTTTTACAATACACCCCCGCTCCAGTGCCGAAGTCCATCCTGGAGCCATCTGTGTACCAGATCTGAGCTCTCGATGTTAATGTCCCTGACCATTCCATCATAGTTTGGTGGACCTGGTCAGGTGCAAACATTCGAGTAATGTGGTCGCTGCCCATTTCCAAGACGGGTTCTTTGACCACGCACTCGATACTCATATGTCCCGAGACATCTGGGAGGTTAGCCCAGTTGCTCGAGTTGCGCAATATCCTTGCCGCCAGCCTCGCCTCTCCCCTAAGGACAAGCTCAAGGGGAGGGAGGTTAAGCATTACTTCCATTGCTGCACCTGGTGTAGTTGACATCGCTCCCAGTGTGCACAGACAGGCCAATCTCTGGATAGAGCTCAGTTTAGCTCTTGTCTGTGCCTGGTTGGCCTTTGTCCACCACACCAGAGCTCCATAGGTAATCATAGGTCTTATCACCCTCAGATACATCCAGTGCATCATTGATGGCTTCAGTCCCCATTTCTTACCCACCATTCTTCTCACAGTCATCAGTGCTCTTTTGGCCCTGTTAACTGTCCTCTCAAGATGTGGGTTCCAGGTGAGTTTCCTGTCCAGAGTAACTCCCAGGTATTTCACCTCCCCCACAAACTCAAGGTATTCACCAAACAAGCGGGGCATCCTGGTCGTCAGATCTTTTCGCTGTCTGGTGAAGTTAATGAGAGCAGTCTTTTTTGGATTTACGCTAAGGTTCTCCTTTTTACACCACTCTTCAATCAGTCGTAGAGGATTTCTGATTACCTCAAGGACTGTATCAGGGAATCTGCCCAGGATCAAAACAACTATGTCGTCCGCATATCCTAGACAGAAGTACCCTTGTTCATTCAGGAGTTCAATAAGGTTGTCAACTACTAGGCACCACTACAGAGGAGAGAGAACCCCCCCCCACCCCTGTGCACAGCCCAGACTTGTCTCCGCCCTTCTGACCTCCCCTGCCACCTCTACAGAAATGCTTCTGTTTGTTAGCATGGAACTTATCCAACCACAAGTGGTTGCATCCACTCCATGACGTCTTGCACCACTTACCATCGTCTCCACTGAGGGGTTATTGAAATCCCCTTCAATGTCGAGGAAGGCACCTATGGCACAACCTTTCTTGGCGATCATTTGCTCAATCCTACCAACCACTTGATGGAGAGCTCCCTCGCAGGATTTCCCCGGTTGATAAGCATACTGGTTCCAATGCAGTGGTTTTATGGCCAAAGCACCCCCCCCCCCTAATATGCCTATCAACCAGTTTTTCAAGTCCCTTAAGAACAAAGGACATGGGTGTAATAGGTCTGTATCCTTTCCCTTCCGATTGGTTACCGGTGGGCTTAGGTATAAAGACCACCTTACTAGCTTTCCAGGCTGCCGGCACATGCCCTAAAGCAATGCTTAGCCTGTATAATTTAGTAAGTACCAGTACCAGCAAATCCATTCCCTGCTGCAGCAGCACAGGATAGATCCCATCTGGACCTGGAGATTTGTAGGGTTTAAATGTGCCAATAGCCCATCTTACCCTTTGTGGAGTTACTATCCTCCTTGCCACTTCCCAGTCCTCCCTCTTACCACGTCTTGTGGAGAGTTTGGCAACTGGTTCAGTGTCTGCTCCCCCAAGTTTCCTCAGGGTACTGGAAGGGAAATGTGTTCTGATTAATTCTTCCACAGTTTCCCCTGCAGTTTTTGTTATATTTCCCAGTGGGGTTCTTAGCATACCCACCGGGTTAACTGGGTCCTTAGATAGCACTTTATGCAGTCGTGCCCTTCAATCTCTTGACAAAACTCCTTCCAGGACTTCCTGCGTGCTTCTCTAATTGCCCTGTTGTATTCGGTTAGTGTTTTCCTATACTGGTCCCACTCCCCGTTCTTTTTTGCTCTATTAAAGAGTCTCCTGGTGGTCTTCCGAAGTTTGGCTAGCTTCTTGCTCCACCATGACGGATCCCCTACTTTTCTCCCCTCACTAAGAGGGCATTTATCAGTAAAGGATTCTACTATAGCCTCGCCAACCAATGCGGCAGAGTCTTCTAGCTCTCTCCTCCCACCATACTCCAATCCAGCCTCCTCAATCCGAACTCCAAGGTCCCTCCTGTAGGAGTCCCAGTCTGTTCTTCTTGGATCCCTGGTTGGCCGAAGCATGGCTGGATTTAGAGAGATATCATACCTAATATGTCTGTGGTCAGAAGAAGATGGTTCATCCGACACATGCCAATTTAGTACATACCTAGCCGTCTGGTTCGATGCCACCGTAATGTCCAGGACCTCCTGTCTGGCCCTAGTGACAAACGTCGGCTCTTCCCCCTGATTTAAGACTAGTAAATTCTTAGAGCTAAGATAAGCTAAAAGTTCCTCACCTCTAGTGTTGGTACCTGTACTTCCCCACGAAGTGTGATGGGAGTTAGCATCCATTCCCACCAGCAGCTCCTCATCCACAGCCCCGCAGTGCTCGACCAGCCTCCTCAGCTCTTGTGTTGGTAGAACCCCCGCGTAGTCAAAGGGGAGATATGCCGTGGCAAGGTTCAGCCTCTTCATCCTCCCCTCCGCCCGCAGCTCCACCTTCACTGCTATTAAGTCCCTGCAGCAGAAGTCCGTTAGTAAAAAAGCACTCAACCCCCTCCTAACCAGGATACACGTCCTGGGAACACCGGAGTCCTTATCGTACAACAACTTACCTCCAGATGTCGCCAGCCTGCATATTCGTCCTCCAGAAATCCATGGCTCCTGGATGAGAACCAAGTCCACCTCTCCCCTGTCCAGCATCCTACACACGACAGTACTCGCCGCCCTGCTATGCTGTAGGTTCACTTGGAGGATCTTGATCATTGTTCTGCTTAATTTGCAGTCGCCTGGGTCCGCAGAGCAGCCCCAGGACTAGACAGCGTGCTCAACTCTACAGCCACTTCACCAGTTTCTGCAGTCGGCAGCTTGACAGCCGCCCCCGCACCCCCAGTGATGGTTGCCGTTGACACATCTGCTACAGACTCGCGGTTTGCCGTCTCATTGGCTCCCACTGTCTGTGCAGTCTTGAAATCAATTCTTTTACTTACTTGGTCCATTAAAGTCCCACGACTATGGGGGAAATAACGGTCGACCAGAGCAGAGCCCCCACTGCCCTGGCAAGACAACATACTATGAGGTTTTGTCTGGTTCCTCAAGGGGATCGTGTGCAACTGCATTTTATACCCTGCAGCCATTCATCCTTCGGCCGATGCCTTCCACCTTAGATTGGGTATTCAGTCACTGACCTTGAAGCACACCCCAAGTTCAGGACATTATTAACTGTTTCTCATGAAGCGAACAGCCTGCTTTACTCTCTTTTTTACAACTGTGTCGTTAGGGTAGTTTCCCGCCCATACTTCACTGTCGCATTGCCCTTGGTTCACCAGGGAGGTGAGAGTAGCATTGTGAGGACTTAATTCCCAACCACCCCAGTCTCCCCAGTTAGAGCAGTTATTTCTACCGCCCCCAACCGGTAGACTGACGAGGAGGGATAATTCCTCACCTTTGAACCATAGCCTTGGTCCAGGCCTGCATATTCAGAAACCTTCCGGAATCCTTATTCACAGGTAACCTACATTTCTGTAGGCCGTCCCACTATCCGCCACCTGTGGACCCGCCCGGTTGCTCAGACCAGCTTGCCGGGAGGCCTATAGCTTACATTATTGTAATTTTCATTCCTGATGATGTTGGTACTGTTTACCAACGAAAAGCTTTAGATATAAATTCATAAATATACTTGTATTTGAATAACCTATGTTGTTTAAAATATATATATATATATATATATATATATATATATATATATATATATATATATATATATATAAAGAGAGTGTGAGGTGATAAAAGGAATTGAAATGAGGAATTAGTTGGGATATTATTATTATTTTATTTAACAATATGAAAATATCTCTAGGGTTAACGCACTGAATAATGACCAAAATATAGAAACAGCTAAACCATTACATTTACTTATGGTCCAATAAACAAGGTTTTTAGCTTCTTATCAAATTCATCGCATATATAAACCCCGCTTTTGATATTATGTAAAACCCACATCAATGGAATGTTCAATATGTAAAGTTGCGTTTTGCGAGCGCATTGAAGGAATATCCATTTTTATAGAAACTGATTTTCCATTTGAAAAGACAGTTCTCGGGAATACATTTAAGAATATGGCACGGCTTTCCAACCTCTTACTGTCCACCAGTTTTTCGCCTTTTACGAGATGCGTTTTAGCATATCCTTTTAAGAAACGAGTCTTTTCATATCCTTTTACATTTCTTAAAAGGAAAACGCTATAGATATTAAGTAAAAAGTAATAAGAAACTGATGAAACGTGAGATTGAGACATCATTTAAGGAGACATTTATTCAAAATTATAAATCTGTTGGTTTTGTTTAGGTTTTCCATTCATAAATAGTGTAAAACAAAAATCTTTTCATTATTTCTTAAATTCGTTTTTTATTTTTAAAATTATTTAAAAATTTGCTCAAAGATTCACTTAGAATAAACATAATTGATGAAGTTTTCAGCAACACGACTTTACAAAACGCTCCATGGAGATTCTAATTTAACGGGAATTTAGAAGGAATTTATAAAGCAATAACTGAATGTTTAAACAGTCACTCTAGTGTGTAATTAAGAACTTCATTACGCAGTTATAATACCCTGGATAAGCAAAGTTCTGCGAGTTTGCCTAATTAAATGGCGTTATAAAACTAGTTGGCGCGTTGTGAGGCGCCCTCAAGTCGCTGAATGGTTTGATTTTAGTAGGCAAACAGCAATTTCTTTTGTGATTGAGTAACTATTTCAAGAGTGGTTTTTATTAAATAAATTTAGAATATTAGTTATTTCAAATATGCTAAGGTTCTAGCTACATATTTTAATTACAAATCGGTTAAAAAAGATAATGTAATAAATGTTTAAAGAATTATTTAATTTATTAAAGTTACTATAGGCCTATATAAAGTTAGGGCGGTATTTCTTCATAACTATAAATGTGTAGTTTTTTTATTTATGAATTCAACTGTAATATTGTCATAAATTCAGAGACTCCCCTTTCGTTTTGTAAAAATATATAAAAATATACGAAATAAATTAATAATACACAAAAACTGTATTCAAAAAATTATATTAGGCTGACAATAAAAAATTCAAAAAACGGTCTATCCAAAAATAACAATAGCAAACAAATGCATTGTCAAAACCTAAACGTTTCTAGAGCCAGCCGAAAATTACAACAAAACATATAGAGACAAGTAAATACATTTTATCCAACACATATTTATTTCGACCATTATCATCTTCATCGTCTGTTTTACCCCTTTTTTGTTCATTACGTCAAGGCTCATTACTTCTAATAAATAATGATCAGAAACCTCCAACTACAAATATTGTTAAGAGGATAAAGTAAAAATATTTATGGTTAAACGTTTTTGAGTTTTATTTATTAATATTTAACCCCAGTTTATACAATTAGCGATGAATAATTAAACTTTATTATTAAAATTTAAAAAATATATTTTATCCCAAACTACATGTTCTTGTGACATTCCTACTATTAGCTCACACTCTCTCTCGATTGTACAAACTTCATCGAATCAAGTTCAAATACATTTTTGTAGCCTGTAGTAGATGACAATTGACATCTTTTAAAACATTAATGAATTAATTTAATTTAAATAGTTGTCTCGTTCAGATTCGAACTGAGAAACTACATGTTTGAAGTCCAGCACTTTAGCCTGAGCCAACTTTACCATTACTGTTTATTAGGAATATACTGTGGTTGAATTTAATAATAAATACACAAAAACCTCTTAACCACAAACTTTCTTTAATTTACCCTAATGTACATTTCAGTTACAAAGTAACCATCCTCAGAGGGATAACATACAAAGACTGATTAACGATAGAAAAATACCTTATTTATAATCTACAGAACTAGTCACTCCCACTCCGACCGCCGCGGCCCCACCTGTTAAACAAGGCGTAGCCACGCCCATCGAGTGAAAGCAAGATATCTAACGTCAACTTACTAAAATATAAATTAAAAATACAATAAAAACATAATTAAAATTGTTTTTTGAAATTATAACCAACACAAAATTTAATATAAAAATCATAATCCTATTTAACAAATGAATATAAAATTGAATTAGGAATAGGACCTCTATCAGAATTTAATAAATTCTCAGGTTTATGTTTACTAATTTTTAAACTTTCAAAACTATTTAATAACTTATTAGTTCTAACATTCTTAATTAACTTGACATTATTAACATCTAGATTGTGATTGGTCTCTAAAATTTTTAAGAATGTTAAATTGAGAGTTGCGTATAAAAATCATAATAACCTTAAAAATTTATTAGGTAATGCAAAAGATAAAGTAGAAACACTTGATAAATCAGGGATTTACCAAGTTAATTGTAAGGATTGTGATAAAATGTATATTGGGCAGACAAGACGAAAAGTAATAACTAGATTTAAGGAACATATTAGGGATATTAAATACCAAAGATCTGATAAGTCTAGTATTGCTGCCCATATTTTAGAGACCAATCACAATCTAGATGTTAATAATGTCAAGTTAATTAAGAATGTTAGAACTAATAAGTTATTAAATAGTTTTGAAAGTTTAAAAATTAGTAAACATAAACCTGAGAATTTATTAAATTCTGATAGAGGTCCTATTCCTAATTCAATTTTATATTCATTTGTTAAATAGGATTATGATTTTTATATTAAATTTTGTGTTGGTTATAATTTCAAAAAACAATTTTAATTATGTTTTTATTGTATTTTTAATTTATATTTTAGTAAGTTGACGTTAGATATCTTGCTTTCACTCGATGGGCGTGGCTACGCCTTGTTTAACAGGTGGGGCCGCGGCGGTCGGAGTGGGAGTGACTAGTTCTGTAGATTATAAATAAGGTATTTTTCTATCGTTAATCAGTCTTTGTATGTTATCCCTCTGAGGATGGTTACTTTGTAACTGAAATGTACATTAGGGTAAATTAAAGAAAGTTTGTGGTTAAGAGGTTTTTGTGTATTTATTATCAACTTTACCATAACTAGAAATCAATTACATATAGATATATATGAAATTATAAGAGAAAGGTTCAAGAGATATAAAGAGGAGATGTATAGAATGAGAAATTATAGATATCATCCTCAATAGTTAGAAACTGAAAGATAAGAAAGCGAATAAATAGTAAGAAACAAAAATAATTGTCCAACGCCATATACTGTATAGAGAGGAAAATGGAAAACTGCAAGGAAATCGGCCTACAATTTTGGTCCTTAGTTTTTGATTCTGCCATAGGCCTATAAATATACATATTTATATTTATTGTAACTTTAAAATAAAACGTAACTAAAATACAATTATTCTTTGTTGACTTTAGTAGGAATTTATTTTAAAAATTTAAAAAATAATAATACTTGTTTCCTACACAACTTACATTTTATACCTCTAGAATCTTAATATTTCGGTGTAAATTTATCACCGATGTAAATACATGAACTTATGGCTTTATTAATCAACATCCATGTACTTTATTTAATATTCATTGACTAACAAGTACATATTATTGTTACTAAGGAAATACATATAATTTATTAAAAATATATCACGAAATATAAAATGAAAAATTCTCTCTCTGTCCTTCATCTATGTAATTCTTGGTTTTTAACTTCTATAACATAAAGGAAACTTTCAAAATTAAATACTGGTTGTGCAATGTTATTGAGAAAATCTGACCCCAACAGAATTTTGGATTGTGTTTAAAGCTGTATATATATTTAATACATAAATATTTCTATTTATATTCTATGATATATATATATATATACGTTTTCTTGTTTAATAATTTTAAAAAAAAAACATAGGTTATTCAAATACAAGAATATTTATTAATTTAAATTTAAAGCTTTTCGTTGGTAAATAGTACCAACATCATCAGTAATGAAAATTACAATGAATGTAAGCTATGTTTAATATATATATATATATATATATATATATATATATATATGTGTGTGTGTGTGTGTGTGTTTGTGTGTGTGTGTGTATATGTATATATGTATTTTAACTTAAGTTAAAACTTTTACTTTTTTAACTTTTACATTTTCACCGAGCGAATAACCGTTTTTTTATCAAATCTTTTTTAACTTCCTTGCTTTATACCTTTGTAAGATCACCAAATCAGGGCCTTTCAAGTTATTTTTATGTATTTCAAAATATAATGCTTTTAATAATTAATATTTATTTGAGTATGGCTTTATCATAAAATATATTTGAGAGATAAATCTTGCATAACTAATGCTTTATTATTTGATGACGCGGAAGAAATACTTAGAGAGGGTTATTTTGTTTTAGCTTTGAATTACGAAACCTTTGAAAATCAAAGCGATGCGGTTCAGTTAGATATTTAGGTGCAAAAGGTTCGGATTAGCTTTGTTTTACAAATAGCATCAACTTTCTTTAAGCCAGTGTTTATATTCTGCCTAATCCATCCTTTGATACTTCTAAGCAAGAATAAATTATTTAATTAGCATTTCAAAGGGAAGCAGTGACTAAGTGTATTCAATCAAAATAACGGAGTCAACCATGAAGAGAAACTCCTTTCCAACGTAGATGTAAACATATGACTTGTGTTACGTTTAGAGGGTCGAATGAAATACCTTTTACTGCTTTGAAAAAAAAGGTTTATTTTAATTAAATACACATAAACAATCTATAATGTACTGGTAAAAGAGGGCAGGTTTTATTTTTCAAGCCTTTTGCATTCATGGTAATATTTGTTCATACGGATGTAAATAGCTTTTTCAATAATTTATATGCTTTTGACAGTATAGACATTTATTGTAGATAGTGTCCATCCACCATTGTTTATTATTTTTTTTTGTATTTACTATACTTAAATATATTCCATATTGTTTTTTAATAAAAGAAATTTCATTAAGATAATTCATAAAGGTTTTGTTGTCGTTTTTATTGGGTGTAAAAATAAAAAGGTATTAAATTATATACGAATATGTACAACATAAAATAAGTACGTCTAGAAACTTAGCTCTTTAAGCTACATCCCGTCTGAGTACTCTCTTGAGGGAAATGTTTGTAAATAGTTGGTACAGTCGAGCCTCGAAAATTCGAGTCCCGGTATTTTGAGCTTCTGTATAACTCGAGCCTATTTATATTTGAGCCTATTTTATCAATTTGAAAAAAAAATGATGAGTCGAGTTTCCAAGCAATATGTATATCAATACGTTATGCAAAGGAAATGAGTAGGGCTTCCAAGAAATGTTAATATTAATACGATATGCAAGGGTAATTAGTCGGGCTTCTAAGATATGTTTATATCAATACGGTATGCAAAGGAAATGAGTAGGGCTTCCAAGAAATGTTAATATTAATACGATATGCAAGGGTAATTAGTCGGGATTCTAAGATATGTTTATATCAATACGGTATGCAAAGGAAATGAGTAGGGCTTCCAAGAAATGTTAATATTAATACGATATGCAAGGGTAATTAGTCGGGATTCTAAGATATGTTTATATCAATACGGTATGCAAAGGAAATGAGTAGGGCTTCCAAGAAATGTTAATATTAATACGATATGCAAGAGTAATTAGTCGGGCTTCTAAGATATGTTTATATCAATACGGTATGCAAAGGAAATGAGTAGGGCTTCCAAGAAATGTTAATATTAATACGATATGCAAGGGTAATTAGTCGGGCTTCTAAGATATGTTTATATCAATACGGTATGCTAAGGAAATGTGTCGGACTTCCAAGAAATGTTCATATGAAGGTCTTCTATTTTTTCTAATGCACAGGAACGTACTTACGTGTAATTTTGGGTTTCGGTAATCCGAGGGGGATCTCGGTCGCATCTACTTCGAATTATCTAGACTCTACTGTAATTATGTAGAAAAGCAATTACTGAATAGAGTTTCTTTGGAAATAGACGTTTATTTTCTTTATACAGTAAAACGGAACTTACTTTCTAGTCATGCCTCGTAGTCACAGGTTCGACATAATTCCCTTTTTCAACCCGGGTGTTAATTGTATTTTCGAATTTAACCTTTTGTAAATATTATATTTTCTTTTATTATGTTATTGTTTGTAAAAAAATGTTTAAAATTATTAAGATAAAAAAAACTTTGTTCAAACGGAAGAACGATTTAAACTTTTACATTAGGTTTTTACATTTTAGGTTTATACTAGCAATTTTAATAATCATTATGATTTGTTTTTAATATAAAAAAATGTATTTGAAAATAATAAATCTAGGACCATGGTGTGGTAAGATCATTGAGAGTGTATACAATAGTAACAAGACTAATATTATGACAGACATATAAATATACACACGCACACACAACACACATACATACACAAAAAACACACACTCACAAATACACCTCCACTCATACGCAGACACACACAAACACACACTCACACACAAATTTTCAAAATTTCAGTCGTAAATAAAATACTATTTTTACACTCAACTTCAAATATATATATATATATATATATATATATATATATATATATATATATATATATATTTATTTATTTATTTAGTTTCTAGGAGATGACACCTAATGTTAATAGAGTGTTTTCTAGTATTAATTAAATTATTTAATTTATTTAATTAATTTGTTTTCATAAATAACTTCGCTTTCTACTTTCCTACCTACATTGTGATTATGTCATATTTATATTAATTGTAATTATTTCATTAAAAGTAACTAAGGTGAAATATTTCTTTGTTACCATAAGTAGAAATTGACTTTGTAAAATTCCTTTTTACATTGATTGTTTTATTGA
Source organism: Prosapia bicincta (assembly GCA_036971475.1). Lineage (NCBI taxonomy): Eukaryota > Metazoa > Arthropoda > Insecta > Hemiptera > Cercopidae > Prosapia > Prosapia bicincta. The sequence continues at coordinate 116,650,769 of JBAIZL010000004.1, read as the reverse complement.
GTTATCTGAATTAGGATAATACAGCTGACTTTAGAGAAGTAAACCAACTAATAGAATAATATAACTTGTTATAAACTATAGTGCCATGAAATGCAGATATTCTTCCTATCCAGGTAATTATACTGGAGGAAAACACGACGCTCCAGTATAACATAATGATTCTAATTTATGAATTGATTAAATTAAATCAGGGCGCGGAAGAACAAACGGTTTATTGTAGATTCCTTATGATGAAAACCTATAGGGGCCGAAAGCAATATTGGTAACACTACGCAGAAATATTCTGAAATGGCTCTTTTCAATCGTGGAGCCTTTTGGACTTTCTAAAATTGTTTAAATAAAATGAGTTAGCCTTAAAATGTTTCAACTACTAAAATAAAAGTGTTAATACATTTTAAACAATATCTTGTTTATATACAGATAAGAAGGGAATTAAAATAAATATCTATTTTGAAAAGGGTCAAAAAGCATAGCTAAAGATAACGTCTTTAATAAGGAAACGAGATACAAACGATTCGATATTGCTGCAGGTTATACAATATGTCAACGCTTTTTAAAAAGCTCCCTTATTACCGTTTTGTAACTGAGAGCAACTCCAAATACAAAACAAGAAATGGCCTATTAACAAGTTTGAGTAGGAAACGTTTTGTAAAATATAATATATACCCCGTTACACTGATGGTTCTCTTGCACGATAATTTTGAAATTTATAATGGCCTATTTACTCCTTATATCATGTATTTCTTAAACTTAATAACTTAAATGTTACTACCTTGCCGGAATAGAAGAAGCAACCGGCTGTGAAGCAACAGCGATGACGTATGCGTAACGGATTTTGTCTTAAGTAATATGCCGTGAGTTTGAAACAATTTATGTATCCTTGTTAGAAATACAAAAATTAAATTACAACAAGAACGTTTTGGCTTAATTTTAATATCCATTATACTTTTTAGTAAATAAACGCGGTTATTAATTAAATGACATTGTTAGACAAACTTTTTATTAAAAATATTTCCCAAGTTACGGAACTAAATAGGTTTCATGTTCAGTTTATTAAAGAAGATTTTAAAGGTAATATATCTGTTAGCTTTGCGTCAGATGATCTACTGACCAAAGCATAAAATCAAGTATCGATACGTATGCGTTATAAATACAATAAAACATTAAAAACAGAAACTCTTTACAGTTCAAGTTATAGCTTCACCTTGAACCACCTGTGCTGGAGGAAATATTCCATACGGTGTAAAGTGACGTCACGACATGGTGAGCAATGCCAAGATAATGAACAACAAAGCTGGAAATGAAAGCTCGACCGAAGCAATTTGCCAGCTTAACAGCAACTATAAATCCTGCGTCGCACTTTCTTGCTTCTTCCCCTTTTATTTCTATTAAAGCCTCACTTCGCCCGCGATAAAATCCACGCCATTGTACTCTATATTGTGTTTAGAATGAAAGAAATGCCTCCCCTGCTCTTGCCATAAATAAGGTGCTTCACTAAGTACAATTTAGTCGACATACACCGCTTATTCACTAAATGCTTTTGTTGTTTTTGTTTACCCTATAAAACTAAAAAACATGGACTTTTTACTAAAAAACATGGACTTTTTAAATTTTTTTCTGTTAGTTCACATTTTTTTATATATATATCTTATTCAAATTTTCATTCGTTAAATAAAATATTTTTTATTCATTCACTCAGATTCAAATAGATTTTTTAAAACTTGTAGTTGACGACACTTGTTGTTAATATGTTTTAAAAAAATATTTTTTCAATAATTAAATTTAATTAATTTTAGTTTTATGTGGGAGAAATACTTTTCACAATATTGGCAAAGAAAGCAATAGAGTAATTTTTTTACCGTTTGGCTTAAAATAAATAATAACATATGATATCATAAGACAGCTGATTAAATGTTATAGGTTATGTGGTTGAACAGCTACTTTATAGTATAGGTCATATTACTTTATTTTTAATTTGTAATTATTTATTAGAACAACTAAAATATTTTTTATTTCTAAGTAAGAATTGACTTTAAAAAATGATTCTTTATATTAGGTGTTTATTAATTATTATCAATTCGATTACTCAGAATTAAATTTATTTATCGACTAGCAAGTTAAATTTAAAACAATATTCGAAATTAAAAATTAGATAACATTTCATATTTATGCCTAACAATATTTTTTTTTTTAAAGAAAGAACTACCATTTTATCAAAACTTTTTAAAATGTATTTAAATTCAACAGCTATATTAATTCTGTTCGTTCCTTTGTTATTTTAGTGTTATAGAATAGAAAATAAAATGTCATATTTTATTCTACTTCTGAATGAAAAAGTTTCAATTTTTCTAAAAATTATCATTAAGTTTTTAAAAATACCAAATAATGCATACAAATGCATTTATAATATACACTTAAAACTTATAACTGCTTAATGATACGTAAGTTTGAAACGACGTTCTCAAATTTGTTGACCTAAAATTTATTCACTTGAGCTTTACATCCAATGAATTCTATGGGAATGAGTTCCATGTTTCTCGAAATATCTCATTGAATTCTATAGCAATGAGTTCGACGTTTGTAGAAATGTCTTTAAATTAGTTTCGATACTCAAGAAGTTCCCTAGTTTAATATGACGAAACCATATCGTTAAACCAAATTTATTCACTTGAGCTTTACATCCAATGAATTCTATGGGAATGAGTTCCATGTTTCTCGAAATATCTCATTGAATTCTATAGCAATGAGTTCGACGTTTGTAGAAATGTCTTTAAATTAGTTTCGATACTCAAGAAGTTCCCTAGTTTAATATGACGAAACCATATCGTTAAACCAAATTTATTCACTTGAGCTTTACATCCAATGAATTCTATGGGAATGAGTTCCATGTTTCTCGAAATATCTCATTGAATTCTATAGCAATGAGTTCGACGTTTGTAGAAATGTCTTTAGATTAGTTTCGTTACTCAAGAAGTTCCCTAGTTTAATATGACGAAACCATATCGTTAAACCAAATTTATTCACTTGAGCTTTACATCCAATGAATTCTATGGGAATGAGTTCCATGTTTCTCGAAATATCTCATTGAATTCTATAGCAATGAGTTCGACGTTTGTAGAAATGTCTTTAGATTAGTTTCGTTACTCAAGAAGTTCCCTAGTTTAATATGACGACACCATATCGTTAAACCAAATTTATTCACTTGAGCTTTACATCCAATGAATTCTATGGGAATGAGTTCCATGTTTCTCGAAATATCTCATTGAATTCTATAGCAATGAGTTCGACGTTTGTAGAAATGTCTTTAGATTAGTTTCGTTACTCAAGAAGTTCCCTAGTTTAATATGACGAAACCATATCGTTAAACCAAATTTATTCACTTGAGCTTTACATCCAATGAATTCTATGGGAATGAGTTCCATGTTTCTCGAAATATCTCATTGAATTCTATAGCAATGAGTTCGACGTTTGTAGAAATGTCTTTAGATTAGTTTCGTTACTCAAGAAGTTCCCTAGTTTAATATGACGACACCATATCGTTAAACCAAATTTATTCACTTGAGCTTTACATCCAATGAATTCTATGGGAATGAGTTCCATGTTTCTCGAAATATCTCATTGAATTCTATAGCAATGAGTTCGACGTTTGTAGAAATGTCTTTAGATTAGTTTCGTTACTCAAGAAGTTCCCTAGTTTAATATGACGAAACCATATCGTTAAACCAAATTTATTCACTTGAGCTTTACATCCAATGAATTCTATGGGAATGAGTTCCATGTTTCTCGAAATATCTCATTGAATTCTATAGCAATGAGTTCGACGTTTGTAGAAATGTCTTTAGATTAGTTTCGTTACTCAAGAAGTTCCCTAGTTTAATATGACGAAACCATATCGTTAAACCAAATTTATTCACTTGAGCTTTACATCCAACGAATTCTATGGGAATGAGTTCCATGTTTCTCGAAATATCTCATTGAATTCTATAGCAATGAGTTCGACGTTTGTAGAAATGTCTTTAAATTAGTGTCGTTACTCAAGAAGTTCCCTAGTTTAATATGACGAAACCATATCGTTAAACCAAATTTATTCAACAAACGGTCCCCATTCACAACATTCCCTAGAGAACTACGACTGTTGTCTTTTGGCTAAAGTATCGCAGACATGCTGGCTGCAGAATCCTACAACAGCGAGAATAAATAGAACAGACAAACCTCTTCAAGAATGCATTGTGGTCTAAGAATGGAGAGGGAAGAAGAAAAAGGGCGCTTCAATGTAGTTGATAATGTTTGGGAGCGAGAAAGATAAAGAAGTAAGTGGACCAGTAAACCTTATGAAGCAAATAGCCATAAATAAGATATGAGAGTGTAAATACTTCAAAACTTATACACATAAAGTGAATATCTTAAAACGACTTGTATACGCACTGATGTTCTTGCAGAAAGCTATTAATTACCTTCTGACATAGCAATATATTGCTTTTATGCAAGTTCTTTACATGCGACCGCTGATAGGGAAAAACGGGAGACAAATTATAATATAATGGTTTAGTAATAAAATATTAATGTTAAAGAGGAAAATATTCTGAGGCAGAATTGTTCTTAATATTTCTGTATTAAGACAGATAATTTACGATGGTAATTGCAAACGGAAAAGGTCAATGGGACAAGTTGAAATAAATACTTTTCAGAAATGAGCAGGTATTACAATTCAATTCGTATATAATACGTACCAACATTAATTGTACATTTACAATATTACATGTATTATATAACATAAATAATTCTTTTAAACCTAACAGCCTTATTAAATTTTCCAAGAGCTAAGCCGTTCACTGAAAACACAGCCTATATTATAAAGGACAAAGGATATCATGAACACAAGAAGTGTTCCAGGAAGTTTCCAAGAGTGGAAACACCGATAGAACAAGTGTGTACTTTGAAGATGACCCACACATATAATTTCAAAATAAAACCTTTTTTTCAGTTCGCTTATTTTTTTAACATCCCTGGTATATACGTAGTACATATACATATGTAACCTCCCTCTCTCTTTCTCTCTCTCTCTCTCTCTCTCTCTCTCTATATATATATATATATATATATATATATATATATATATATATATATATATATATATACATATATAAAGAATCAAGTCAAAATACAAATACAAGAATTATAATTGAATTTACAACTCAAAGCTTTTCGTTGGCTAACAGTACCAACATCAACAGGAATATTGCTGATGATGTTGGTACTGTTAGCCAACGAAAAGTTTTGAATTGTAAATTCAATTATAATTCTTGAATTTGTATTTTGACTTAGTTCTTTATTAATACACAAGAATACATATTGCGATATATATATATATATATATATATATATATATATATATATATAATATTGTTCCTGAGTATTAAGTTTATAATGTCCTAACTATTTTCATATTTTGCAACTTGACACATTTGAATGACAAAAAAAAATTATTTTACTAATTTAATTTATAGCTTAGTCTATTTTCGGAAGTATTTCCTAATATTTATTTTAAATAAAATCACATAAAAATAAAAAAAACTTTTAAAATTTAAAATGTTTAAAAGTAGTAAAATAATTTTATTTTATACACAATAATATTTATCTTATGATTTATATTTCATATTTTTTTACTACTAATAGATACATTCGTAACGCAAAAATTAAAATTAGTAATTAGTAGTTGAATGGAATTGCTTTTACCTCATTGCACTACAGCTTTCCCAAATGGGATTGTTAATATCTTTTAAATAGCACAATGTAGTTCCTAGTGAAAACTATTTTTCCACATTAGTTCAACATATAACACTTAATTCAAATGTAAAAAGACTACTGTACGTAAAACAATGGCAACAAAAATAAAATAAATAGAATCATCTACTACTAACAGCAAAAGCTAAACTTACCGAAAATGCTTTGAGGAAAACTAAACACTGAATGATGCCTTCCATCGTGTCTCCAGTAAGACAAAATGTGCCAGTCAAGTGCCGACCCTTGCGTCCGATGGCCGAGGCGGTGATGGAAGCGAGACTAGTACCTCTGGTCGAGACGAGAGGTAGACCCGAAGGCAGACCCGACAAAGATCGTTCCAAGAACGAATCCATGCTCTAGCACTCTGCCATCATCACTTCACTTTACCCACACACATTGTACAATATTTATGCAAAGTTTAAATCACTGTCATAATTGGGTCCAGAATAATTTCATAACCTGTAAGAATGAATGGGGTTAGGGTTGTCGAAGGTGAAATATTGATACCAATGGGGATGAATAATTTCAATGCTTTTAAAACCTCCCTTTAAAACAATTTACAATATCTAATTCTAGTTATTGTTTAATTGAAACTAACTACTAAAATGTACAATGTATTCAAAACACTTCAAAATAATTATAAAATGCAAAATATTAGCTAAAGATAGTTGTTATAAGAAACCTTTTTATTCCCGTTTCCATAACATAGGTATTAGTTTCAAAGAGTTAAATAGTTTTCTCAATGCAAAATTAAAATTTTACAGAAATAGAATGAATTTGTCTAGTAGCAAGTATTCAAGACAGGATGACCAGAGAATATAACTTGTTCCAAATAATTTCAAAGTATTCTTAATTTGTTTCGGCCATAAAGAAATTTGACTCCTAATAAATTTATGATGTTTATTTTTTGTCGTAAACATTTTTTTAGTAGGATTCTTAAAACAAGTATAATTAATTTTAAAAACGATTAAATTTGTTTAAATGAAATTGATTAACTACCGATGTATTGACTTGTGCTGCTTAAAGTCCCAATTTTGCATTGATGTTTTATATATCCTCCAACTAGAGAGCATTTAAACTAGAGAATAGTAATTGAAACTAAGAGCATAGATCATTCTAATAAACAGCAATGTTTATTTCTATACATCACCCTCTTATTACAAGGACAAACTGTGATACTGATCAATCTACATTATGTACAAAAATCATAGTTTACTAATACAGATAAATTTTAAAGCTGGTTAAACTTTAATAAATTATTTCGTTATTTTTATTATTTAAACACTACACTAAACGCTAATAACTGCGCATATATCTCAACTGACGCGTCCCGGACTAGTTCAGTGTATTGTCCCTTACCTTGAGACACAAACCGGGCTAGTTTTTCCTGGTAGTTGTGAACACGTGTGCTGAGAGAAGTCTCATTAAGTCAATGGCATTAGTTAATTAGTTGAAATTATAAAAAAAACAATAAAATATAAACTAGTCAAGATATTAAGTAATAAGTTTATTTAATGTCTGTTAATAGCTATTCAATGTTGTTTAGGTTAATGACAGATCTCAGACCAATTCTTTTTTTTACAAATGTTCTACGTTTCAATTTTCAAGATAACGTTTAGCTTTTGAAAAGTATTTTCGGATAGAAAATCCAAAAGTAGAGTTTTTGCAAAGGCATGAATTAGGCAAGGTCTGTGATCTGTCAGTAACCTAAACAACATTGAAACAATAAGCTATAAAATTATTACTGATATATCATTTAACTAAACGCCAAGTTAAGTTTCAATAATATTATTTGCAAATCCTAAAGCAATAATAAAATACATTTAATAACATCCAAGTCTATTATTCAACCTATAAAGTTTTTGTATTTTATCTATAAGGTTTTACGAGCGTAATATTTAATAACTTGGTCACACTCTCAATCACGATTATTCTATCCAGAAACAAAAGGTTTTCTCACAATAAATTATTATTATAAAATAATAAATAAGTTATTATTTTGTCAGTATAATATTATTTTGTTATTACGAATAGCATGAAATACATGTAAAACTATTTTCTTCTTCTCTTTTAGTTATTGGCAGTGCCAGTGAGTTATTTGTTCTGTAACAATTATTTCCACGTGTATTGTTGTCAAGTACACAATAACGCTCGGTGAATAAGTTACGTTTTACCTTAACAAGTTATTTCCGCATTTTTAATATTGGTAAAATATTGAAAACATATTGAGACATTACGTTTCCCAATGCATTCTGCGAATGCCTCCGTAATGTTTTCATAATTATACTTAAATTATAAAATTTTAGTATATCGTTAATTTTATAAGTTCCAACCTAAAATTATTTTCGTAATAAACAAAGTGGAAACTGCAAAATACTATTTGATTAGGCTATATAATTGTTTTGTAAACCGATATTATTCTCGAATAAATGTTTGCTGGACAACGTACTGTTATAACAACGTAAACAAAGTTATATAGAGCAAATGTTTAAGAGGGAAAAGATAAATGATCATTTCACGATAATCGCATCGGATAAAGCGGTGACCAGACAAGACGAGAGTTTGAGGAAAGTTTATAACTCCATTTGTGTTGACCTTGTATTGGCAATAATTAATGGTCACATGTGGGGTGGATAAATAGAATTCAAATACAAGCTCAAAGTAAACACTACAAAAGTAAACAATCGTATGAATGCTCACACAAAACTAATCGGGTAAAGTGCTACTCACATCAAGTGCACGAGATAGAACTTTGCCCTCGCTGAGCGACTACGTCTCTGGAATAACCTTTACTATCAAGCAACATCCAAGCGTTTAAATATTAGGCCGAGTAGAAGAATGTTTAGAAGAGTAGCCTTTTATTTATCCTTCGATTTACCTCTATAACTACGAGGATCTATAACGGAGGAATTCAAAGAAATATTTAAATTTTGTAAAACGAAATATGTTGTTAAATTGCTGTTTGTAAACGTCATACAAGTTATTAAAATATGTACAAATATAAACATAAGGTCTGTCAACCCATAATAGAAACCTGTTAAAGAGATGTTTAAATGAAAAAGTCTTGGTATATAAATAATTAAAAAAAGGAACTCCACATTCTTCTTAGAATGTTCTCGTTAGTTAAAATAAACATAGTTTGATACCGTGAAACAACTGTGAAGGAAAGGAGTTGAAGTAGAACTTTCTGGGATTCAAGCGGATGGAATGCTCTTTGTAAAATTAATAAGCAGCTTCAAGTAATAAATTAATGTAAAGATTCCCCGCAAAGGTATTTGATTTAATTAGTCTCTTATTACAACTTCTGACTGAAGACGAAATGTAAAGCAGAAAAGCAAATACTTTTAAAACACTGCAGTGGTAATACTGACTCAGACAAACGTTAACAAAAATCCATTAGTTAAATGAACGGAAGTATAATTTGTTTAAGTGGCGTGTCTGTGTTTCATAGAACATAATAATACACAGGATGTTGTAATAAATTCTCATATTCACAATAATCTTTTTAATTTATTTATGTTTCTATTTTTAACTCTGCCCTAAAAGTTTACACCTATTTCAATGCTGTATAATTTATCTTACTGTAAAAAAATAGTTTAATAAAAAAACAGAAAACATTTACGCCTAATTGTTTGTATGTGCCTTATAAGTTATAGTTCATGTATATAAATATATGTAGCCCTTTACACGTAATCGAATTTATGGCTTATAACGAGGAAAATAATACCAAATTTTCAGGAAGTATCTCCAGCATTGTTTAGTATGAAACTACTAGTAGATGCAATATAAGTAGATGGAATATTAGTAAATGCAATACTAGCAAATGCAATGCTAGTAAATACAATGGTAGTAAATGCAATGCTAGTTAATGCAATACTAGTAAATGCAATGGTAGTAAATGCAATTATAGTAGATGCAATATTAGTAAATGCAATGCTAGTAAATAGAATACTAGCAAATGCAATACTAGTAAACACAATGCTAGTAAATGAGATGCTAGTAAATGCAATGGTACTAACCTGCAATACTAGTAAATTCAATGGTAGTAAATGCAATACCAGTAAATGCAATGCTGGTAAATACAATGGTAGTAAATACAATATTAGTAAATGCAAAGCTAGTAAATGGAATACTAGTAAATGCAATTCTACTAAATGCAATGCTAGTAAATGCAATGATAGTACACGTATTACTAGTTAATGCAATGGTATTAAATGCAATTCAAGTAAATACATTACTAGTCAACTCAATACTAGTAAATGCAATACTAGTAAATGCAATGGTAGTAAGTGAAATAATCGTAAATGTAATGCTAGTAAAGGCAATAGTAGTAAATGCAATACTAGTAAATGCAATGGTAGTAAGTGAAATAATCGTAAATACAATGGTAGTAAGTGAAAAATCGGAAATGCAATACCAGTAAATGCAATGGTAGTAAATGAAATAATCGTAAATGCAATGCTAGTAAATGCAATACTATCAAATGCAATGGTAGTATGTGAAATATTCGTAAATGCAATACTAGTAAAAGCAATGGTAGTAAGTGAAATAATCGTAAATGCAATACTAGTAAATGCAATGGTAGTAAGTGAAATAATCGTAAATGCAATACCAGTAAATGCAATGGTAGTAAGTGAAATAGTCGTAAATGCAATGCTAGTAAATGCAATACTATCAAATGCAATGGTAGTATGTGAAATAATCGTAAATGCAATACTAGTAAAAGCAATGGTAGTAAGTGAAATAATCGTAAATGCAATACTAGTAAATGCAATGGTAGTAAGTGAAATATTCGTAAATGCAATGCTAGTAAATGCAATAGTAGTAAATGCAATACTAGTAAATGCAATGGTAGTAAATGAAATAATCGTAAATGCAATACTAGTAAATGCAATGGTAGTAAGTGAAATAATCGTAAATTCAATGCTAGTAAATGCAATAGTAGTAAATGCAATGCAATGCTATTAAATATAATGCAAGTAAATGCAATAATAGTAAATGGAATAGTACTACAATGTGATTTACACTATTGTAGGTATAAATAATTCAAAATAACATAATTAATCATAGTGATGTGAAGGTATTAATTATTAAGAATGAAAACTGACACACAAGTAGAAATGTAATGACTCAATCGTGTTTCAAGGGTAATGATATCATTATCAGTGCATTATAACTACTACAAAATCTAAATTTGTATTGTAATATTTGTGGTAAGGATAACACGGATGGTGATGATAACATTGTCCTCGAACGTGATTGAGAAAATAAATTATTAGATGTGAATCAGTTCGCATTCATAATGATTTATTATACAATATACTATTTGAAAATCTTCTTGGTATATTCGAAACAAATGTTGCACCTGTTATCCAACTTTCTTAAATCTTATAAGATGTTCTCTTACTTTTAGGGTTAACTTAAAAGTCAATATCAAGAAATTAAATGCAATACAATATAAAGTAGAAGATAAGTTAGAAAATTATAAAATAAATTAAATTCTAAGAAGTAATAAGCTTTTTATTACATTTACCGTATAATAAATTCGTAATACGCGCGCCTATTCTAAAAGTCTAGATAAGCCCCCTGGAAAAATATGTCTAAGAAGAACTAAATGTTACAAAGTTATTTTTATGTTGTAATTTCTATATTTTATATACTCATTTATTACCGACTTATATAACAAAAATCAGTTTAAAGGTACTTTAATTTATTACCAAAATTATCTCAACTGTTTGCGTTAGATGAATACAAGAATCTAAATGACGACACTTTTAAACAACTAATAAATGTAGTTTAACAATTCAATGGCTGTACAGCAATAAAGCTATGTGTAAAATTTTGCATTTAAAATTTACGCATAAACGATAAAGCCATATAGCAAATTAAGAAAACCCGGCCTACAAAAGGATTCTAAATTTATTTAAATTTAAGCCGTGTCCTTCTTTTCATTGCCAGCACACAGATCCTTTGAGTGTGGGTTGATTACAGAGAAGCAGGTCGAAATTAAAGGCCTAAACTTATACTTTTAGCACAGGGGAGAAATACGCCCTTCTTGTAACAATGAAATGTGAAAACACTTAGGCCTATAAAAGCACTTTGGATGAACTGAAGTAATGTTTAATGATATTGTTAATAAGTCCAGAGGGGATGGTGTTTTAATTTTCTATAAAGTATTAAGACATGAGATAGATGGAGCCTTAAAGTGACTTGCTTTTCTCCTTTTGCGCGTTCCGGAACATAGGTTACAATTCAGAATGAAACTAAAGTTTGTTAGGCTAGTCAACACATAAGATACCAGCTCAAACCACAATACAATACAAATTATACACTGTTGCCAACATTGCTACCCTAATATAAGCTAGAACACTTCCTTCATATCTTTTGAATTACCCAATGCACTAATTGCAAAGTCGTACACAAAAGTAGGTATATATTCATTCCACTGTTGTTTACTCGCCTAGTAAATGCATCTATTGAAAATTTTGTAACAAGTTTTGTTTTATTTATTTTCAAAAGTGTTTTACTGTTTTTTTTCAAGCAAAGGGGATTATCATTGACTAGAACAATTATAATTTTTGAATAAAAAGGTTCATAAAATAAGTAAAGAGAAGAAAATAATTACAAATTTCATGATATGAAGAAACAAATAATAGGTTGAACTATTTCAGTGATTTACAAGACGCAACATCAGAACAAACTTCACGAATGGCACAGATGAGTAAATATACTGGAGTGTTGTTTTTATTCGTAACATTGATAGCATATATCAGAAAAATATTAAAAAGTAAGATTAAAAATGTATTGTTTAGTATATAAAATACTAGTTTTGTTATAAGTAATTTATTTTAGCAAAACCAATAATTATAACATTAAATTTACAATCAATAGTTTATATTAGCTTGTTTAAAACTTCCTAAGCTATCTCGGTGATTTAAATTGCTAAAACTTATCAAACGAAATCAAGAGCATACGACTTATTTTAGATTGAACCTAACACGGGACCGATGGTGTGATTTCGTAGAACACGACTGATGGCGGGTTAATCCAGAATGAGAAAATAACCAATTTTATTTCTTAGTTTAATATAATACAATAGCACACGAGAGTTTAGTAAACACGAAAATATTGACGAGTTAGCACATGGGAATTCATACGGGTAGTATAGCGCCGACAAACTTAATGAAGCAACTAATATTCTAAACCTATTATTTTGTGCCTGTTTCCTGTTTTCCGTAGCTACAGAGAATTTCAACGAAGCTTGGGGAGGTTTTTATTTATAATAATTTATAGTTATGAAAACCACAATTTCCAACGCACACACAGACAGTCATGTGTATATAAATATATATATATATATATATATATATATATATATATATATATATATATAATGATAATATAATATATTATATATATATAATATATATATAATATATATATATATAATATATATATATATATATATATATATATATATAATATATATATATATAATATATATATTTTGTTTTATCATTCTTAGTATTGTAACTCCTGAGGATGTTGGTAATGTAAACCAACGAAAAGCTTTGAGTTTATTATTCAATAAATTAAATATTCCTGTATTTGTGTATATTATTCGATCTTAAATATATATATATATATATATATATATATATATATATATATATATATTGCGTATTGGTTACATATCTTTCCTGCTTTTATTGTATATAACTAATGAAACTTTTAATGACTTAAAATTTATCGTAACAATTTATTTCCGTAACTATGTGCTGAAAATAAAATAACTCCGTTTTTCTGCGAAGAATATTTTCACGATTGTTTTAATTTCAAAGACATCCGGAAAGAAAGCGAAATCCGGAATTTCTTTTGTTCTCGTAAAAAGTACAAATAAAGTTATCTAATCGAATTGATTTAATTTAAAGTTCAAGAGGTTGAACAATTGTTCAGATAACAAATTTATGCGCCAACTTTTTTTCTTAATTGGAAAGGTTATTTAAGATTGTTGAGATAACTTTCACCTGAGGTTTTATGAGTGGTATGCTTCCCGGCTTGTTAGAGTAGAATTTACAAACCTTCTTCTTAATAGTTTGTTTACTTTTTCAGGAAAATCGACAAAAATAGGAAATATGTAAAGGGTTATATTTTATATAAGGGCTAGTAATAAAGTAAATAAAGTTTTCCCTTGAATGCGTTTACCTCTCCCTCACTTTCTCCTTCCACCCTACACAAATTTGTTCTTTTAGGAAGGGACTTCAATAGTTTTGAAATTTCATGTGAAAATAACAATTTACTAAAGGTAAGATTGTCTAATACCTATACAAACCGTTCACAAGGGCTGTTGGATATTTGGAGATTTGAATTCCGTATCGTTTAAGTTCGCACGCCCAATATACAATCATATATAATTATTATTTGTCTAAATAATTACATTTAGTCAAATTAAATAATATAATTGCATTTGTCTAAATATAATTCACTAAAAATACAATACTAATTCAATTAAATATGATACACAACAAATGTTGACCCACTAGCTACAACAAGTGTTTGAGTAATTAGTGATGAAGTAATTAGAGAAATAACTTTATGAATAATAAACGTGTTAGTTTGCCGTTTACGTAGTTTAAATTACATTCAATCCCATTCGTGATGAAAATGAAATAAATAGAAATGTTTTGTATATTTTATTTAAATCCTAATTAAACAAAGCAGAGTAGTTCAAAGCGTAATGAAATGTGTGACTATGGAAAATTATAAAAATATTAATTCCAAATACTGAAATACCATAAAATTACAACAACTTGGTGATGTATGCAACACGTACTACTTTATGTATTTAAAACACAAGTCTATATAAGCGTAGAATCTACCATTTTTATACATAACACATCTTTTTTTTCATAGGAATTTCATAGCGGAAAACATAAGTTAAAACAGTTAAAAGAACGAAAAAAATCTAACCAAAAATATTTTAAACATCAGGCTGATAAAAATTATTATAATTTTTGGGCATTAACCATTAATAATAAGTCACAGCAAGTTATTCAAATTTACATCAAGTATATATCACGAACGATTGTAATACAAAAAATGAAAATGGTCTGCATATACTTAAAACGTTAAAAAAGCAAATCTGGAACAATTTGTGAGTTTAAATAAATTTATGAATACATAGAAAACTAAAAATAAGGAAACAGTTGTGTAATCAAATTATGTTAATTATTATATTATTTTTTTAAAAATAGTTATAAGAATAACAACATGGATTCTGTACAGAGGCAGATCTTTCTCCTGTTGCCGAAGAAGATGGTTTAATAAAACATTGTCTTAAACATATTTGGACTAAAGAGACGCAAGGACGAGGAACTAAAAGGTGCACAAAAGGAGCAACTATAGCATTTACTTATTTTAGAGTTATATAGGTGAATATAAAACATGAAAACATGTAGAATTTTAATATAAAACCTTGCTCAAATTTATATTACGTAGAGATTGTTATAGATTGATCTTTTAGAAATGGATGTGGTTGGAACAGATTAAAGATAACGGGAAACTCTTCTAAAACTTAAATTATAAGTCTGTGTTCCATAAACATTGAATATATTTAATATTCTTTAGTGTTTTATTAAATATAAGGTATTTATTTTATATAAACGTCTACGTATCAACTAACGTTTTAAGCGATATATTGTTTCTTTAGAACCACTTATTTTCAAGGTATTGAATTACAAGAAATGTTTCATAACGTTTTAAGCGATATATTGTTTCTTTAGAACCACTTATTTTCAAGGTATTGAATTACAAGAAATGTTTCATAATGTTTTAAGCTATATATTGTTTCTTTAGAACCACTTATTTTCAAGGTATTGAATTACAAGAAATGTTTCATAACGTTTTAAGCGATATATTGTTTCTTTAGAAACAAATTTGTTCTTTTAGGAAGGGACTTCATTAGTTTTGAAATTTTATGTGAAAATAACAATTTACTAAAGGTAAGATTGTCTAATACCTATACAAACCGTTCACAGGGGCTGTTGGATATTTGGAGATTTGAATTCCGTATCCACTTATTAGAACCACTTATTTTCAAGGTATTGAATTACAAGAAATGTTTCATAACGTTTTAAGCGATATATTGTTTCTTTAGAACCACTTATTTTCAAGGTATTGAATTACAAGAAATGTTTCATAACGTTTTAAGCTATATATTGTTTCTTTAGAACCACTTATTTTCAAGGTATTGAATTACAAGAAATGTTCATAACGTTTTAAGCGATATATTTTTTCTTTAGTACCACTTATTTTCAAGGTATTGAATTACAAGAAATGTTTCATAACGTTTTAAGCGCTATATTGTCTCTTTAGAACCACTTATTTTCAAGGTATTGAATTACAAAAAATGTTTCATAACGTTTTAAGCGATATATTGTTTCTTTAGAACCACTTATTTTCAAGGTACTGAATTACAAGAAATGTTTCATAACGTTTTAAGCGCTATATTGTCTCTTTAGAACCACTTATTTTGAAGGTATTGAATTACAAGAAATGTTTCATAACGTTTTAAGCAATATATTGTTTCTTTAGAACCACTTATTTTCAAGGTATTGAATTACAAGAAATGTTTCATAATGTTTTAAGCTATATATTGTTTCTTTAGGACCACTTATTTTCAAGGTATTGAATTACAAGAAATGTTTCATAACGTTTTAAGCAATATATTGTTTATTTAGAACCACTTATTTTCAAGGTATTGAATTACAAGAAATGTTTCATACAGTTTTAAGCAATATATTGTTTCTTTAGAACCACTTATTTGCAAGGTATTGAATTACAAGAAATGTTTCTTAACGTTTTAAGCAATATATTGTTTCTTTAGAACCAGTTACTTTCAAGGTATTGAATTACAAGAAATGTTTCATACAGTTTTAAGCAATATATTGTTTCTTTAGAACCACTTATTTGCAAGGTATTGAATTACAAGAAATGTTTCATAACGTTTTAAGCAATATATTGTTTCTTTAGAACCACTTATTTTCAAGGTATTGAATTACTAGAAATGTTTCATACCGTTTTAAGCAATATATTGTTTCTTTAGAACCACTTATTTGCAAGGTATTGAATTACAAGAAATGTTTCATAACGTTTTAAGCAATATATTGTTTCTTTAGAACCACTTATTTTCAAGGTATTGAATTACTAGAAATGTTTCATACCGTTTTAAGCAATATATTGTTTCTTTAGAACCACTTAATTTCAAGGTATTGAATTACAAGATATGTTTCATAACGTTTTAAGCGCTATATTGTTTCTTTAGAACCTCTTATTTTCAAGGTATTGAATTACAAGAAATGTTTCATAACGTTTTCAGTTACAGTAAGATTTTATTATTTCATGATTTTATATGGTAATATATATATATAGCGATGTAGTTTACTATCTATATATTTCTACGAGAAAAAACTACAAACAAGCGGAAGCACACGAAACCAAGTACGCGTCAACACAAACAGGTTTGCGTAATGTTGGTATTATACGAGTTAACTTTCAAAGACTAATAATATCCTCATTGTCGAGCATCAACTGCAAGTATGATTCTTGTAAAGTACATAGAGTGAAAGTGATATGTATATATATATATATATATATATATATATATATATATATATAAGCCTATATTATAATATAAAAATAATAAAAAGGTATACGAGACCTTAGAATATTATCCTTCTTTATAATATTTACAAAGAATGTTCAAAATAGCTGGTAATAAATGACCATTCTAAACTTACTTATAAAGAAGATTAGCTCAAGTAATAGATCTATATAAATCTATAGGCTTTTATAAGCATATAAGTAATGTACCGTTAGTTTTAAAAGATAAGAAGCATTCAAATAATAAAATCATAAACTGGGAACTCGACAATGTATAACAGGAAAGTATAATAATGATGGGCAAGCCCAAACGTTTTAAGCAATATATTGTTTCTTTAGAACCACTTATTTTCAAGGTATTGAATTACAAGAAATGTTTCATAATGTTTTAAGCTATATATTGTTTCTTTATGACCACTTATTTTCAAGGTATTGAATTACAAGAAATGTTTCATAACGTTATAAGCAATATATTGTTTATTTAGAACCACTTATTTTCAAGGTATTGAATTACAAGAAATGTTTCATACAGTTTTAAGCAATATATTGTTTCTTTAGAACCACTTATTTGCAAGGTATTGAATTACAAGAAATTTTTCATAACGTTTTAAGCAATATATTGTTTCTTTAGAACCAGTTATTTTCAAGGTATTGAATTACAAGAAATGTTTCATACAGTTTTAAGCAATATATTGTTTCTTTAGAACCACTTATTTGCAAGGTATTGAATTACAAGAAATGTTTCATAACGTTTTAAGCAATATATTGTTTCTTTAGAACCACTTATTTTCAAGGTATTGAATTACTAGAAATGTTTCATACCGTTTTAAGCAATATATTGTTTCTTTAGAACCACTTAATTTCAAGGTATTGAATTACAAGATATGTTTCATAACGTTTTAAGCGCTATATTGTTTCTTTAGAACCTCTTATTTTCAAGGTATTGAATTACAAGAAATGTTTCATAACGTTTTCAGTTACAGTAAGATTTTATTATTTCATGATTTTATATGGTAATATATATATATATAGCGATGTAGTTTACTATCTATATATTTCTACGAGAAAAAACTACAAACAAGCGGAAGCACACGAAACCAAGTACGCGTCAACACAAACAGGTTTGCGTAATGTTGGTATTATACGAGTTAACTTTCAAAGACTAATAATATCCTCATTGTCGAGCATCAACTGCAAGTATGATTCTTGTAAAGTACATAGAGTGAAAGTGATATGTATATATATATATATATATATATATATATATATATATAAGCCTATATTATAATATAAAAATAATAAAAAGGTATACGAGACCTTAGAATATTATCCTTCTTTATAATATTTACAAAGAATGTTCAAAATAGCTGGTAATAAATAACCATTCTAAACTTACTTATAAAGAAGATTAGCTCAAGTAATAGATCTATATAAATCTATAGGCTTTTATAAGCATATAAGTAATGTACCGTTAGTTTTAAAAGATAAGAAGCATTCAAATAATAAAATCATAAACTGGGAACTCGACAATGTATAACAGGAAAGTATAATAATGATGGGCAAGCCCACAGGGCCTCAGTTACTATAAAGTTGATTCTATTTAAAAAAAAAAAGTCGTATATTCCAAAATAGGACGCGTGCAAAGAGATTCAAAGAAATTTTGCCAATCGAAACCAAAATTGAACAAACCAGGAATAGCAAAACTAGGAACAAAGGAAGGTCATTGGTAGACAAGATAGGAGGAAGGGAAGCGATAAAAAGGTCGAGCTATCAAAATGTCAAAGAGGAATCAGCCAAATTTTGGGAAGTGAAAAGTTAAGTTCGGGGAAACGTAGAGGGCAAAAGCTCGTGCAGTCGGAGAGAGAGGACTCTAGGCCTGAAAGTCGGGGATAGAGGAGTTCAATGCTGGGAGGCGAGGGTGGAATATTAATTTAGAAGTTCCACTGCCACTTTGGAAAGGAACACTGAAGATCGACCAAGGTACTCCATTTCGAATAAAGTACGAATTATAATTATAAAAAAAATATTAGGTTTTTTAATTATTCAAATATTATTGTTAATTATTTACAATTTTTAATTAATACATATTAAAGTTATGAAACTTTAAATATAAAGCCAGAAAAGTAAATTCAGAAAAAGTGCATAATAATTAAATTTATAAATTACAAGCCCATAAGTTACTTGTTATAACACAGTAACCTTATGCCTAAGGATAAACTCAATTTAACAAAAGTTCACAATGGTAAACACTAAAACCGTCAGCTCTAAATCTCAGTGAACTACTACTCTCTAAGTCTCTATATACTACTCAGTGAATAGTGGCCAAGCACTGTTGAAGGTGACATCGTAATCGAAACTAGTATGGTTGTTTTTTTAAACAGTGT
Organism: Prosapia bicincta; assembly: GCA_036971475.1. Taxonomy (NCBI): domain Eukaryota; kingdom Metazoa; phylum Arthropoda; class Insecta; order Hemiptera; family Cercopidae; genus Prosapia; species Prosapia bicincta. The sequence continues at coordinate 116,630,940 of JBAIZL010000004.1, read as the reverse complement.
ATTTGTTTTAATTAACTAATATGTAATGAGATTTAGAGTAACTGTTTTAATTTTCCCTGTTGTGGACTGTTCTCACTAGCTAAGCTCTAATTAAGTTAAAACTAGCAAATGTTGTTTAAGATAATATTACATTTAAGTCTAACAATTTTTAATTTGTTTGTTAAATAATAACACAATGGTTATTTTCTCTTTGTCTTTTGGGTGATACTAGCTGGCCATGCATAAAATTCTACTATTGGAAATGTATATTAGTATTTAATTTTTCTAGTAGATAAAAGTTTAGTTTATATTTAGCTTATAACATACATAGCTGTGAGTGAGAAGGCTCTCTCGGTTTCGTCATTGTTCGGCTACATCTGTATTGCGCGAACATTAATGCAACGCCAAAGGTAATAGCAGGAAGCCTAAACGTGCTAATGGTTCAGTTAAAACCCACATACGGCTAAGTGGCTGCAATTCCGTGGCTCTTCACTCACAGCCCACACCGGGCTTCGTATTGTGTGTTGCACAGTCCATTGTACGGTTATATGAGTTCATCTTCCGTACGCCTACTCATAGCCATGGCTAAAAGCCTGCTCACAGCTTCCATTCAGATTTATCGGAGCGTATAAAAATTATTTTGAATCAGAAAATGATGACGTGGTTATAATTTTATACGGAAACCATTTACTTGGTGTTTAGTATTTAATTTTGTATCACACATGTTTGCTGATATCTGTTTCTAGGAAAACCAAATAATATTTTCAGAATAAAATATTACTCTATAACGTCGTTCGCAGTTAATTTCAGAACAAGGTTAGATTTAATAAACTCGTAAATAATTTTTAATTATATTTATGTTATTAAATAATTTTTTGACTAAACGCAATGTTATGTAAAATGTATGCCCATAGTAAAAGCTTGACTTCACTTATTTAGCTGCAGTTTATGAATAACCCTAAAATACATAACTTTATAAATTAAATATCAATGACTGCAAACAATACGGATATTTAGTTTGTGGTTATAGTGTATAATAATGTTTCACAGCTTCATCCACTTGCTTAGGGACTGAGTATATACTTCGTGGCCCAAGTCAGGTGTACTATTTCCATTGTAACAGATCTTTCGATTTTATAAATTAAATATCAATGACTGCAAACAATACAGATATTTAGTTTGTGATTATAGTGTATAATAATGTTTCACAGCTTCATCCACTTGCTTAGGGACTGAGTATATACTTCGTGGCCCAAGTCAGGTGTACTATTTCCATTGTAACAGATCTTTCGATTTTATAAATTAAATATCAATGACTGCAAACAATACGGATATTTAGTTTGTGGTTATAGTGTATAATAATGTTTCACAGCTTCATCCACTTGCTTAGGGACTGAGTATATACTTCGTGGCCCAAGTCAGGTGTACTATTTCCATTATAACAGATCTTTCGATTTTATAAATTAAATATCAATGACTGCAAACAATACAGATATTTAGTTTGTGATTATAGTGTTTAATAATGTTTCACAGCTTCATCCACTTGCTTAGGGACTGAGTATATACTTCGTGGCCCAAGTCAGGTGTACTATTTCCATTGTAACAGATCTTTCGATTTTATAAATTAAATATCAATGACTGCAAACAATACAGATATTTAGTTTGTGATTATAGTGTATAATAATGTTTCACAGCTTCATCCACTTGCTTAGGGACTGAGTATATACTTCGTAACCCAAGTCAGGTGTACTATTTCCATTGTAACAGATCATTCGATTTTATAAATTAAATATCAATGACTGCAAACAATACAGATATTTAGTTTGTGATTATAGTGTATAATAATGTTTCACAGCTTCATCCACTTGCTTAGGGACTGAGTATATACTTCGTGGCCCAAGTCAGGTGTACTATTTCCATTGTAACAGATCTTTCGATTTTATAAATTAAATATCAATGACTGCAAACAATACAGATATTTAGTTTGTGATTATAGTGTATAATAATGTTTCACAGCTTCATCCGCTTGCTTAGGGACTGAGTATATACTTCGTGGCACAAGTCAGGGGTACTATTTCCATTGTAACAGATCTTTCGGTTTTATAAATTAAATATCAATGACTGCAAACAATACAGATATTTAGTTTGTGATTATAGTGTATAATAATGTTTCACAGCTTCATCCACTTGCTTAGGGACTGAGTATATATTTCGTGGCCCAAGTCAGGTGTACTATTTCCATTGTAACAGATCTTTCGATTTTATAAATTAAATATCAATGACTGCAAACAATACAGATATTTAGTTTGTGATTATAGTGTATAATAATTTTTCACAGCTTCATCCACTTGCTTAGGGACTGAGTATATACTTCGTGGCCCAAGTCAGGTGTACTATTTCCATTGTAACAGATCTTTCGATTTTATAAATTAAATATCAATGACTGCAAACAATACAGATATTTAGTTTGTGATTATAGTGTATAATAATTTTTCACAGCTTCATCCACTTGCTTAGGGACTGAGTATATACTTCGTGGCCCAAGTCAGGGGTACTATTTCCATTGTAACAGATCTTTCGGTTTTATAAATTAAATATCAATGACTGCAAACAATACAGATATTTAGTTTGTGATTATAGTGTATAATAATGTTTCACAGCTTCATCCGCTTGCTTAGGGACTGAGTATATACTTCGTGGCACAAGTCAGGGGTACTATTTCCATTGTAACAGATCTTTCGGTTTTATAAATTAAATATCAATGACTGCAAACAATACAGATATTTAGTTTGTGATTATAGTGTATAATAATGTTTCACAGCTTCATCCGCTTGCTTAGGGACTGAGTATATACTTCGTGGCACAAGTCAGGGGTACTATTTCCATTGTAACAGATCTTTCGGTTTTATAAATTAAATATCAATGACTGCAAACAATACAGATATTTAGTTTGTGATTATAGTGTATAATAATGTTTCACAGCTTCATCCACTTGCTTAGGGACTGAGTATATATTTCGTGGCCCAAGTCAGGTGTACTATTTCCATTGTAACAGATCTTTCGATTTTATAAACTAAATATCAATGACTGCAAACAATACAGATATTTAGTTTGTGATTATAGTGTATAATAATTTTTCACAGCTTCATCCACTTGCTTAGGGACTGAGTATATACTTCGTGGCCCAAGTCAGGTGTACTATTTCCATTGTAACAGATCTTTCGATTTTATAAATTAAATATCAATGACTGCAAACAATACAGATATTTAGTTTGTGATTATAGTGTATAATAATGTTTCACAGCTTCATCCGCTTGCTTAGGGACTGAGTATATACTTCGTGGCACAAGTCAGGGGTACTATTTCCATTGTAACAGATCTTTCGGTTTTATAAATTAAATATCAATGACTGCAAACAATACAGATATTTAGTTTGTGATTATAGTGTATAATAATGTTTCACAGCTTCATCCGCTTGCTTAGGGACTGAGTATATACTTCGTGGCACAAGTCAGGGGTACTATTTCCATTGTAACAGATCTTTCGGTTTTATAAATTAAATATCCATGACTGCAAACAATACAGATATTTAGTTTGTGATTATAGTGTATAATAATGTTTCACAGCTTCATCCACTTGCTTAGGGACTGAGTATATACTTCGTGGCACAAGTCAGGGGTACTATTTCCATTGTAACAGATCTTTCGGTTTTATAAATTAAATATCAATGACTGCAAACAATACAGATATTTAGTTTGTGATTATAGTGTATAATAATGTTTCACAGCTTCATCCGCTTGCTTAGGGACTGAGTATATACTTCGTGGCACAAGTCAGGGGTACTATTTCCATTGTAACAGATCTTTCGGTTTTATAAATTAAATATCAATGACTGCAAACAATACAGATATTTAGTTTGTGATTATAGTGTATAATAATGTTTCACAGCTTCATCCACTTGCTTAGGGACTGAGTATATATTTCGTGGCCCAAGTCAGGTGTACTATTTCCATTGTAACAGATCTTTCGATTTTATAAATTAAATATCAATGACTGCAAACAATACAGATATTTAGTTTGTGATTATAGTGTATAATAATTTTTCACAGCTTCATCCACTTGCTTAGGGACTGAGTATATACTTCGTGGCCCAAGTCAGGTGTACTATTTCCATTGTAACAGATCTTTCGATTTTATAAATTAAATATCAATGACTGCAAACAATACAGATATTTAGTTTGTGATTATAGTGTATAATAATGTTTCACAGCTTCATCCACTTGCTTAGGGACTGAGTATATACTTCGTGGCCCAAGTCAGGTGTACTATTTCCATTGTAACAGATCTTTCGATTTTATAAATTAAATATCAATGACTGCAAACAATACAGATATTTAGTTTGTGATTATAGTGTATAATAATGTTTCACAGCTTCATCCGCTTGCTTAGGGACTGAGTATATACTTCGTGGCACAAGTCAGGGGTACTATTTCCATTGTAACAGATCTTTCGGTTTTATAAATTAAATATCAATGACTGCAAACAATACAGATATTTAGTTTGTGATTATAGTGTATAATAATGTTTCACAGCTTCATCCACTTGCTTAGGGAATGAGTATATACTTCGTGGCCCAAGTCAGGTGTACTATTTCCATTGTAACAGATCTTTCGATTTTATAAATTAAATATCAATGACTGCAAACAATACAGATAATTAGTTTGTGATTATAGTGTATAATAATGTTTCACAGCTTCATCCACTTGCTTAGGGACTGAGTATATACTTCGTGGCCCAAGTCAGGTGTAATATTTCCATTGTAACAGATCTTTCGATTTTATTAATTAAATATCAATTACTGCAAACAATACAGATATTTAGTTTGTGTTTATAGTGTATAATAATGTTTCACAGCTTCATCCACTTGCTTAGGGACTGAGTATATACTTCGTGGCCCAAGTCAGGTGTACTATTTCCATTGTAACAGATCTTTCGGTTTTATAAATTAAATATCAATGACTGCAAACAATACAGATATTTAGTTTGTGATTATAGTGTATAATAATGTTTCACAGCTTCATCCACTTGCTTAGGGACTGAGTATATACTTCGTGGCCCAAGTCAGGTGTACTATTTCCATTGTAACAGATCTTTCGATTTTATAAATTAAATATCAATGACTGCAAACAATACAGATAATTAGTTTGTGATTATAGTGTATAATAATGTTTCACAGCTTCATCCACTTGCTTAGGGACTGAGTATATACTTCGTGGCCCAAGTCAGGTGTAATATTTCCATTGTAACAGATCTTTCGATTTTATTAATTAAATATCAATTACTGCAAACAATACAGATATTTAGTTTGTGATTATAGTGTATAATAATGTTTCACAGCTTCATCCACTTGCTTAGGGACTGAGTATATACTTCGTGGCCCAAGTCAGGTGTACTATTTCCATTGTAACAGATCTTTCGATTTTATAAATTAAATATCAATGACTGCAAACAATACAGATATTTAGTTTGTGATTATAGTGTATAATAATGTTTCACAGCTTCATCCACTTGCTTAGGGACTGAGTATATACTTCGTGGCCCAAGTCAGGTGTACTATTTCCATTGTAACAGATCTTTCGATTTTATAAATTAAATATCAATCACTGCAAACAATACAGATATTTAGTTTGTGATTATAGTGTATAATAATGTTTCGCAGCTTCATCCACTTGCTTAGGGACTGAGTATATACTTCGTGGCCCAAGTCAGGTGTACTATTTCCATTGTAGCAGATCTTTCGATTTTATAAATTAAATATTAATGACTGCAAACAGTACAGATATTTAGTTTGTGATTATAGTGTATAATAATGTTTCACAGCTTCATCCACTTGCTTAGGGACTGAGTATATACTTCGTGGCCCAAGTCAGGTGTACTATTTCCATTGTAACAGATCTTTCGATTTTATAAATTAAATATCAATGACTGCAAACAATACAGATATTTAGTTTGTGATTATAGTTTATAATAATGTTTCACAGCTTCATCCACTTGCTTAGGGACTGAGTATATACTTCGTAGCCCAAGTCAGGTGTACTATTTCCATTGTAACAGATCTTTCGATTTTATAAATTAAATATCAATGACTGCAAACAATACAGATATTTAGTTTGTGATTATAGTGTATAATAATGTTTCACAGCTTCATCCACTTGCTTAGGGGCTGAGTATATACTTCGTGGCCCAAGTCAGGTGTACTATTTCCATTGTAACAGATCTTTCGATTTTATAAATTAAATATCAATGACTGCAAACAATACAGATATTTAGTTTGTGATTATAGTTTATTATAATGTTTCACAGCTTCATCCACTTGCTTAGGGACTGAGTATATACTTCGTGGCCCAAGTCAGGTGTACTATTTCCATTGTAACAGATCTTTCGATTTTATAAATAAATATCAATGACTGCAAACAATACAGATATTTAGTTTGTGATTATAGTGTATAATAATTTTTCACAGCTTCATCCACTTGCTTAGGGACTGAGTATATACTTCGTGGCCCAAGTCAGGTGTACTATTTCCATTGTAACAGATCTTTCGATTTTATAAATTAAATATCAATGACTGCAAACAATACAGATATTTAGTTTGTGATTATAGTGTATAATAATGTTTCGCAGCTTCATCCACTTGCTTAGGGACTGAGTATATACTTCGTGGCCCAAGTCAGGTGTACTATTTCCATTGTAGCAGATCTTTCGATTTTATAAATTAAATATTAATGACTGCAAACAGTACAGATATTTAGTTTGTGATTATAGTGTATAATAATGTTTCACAGCTTCATCCACTTGCTTAGGGACTGAGTATATACTTCGTGGCCCAAGTCAGGTGTACTATTTCCATTGCAACAGATCTTTGGATTTTATAAATTAAATATCAATGACTGCAAACAATACAGATATTTAGTTTGTGATTATAGTGTATAATAATGTTTCACAGCTTCATCCACTTGCTTAGGGACTGAGTATATACTTCGTGGCCCAAGTCAGGTGTACTATTTCCATTGCAACAGATCTTTGGATTTTATAAATTAAATATCAATGACTGCAAACAATACAGATATTTAGTTTGTGATTATAGTGTATAATAATGTTTCACAGCTTCATCCGCTTGCTTAGGGACTGAGTATATACTTCGTGGCCCAAGTCAGGTGTACTATTTCCATTGTAACAGATCTTTCGATTTTATAAATTAAATATCAATGACTGCAAACAATACAGATATTTAGTTTGTGATTATAGTGTATAATAATGTTTCGCAGCTTCATCCACTTGCTTAGGGACTGAGTATATACTTCGTGGCCCAAGTCAGGTGTACTATTTCCATTGTAACAGATCTTTCGATTTTATAAATTAAAAATCAATGACTGCAAACAATACAGATATTTAGTTTGTGATTATAGTTTATAATAATGTTTCACAGCTTCATCCACTTGCTTAGGGACTGAGTATATACTTCGTGGCCCAAGTCAGGTGTACTATTTCCATTGTAACAGATCTTTCGATTTTATAAATTAAATATCAATGACTGCAAACAATACAGATATTTAGTTTGTGATTATAGTGTATAATAATGTTTCACAGCTTCATCCACTTGCTTAGGGACTGAGTATATACTTCGTAGCCCACGTCAGGTGTACTATTTCCATTGTAACAGATCTTTCGGTTTTATAAATTAAATATCAATGACTGCAAACAATACAGATATTTAGTTTGTGATTATAGTGTATAATAATATTTCACAGCTTCATCCGCTTGCTTAGGGACTAAGTATATACTTCGTGGCCCAAGTCAGGTGTACTATTTCCATTGTAACAGATCTTTCGATTTTATAAATTAAATATCAATGACTGCAAACAATACAGATATTTAGTTTGTGATTATAGTGTATAATAATGTTTCACAGCTTCATCCGCTTGCTTAGGGACTGAGTATATACTTCGTGGCCCAAGTCAGGTGTACTATTTCCATTGTAACAGATCTTTAGATTTTATAAATTAAATATCAATGATTGCAAACAATACAGTTATTTAGTTTGTGATTATAGTGTATAATAATGTTTCACAGCTTCATCCACTTGCTTAGGGACTGAGTATATACTTCGTGGCCAAAGTCAGGTGTACTATTTCCATTGTAACAGATCTTTCGATTTTAATTCTCAATAAACCAGATCATTAAAAAAAATTGTTAACCCGCAATCGGTCCCGCTGTTAGGTAAAATCTAACGATTTCAGTATTTTTTAAAATAAAACCGTTGTTTTGATGTTAGAATTTTGTAATTACAGTTAATCTCCTAGGTTGTTAATCTGAGTGAACAGGAATACTTAGGGAAAGTTTGAATTTCTCACAGTCGACGGAGGAGGTGGTGGTTAGGTCCGATCTAGCTGCAGGACCAATCGCGTTACCTGGCCAATTGCGTTAGATTCATTCTAGCGACGAGACCGATCACGTGTGTCTTTTTTTCAGAAATTCTTTTTACTTATTCTAGTAAATAAGCGTTGGTTTTTGAAAAAATGGTTTATTTAGTAAGAAAGTAACTTATTTTTAGTTGGTTTTTAGTGTTTTGTAAAGTTGTAATATTCCGATTTTTTGTTATGTTTTATTGTAAAAATATTACAGTAATGCATTATATTGTAATAATATTCATTGCTATTTATTTACGGCGTTATGGAATATTATTTAATGATTTTGCCGCAGTTTGCTGAAAGTGATGAAGAAAATTTCAGTAATTTAAAATACGTCGCATCAGAACAATCCTATTCTTCCATTGAACATTTTAGTAACCAGAGATCTGATTTGGAAGAAGATTGTAACGTTATTTTAGGAAAAAATGTTACATATTACAGCAAAATCAGAAAACAAACCGAAATATTAGTTTAAAAATTAAAATTAAAAAAAAAATTGAAATATATATATTTATGTACCGTAATACTGTTTGAGATATGACTTCCACAACCTTTTTTTTATGAAAACAACTAACCATTAGAAATGAGCCGAAAATTGCGCAGAAGGTCAGGAATCGCAACTAGAACTCTAAACACTCTCTTCTCAGTTAGGTCTTCGAACGGAAAGGATGTCGCAAGATGGGGCGTAACAATAACAAATTTTATTTTCAAGAGTTTTAATTTAATTTAAATCAATTATTTTAAGTAGTGTCTATAGGTTTCCTTTATTATGTTTAAAAACGTTTCATCACTGATTAGTCGACATCTGGCGAGCGCCATAGCTCACACGTATCCAAAATGAATAATGGCAAGGCCTGAATCAGTAGCCACGTTGTACAACATAAACTCCAGTTTCGGATAAATTATTATTTTATGTACGGTGATGTGAAATCAAAATTTAACTTTCAAAATTTAACTCGGGACGGCAAAAGAATACAAGTTTTCATATTTCAATAATGCAAGAAGTTATGATTAATCCGTGGGTTGCAATAACAAATTTTAACTGTTGGATAAATTAATTTGAAATGTATATAATTTTATATAGACGCAATCTCTTTGTGGATATCATATGTAAATGCCATAAGTACTAAAATAGTGAAAATATTTGTGTACATTCTTAACATATTAAACAAATATAAAAACCAGATCTAAAACAGTGTAAACGGTTCTAAATGTATTTTCTTTTTCGCTTTAATCTTTTATGTAGATTTTGTACATTAAAATTTGATTTATATTATTTTGAAACAATTGGTAAATCGAATTCACCATTCTCAAGTTCAATTTAGGAATGCTTTTGACTTTGTAGGTCACTTTATTAATTATGTAACAAATAACTGCAATATTCAACACTTAAATTCCTTACGAATATATTTAAAATAAATCTTACAACGATTTAATTGTATTACAAGATGGTCATGAAGTAGGTATATTTGGAAACAGAGGCAATGCTGCATCCAATCCTCGTTTATTCGTGTCACTGTTGACCTTTAACTGTGTTCTGTGTGTAGGTAGAAATAATCCGCAAAACGTCTTCCGCTCAAACACTGATAACATGTTGATCAGACGAACGTTTACTAGGGAAACAATAACTCCTCATCGATTGAGACGAGAACCAATGAATAGTCTATCAATACCCTTTAAACAGAAGATAAAAATAAATACTGGAATGGAATCAACTACTCGTCTAGTGAGATCTGCCGATGAGAAGGTTCGCTGTAAATATTGTCCTGTAAGAAAAAAATCCCGATTTATTCAGATCCGTTGCAGCGAATGTAACAACGCAGTAGCCTATGCAAGGAATACACTGGTCCAGTCACAGTGGTTTGTAGTGACAAACTTTACGAATGGCTATAGATGAGTAAATATACTAGAAAACTGTTATTATTTGTAATGCTGATAGCATATATCGGAAAAATATTCAAGAGTATGTTTTTAAAAATGTAGTGTATAGTATATGCATTACTAATTTAGTTATAAGTGAAATAAATATTTTAGCAAAAGCATTAATTATAACATTATATTTCCAGTTAGTAGTTTTTATTACCACGTTTAAAACATCTTAAGCTATCTTCGGGGATTGGAGTTACTAAAACGTATCACATTAAACGGAATAAAGAGGAAATGACAGGTTAGATGGGACCTAACACGGGACCCATGGCGTGAGTTTTTATAGCGCGACTGATGGCGGGTTAAGAACGTACCTGAGAATAAAAATAATTAGTTATTCAAATATTTAGCAAATTTTTTGTTTAGTTAATAATGTATCATTTCATATTTTTAAAATATATTATTTATAACTATATGTTTAGTAATATAAATTGAACCAATATATAAAAAATTGAGTATTTAAATTTTTAGATAATACAAAACTATCTTAAGGAACAGTTCACGATTTAGGATGGAAGCCTCTAAAATAACAACAATGCTTGTCTAATTGTTGAGTTTTGAAGGTCCTGAAAAGTTTAGGCAGAAGTTATTAAGGCAATGGGGGCATATATATATATATATATATATATATATATATATATATATATATATATATATTGCAGTAATTCATTTGAGGGAGCATTTTATTCTTGTACGTAGGAAACAAGAAGCATTTAGGGAGACAGTAGTCAAAATGAGGATTTTATTTTCGTTTTAATACAAATCAGTGCCACGAAAATGGTAGATTAAAGTGCTCAAAGTGGTAAATATTTGTTTTGTTGTTTGAATTAAACATTACCTTTGTTTATAGATTTTCAAAAAATTAAATAATTATTAAACACATTTATTAAGTAAAACGTTTTCAAAAATTCAAAATGGAATCAAAATGGAAAATTTGTTTTGACATTTTTTCTATGTCTTATATAATATTTACACTTTGTAAAATGTAATAATTACGCCAAACATATTAGGAAGATGAAAGATTCTAAATATTTGCACCAAAATATTTATAAAGTGTTCCTTTCTTACCATTGCTGTTCTATGATTCAAAGACAAATAAACGAACCGTATCAGTTAATGTAGACATCTACAGGTAATGTATTTTTAAAACAATTTCAGTGCTACCTAAACAAATTTACGAGGCAAAATGCCGTTTCACTTTAGGTCTGAGTTTGACGACAAAGCCATCACATGTGAGAAATTGACAAGGACAGAAAGCACCGGGCTGAACAAGCGCTAGCCTGTGCTAATGGCTCAGAGTGTGAAGTGTCTGCCAGTCGCGTACTCGTGAATGCATGGTCTAAAGTGCATAGTGCAAGGTAATCGTCTACCGCTCTGAGAATACGACTTATGGTTCCATTCCGCTTCCTGCTTTGGGTGGGAAATCCTTTTAAAATACCGTTTAATAGCACTGAATCTTTCTAGTTGGCGCCACATTTTGATTTTCTATACTGCTGTGATATGTTTAGTATATTTAGAACTAAATAGTCTGAATTCATTATACAATGTGCAAAACATTTACATCAATTCCTTTAGTCCTTGTTTTTATTTTTATTTTTACAACATGCAGCAATACACGTTTTATATCGCTTGAAACTATCTAATACTAACCGCTTGCTTTTTTTTAAATTTTTAATAAAACTAATGTCTAAACAGATTTATAAGAGGATAGTAGAGCTAATAACACTTTGGAACCTATTGGTCTCGGCAACGCACTTCGAAGTTGGTTTATGCTAAACCGAGATCCACCATATATCTATTTTGGTACAACCCTTGAAAGTAAAAGAAAATGTAATTTGTGCCTTCACAGATTGTATGTGTTTCTTTATGAATGGTTATAAAACCTTAGACGTCTTTTCAGTATCTGTTAAATTATGTACGTGTTTTCAGTAGGCCTATCTAAACCCTCCAGAGTAAATGCTTAACTCTTACTTATGGCTTTCGTATCTTGTAGTGTTTTGTAATATTTCAAACTGCAATATTGTGTATGTTTTATATGAAATATTGTTTAGTATTTTTATCTACTTCTACATATTGTTTTCCGAACACTCATTTATGTGTTATTGTTTACTACTTTCTAGTAAATATTTGTTACACTTTGTTAATTAGTATTAGTATTGATATCTTACTATTATCTACATATTATGGTAAGTACATTCTGCATTAATCCATAATGTTATACCCATATTTATTCTATAATTAATACTAATAATTATAATTGTGATAATTGTTTAATTTTTAATTACCTATAATAATTATTTTATCATAAATATTAATGTGTATGTATGTTGTTATTAATGTTTATTATTAATGTATAATAATAGTTATTAATAAGTATTATACTTATGAAAATTAATTAATAATTGCTATATAAGATAATAACAATATTTTTTCAAATTTGTTTTTATCAAATTATGTGCTAATTTTATAAGCCATTGTAGTAAAATCACTAGAACGACTAACTAACCAACAGTAATATATATTTTCCCATTCAAGATTCACTTCGAAGATCGACCTCATTGTGGTGTCAGAACATTAATGCTACACTTTAACAAAATATTTCACATTATCGCCAATACACAAGTGGAATATACAGTCACAGAATTATTTAATAATAAATGGATTTGCCATTCGAGGGAGTCACGACAGAAGTGACAACAAAACAGAGCTAATAGTTTCTCAAATGTTTCAACGAAAATCGCCGAAAATATGAATTTATACATTTTTTATTCATTTTTACATTTTTTATTGTGGAATTTATTCATTGAAAAATAATATTTATTACGGTCAAATTAAAATAATTTGGGTAATAATAAATATTTTGTATTACAGGTTTACTGAACACAAATAGTTTTAACAACAATTGTAATAAGATCTTTGAAAAATATATAACGGTCCTAAAAATGTTTTCCATTGAAAATTTGGATTAAAAATACATTACTTGTTGTTACCGTTATATAGAATTATGTGTACTAATATTTATTTAATTTTAAATAAATGAATATATTATTTTAACTGATCAAAAGTATTTAACAATAATGTATATGTAAAACCTGTTCTACAACATAACCTATAACATAAAAGTAACTGTTATACGAAATCATATGTTGCAAGATATGCGTTTTAGAAATAGCGTGACGTAAAAGCAATTATTTAATCTCATGGTTTGTTCACGACGAGTAAAAACGTTCTCTCTTCAGAAATTTTCTAGAACTGTCAGTAATCTGTTTAGTTTGATACATTTTACTCGACAGCGACATTTTTATACGAAATGAATGAAGTAGGTTTTATAATTTTGCAAAAGTTTACTTGCTAACGTGCACTGAATGAGTACTTTATCGTGGGAAAAGAATGAAAAGCTTTTAAAATAATTTTTTTTACAAAAACCCTAATTAGAAGTACAAGTTACAATAAGTTTTGAAATAACTATTTTAGTAGGCATAACTCAGTTTTAGGTAATCTAAACAGAAACCAAGTGAGTAAATTTCCAAGCAGGTAAGAACAAAAATGACATCAAGAATTAAAAAAGAAATCAGCAGCAGAAAAGTTAAAGTGATTTCTGCGCTGACATGTCTCTGTTTGTAACATCAACAAATCAACCGACACTGGTTGTCATGTTAAGTACTGACAAAAAACTTTTTTAATAAATCAAAACCTAATTCGAAAAACTTTTCGGAAGGCTCAACGAGCTGACATTTATGAACTGAAGGCATTTGCGAGATTTTAAAACGAAGGATGATTTATAATGAAAAACACAGATGAACGACTGACTTTAACTTTGCCAGGCTTGTAAAGTTCGATTTCTCAACCAGTTAACATCTGCAATAAAACTCCATTTAACTTTGAAGCAGTTAAATCTATAGTTTGAGGGTATAATTTGTTAACTAGCTTTCAAAATATAAACCGTACGATTGCTAAATACATTACAAGCATTTAGCGATGTATTAAGGGTTTTGAAAATGTCAATATGTTACATTAATGAAAAGCTTCGAGCATATAGTTTTATAAATATATTTGTTTATTAAAAATATTTATATTATTATATGGATGCATAAAACTACAGACAGAACTACACACACGCACGCACGCACACCACACACACACACACACACACACACACACACACACACACAAACAAATATATATATATATATATATATATATATATATATATATATATACATATAATGTTAATGTGCGTGCGTGTGTGTGTGTGTGTTGTGTATGCGATTTTACAAATAAATAATTCTATCAATTCTACTCAGAATTTACAAATGAAAGTATTTACTTTTTTCATAAATAGGTATTTTAGTAAACATAAGTCAAAGTAGATGATGTTTAAAGTAAAGAAAGTATCTGAAAATAATTTTATTATCTATATATTTATTTTTAATTTAATTTAGTTAAAACGCCGCACATATCTATGTCAGTGGAAATCTCAGAGCTTGAATCTCGTACTGTATTTTGTGAAAACATTTCGTTTATGAAATTCAAATAATAACCGAATAATAAAAGATTTAAATAAATCCAATAACACAAGTTTGATGCCCTATTTCCGTTTACGAGAACAAGGCAATCAATCCCCTACAACCCTTCAGCCTATATAAATGGTATTCAATTGGTTACACGGCGATTAATATTCTACCATCAAACGAATAAATTTAGTTCCAATTGTTTCTCGTTAACCCGAAAACCTAGATACGGCAATATAAATAATGGATCTCGAGATATTGTCTGTTAATCGAAAATCGTTATTTATTTCATGTCAATCGATTTTTGTTAAATTGTCAGAGAAATCTGACAAAATAAATTCTCTTACAAGATTTACTGCATTATAAATTAAAACTTAATTAAAGTTTTAGAAAGGCGTAATTATATTATCGTATAAGTATCACAAAAATATGATGAAATACACTTAGACAAAGTGTATTTTAATATCTTTGTATGACAAAGTAGACATGAAAAGGTAATATTTTAATAAATATTTAATAATATTTATATTTTCCCTATCGCATTAATAATACTATTAATGTTATAAGTCAACATTACAAACACATTTATGTTTGTCTCAAAACATTTTAGGGCTATATATTGCTTAGTGCAGTGAGGAAAATTCTTTTTAATCTGTAATTGTAAGTTTTTGGACCTTTGCCAAACAAAACCACTGTTATTGAGACATCGTTTAGGAAAAACACTTTCCAACTCTTATTAGATATGGTCGTCTCCATAAATATTTAAAGTTAATATATATATATATATATATATATATATATATATATATATATATATATATATATATATAGGCACTTTATATAATACATGTTGTAACCCTACCTTTATTCCCAAATTATTATTCTTTACACCTTGATGAAACCCACCGGGTCAATTGTTTTCCTTAACAATCGAATCTTACGATTAAGCTTAGGGAGATTTTTCTGTCTATCCAAATCGTTCTATAGAAAACAGGTAACATTAAAATTCTCTATTGTATTTTCAAAAAGAAATTAAATTTAAAACGATTTAAAATATTATACTTTTAAAAGACTCCCCTTTACAAGTCTAACGACATGAATTAAAATACAAAACGTTCACTTCTTTTACAAATGGTTAAGACAACGCTAGGTCATTGCACTGGAGTTGTATATTTAGTGATTTGTATCTATTGAAAAATATCAAGAAATTACATTCAAAACATACCATGGCATTTATTTAAACTTACATCGCTTTGTTAACAGATTTCAAAACGTTACATGGCCAATCTTATACCATAGTTAGATTTTGTTAATACAAAAATAAACGAAACAAAACTAACTTTTAAAACATTTTCGGGAGTTATTAAATTTAGAAAATCTAATCAATAAAAGTTTAATACAAACATTTAACACACAATAATAACGATTGCATGCCAATGATGATCCTTCCTCAAGCGTGGCTATAAGAGGAATAGATCAAATGGAGTTTCTCACGGTAACATAACACCCCACCCTTAAACAATTAGAAAAGGCTTTTCATTGAGGCTTTTCTTTAAGGTTTATCATGGCGTCATTTTTTCCTAGAGTTGTCAAAAACATTTTTTAGAAACAAAAATGTCTTTTAAACTAGGCCGATTTTTAGATTCTGCTAAAATAACAAATATTTATACAACAAGCATTTCTGAATTGTAACCAAAACTTAGCCGGCATGCTACTATATATATATATATATATATATATATATATTTCATTGGCACTGCTCTTGTAAGTTCTTGCATGTAAAAACGTATTAACGTAATTCATTTTACCGGAAGCATTATGACATTTTATTTACGATCTTGTCATTGATGTTAGTGATTTGTGATATGGTTTTTTTGTAAGTAATTCATGTGGTATTTATTAAATATTTATATAGACAAATTTTCAGCTCTTGAAGAAGATTCCATTGGGAATCGAAACTCAGAACTATGTTTTTAAACTAAATTAGAGTTCTTTCATTTTTCTGTCCATATTGGCCGTAATAAACCAAATTACTAAATAGAAAACTTTGTCATATATTTTATTTCATAACAAGTTGTTTGTTCGAGCATAGTTAAAAGAAAATTACTCAGACTAAAGTTACACTCTTCTCAATGAAAAGCTAAGTGCACACAATCTAGTCACAATTTGGTTCTAAAACCAACAACCAATATGGGCTCATCAAAGGGGCAATATTATAAACTAGCAACAAAGGTGCATATGTATCTGTAAGACCCATAGTACATTGAAACATAATGTATAAGCTGTCTGGTCTTGTTAAATCACATATCTAAACAATACAAAATAACGAAAGTAGAAAAAAAATGTTTTCTATTTAACTGTTTTGTTTGTAAAGAAATACTAGTCAAGTTCATCCTAAATGTAATTAAAAATCTAATTTTAAAGTAATTTGTGAAGATAAGGCACAAACAGGAATAAAAATGATGCCTTCCCAAGGGACTTACAAACTCGTTTTGGTTTCACATGCTTGTTCGGTTCGGATCCCGAGGGATGCTTTGTAAAAGTATTTGGAAAGATATGCAGTCTAGAGGATGGAAGAAAACGCGGAGGAAGCAGGTTTCTTTTAATAGCTGTTACAACACTGCCATTATATTTCATAGAACTTCTTAAAATATTTTGAAACTACCAGGCGTTTAATAAATTACAAAGTGTGCTACTTTTCGTTTATTGATTATTGTAGGAAATAATTTTACAATTAAAACTAAACAAACATTGTAGTTTTTGACACAAGTCAGCTTAAATTTGTATTGCACATCTTATGTGTATATACATAAAAAGAGTCCGGCTGAGCAATATACAGCCGTGTACACTGAGCAAATGTTCGACGAATATGTTTTACAAACATGTTTGTCTTCATGAGCTTATAACACACATTCAGAGTTTTGCACTGGCATTTTTTTGACAACAAAGTTGATGTTATGTAAAACATGTTTGTGTTTGCATAGAATTGCTATTTCCTTTGCTTGGCAGTTCAGTTACTTAGTATATTGCTACTACCGTCAGCGGAGGCTTGTTTAGGCTGAGGCTTTCGTGGTTATCAGCGAACCTTGAAAATGACGGTAGAGAATTTCTACAAAACAGATTTCACATATTTCACGGTTGGATGTTTGTTTACAAATTTTACACGAGTATCAATGGCTAGTGTAATCGCTGAATTAGCTAACTTGATTAGGCTTATGGTTTCTAAAAGGACACACACTTTCGGAATTAAAGCTAGTTCATTTGGTTAAACTTTACGACACTGGACCCCTAGACAAGCCTTTTTCTTGTCAGACGTTCTCACTTCTGATTTAGAAGTTACTCCCCGTTTCTCTCTTCTATACTCCACCAAAAGGTTTCAATTTTCTATTTCATTTCGTCAATATAGGCGATTCCCAACTCAGTAGCAATATAAGAGTCCTTTCCTTTAGACTTATATTTAAACGTTTGACACTCTCGCAATTATATCAACATAACAATGTTTTCATGACTCCAAAAATCCTTACTGACTTTATTGAAAGAAAGACTAAATTTAAAGACAAAACCTCACCGCTATACAGAAACTATAGCTACAACACAATGTCTCCGACTAGTAACTGGGACAATGTGACAGCTAACATCAAGGGGCTATCGGTCAGACAGCAAACATGCCCTCCAAACAAATATGGCGGCGAGAATCGTCGACTGAAACCCACCACCACTCATGGTACCTCCATACTCAGATAAGTCGAAAGTTGAAAAGTTTGCTGAAACTTCATCAAATTGTTATTGAAAAAATATTTGACGAACATTTTTCAATGAGAACTCTTCTCATGCAAATGTTTTACGTTTTGCAAAGTGGGATTTGTTTTAAACATTTATTATAAGAATATTAAGTGTAATAATTGCTTCACATTATGTAAAATTATTGTTATTATGAAATAAACTAGTGTTTAATTCACAAGTATTTCAAACAAGATTGATTCTTTGCCGAAAACAAATTTGGTAAGATGTAAAATATCACATTTTACTTTAAGCCCTTAAGTGTGTGTATGTGTATGCGTGATGAAAATAGTTATAGCCTACGGAATCAAAACAAGGGGAGGCAATGGGGAAGTCGTTCCAGAGCCCTGAATATTTGGGTTACTTTAAATATTCTTCATGAAAACAAACTCTATTATAGTAACTGAAACTACTTCTGTCTCAATCAAAGGTTACAAATTTTACGATGACTCATAGAGATAATAATAATAATAGTCTAATTTAGATTTAATTTACAACTCATAAATAATTGAGATGAATAATTATTATGAATATCATTTAGCATTGATGAGGTGAACTGAAAAATAATTGTATCGCGAATCAATCAACTATTCATGTATATACATTATTTATATATATATATATATATATATATATATATATATATATATATATATATATATATATATACGTGTGTGTGTGTGTGTGTGTGTGTGTGTGTGTGTGTGTGTGTGTGTGTGTGTGTGTGTGAGTATTCTAAAAATTTGTTAAGTATTCATTCACGGATGGAAAATATGATGAATAGTTGCCATCCGGAGCACATTCGATCATTTTGTGGTGCAAAGATTCGCAGTCCCGAAGTTTCACCAGAATCTCATCCAGCGTTGAATAGGTGAACCCAACTACAGTTGAAGTGCGAACTCCGAATAGTAGTTATATCATATAAGTATCATATAGTAGTTACTCATATATATATATATATATATATATATATATATATATATATATATGTCTAGAGCAAAAAATATACAACTCAAATGGGATTTTGGCCGAGATTACTTAGATAAACATTTTTCTTATCTATCAACTGAGGTTGAAGGCAGGTGGAGGATTACAAAAAATAATTCTATAACGATATTGAATATTTGTGAGTTTTAATAATTATTTTATAGTCATTATTCAGCTATTCTCTCTCTCTCACACACACATACACACACACACACACACACACACACACACACACACACACACAAACACACACACACACGCACTCACACAAACACACACACATACACACACTCACACACACATATATATATATATATATATATATATATATATATATATATATATATATATGTGTGTGTGTGTGTGTGTGTTCGTACAACAATTTGTATTCCAAAGATTAAATATAATGGGATAACTAGGTGAACCTCCCGTTAAATTTGAAAGGATCCAATCAATCAACTTATTAGAGCTGCTATGATGAATGTACACTAATTTTTCCGTATCGACTACATAATGATAGGCAATATTTCTACCAGTCATTTCTCACGTGAAAACCGATACTAGTGCCTGTATGCTAAATAACGACCAAGGTGAAGTTTGGATATTGCGATTATCGTAAATAAGGACTTGATTGACAAGTTGAATTCAAACAGCGATGAAGTCTTTAGGTTGTTATTTAATTTCAGTGAACCTTATTACAAATTAAAAGCTTTCATACTTGCAGTAGAAACATACACCTAGGCTTACTTCTTTTAAAATATCACAATGCACTTTATCCGCCGCTACTAAAAAGAATCCAGTAACTCAAACACTCTATTTGTAGCATAAAGATTACCAAAAAAGCTTTCGATAATTAATTTTGAAAGTATCGATGATCTCAAAGATTATAGTATGTTAAATTTCACTTTGGAGTCCGAAGATGGAGATAGTAGACAGTAGAGGGAAACTGTTGTTATGTTGTACCTTATGCAGTCGGTTTGACTGGCCATGTGTTCTAATTTTAATCGAAAGTAGCATTGATATGAATTTACTTACAGACGCATAGCATTATGGACTTTGCCAAGGGGTGCTCCATTACATTCGCATTTCGGAAGCAGGAAAAAACAAACTATTGAATCACCTTCATTGTTTTAGGGATCTAATTAACTCTTACCAGTGTTTTTTTACCTCTCTTGCCAACGTTTGTGCCCATCCAACTTTTGCTTCCTCCTAGAGAAGCAACTAATGTGTGAAGACGACCATACGAGTCATTATGCGTCATTCTTGAGGTCAGGCAGTCAGAAAAGGAGGGTGCCACCCCCCCCCCCAGATTTTGTTACGTCGCTCTGCAGGCTACAGATAGGAATATGTGGATTGATTTTTTGTATAGGTTTGGATACAATGATGGGTTTCTGGCACAATTGCAGGGGTTGATCTGGTTAGATGGTGACAGTAGGATATTTTTACTCTAGAAAATAAACGTTTATTTATACGAAGAGGATTTGCTAATTTACTTAGTCCTCGTTTTAATCGTTTTACGATTTGTGATATGAGTGCTGTGACACAAAGTAAAAAAAAACTGTTTAGGACTATGACTCAAACGACACAAACTAATAAGAACACAACCAGATGGCTGACGTTCAAATAGCGTATGGGGTGAAAAATCTGATTTACATCAAAGACCAAAGCGAATTACAAACATATAAACGTAAAATGGATCTAAAACCGTTTTAAATAAAACAGAAAATACAATGTTCTTAACACACACAGAAAACCCCTAACCAATATAATACAGGTTAGGCATCGGGATTGTGTCATTGGGGGTTCAAAATACCTTCGAGCTATGTATAATCCTTTATGATGAGAAAGTTAAAAAAAAAGAATAAGGATTATTTATACTAACGTGGCCTAATCCTACTATTATAAGATTTATAAACTTATTAGAAACCTAACATATATGACTGAATAGAGTTTTTAATAAAACCGAAAGTACAATGATCTTACAAATAAACTCATGGAAAAGGGAAAAACATACAGAGAAACCTTCAACGATGAAATGTTATTTTTAGAAAACTGTGCTGTGGATACTTCGAAACAACTCAGAGCTATCTATAGTCCTTAATGACGATAAGGTAAGAAAAAAGCCTAATAATTGTTGAAGTATAGGTAACGCACACTTATCCTAAGGACTAATTGGCAACTAGAAAACAACAAACAGGAGTGGTTGCTATGGCGACAGGTTAGGGTAATGTGTTAACGAACCATCGTAGAACTAACAAATTTATAATTGCTCAACAATATTTAGAGAATTCATTTCAACAATAAATACTACATTAATATATAAAAAGGTAGACTAATATGCGTCACTTCTATTACCATTACTTCCATGCTGCAAGTCTTGTAATATTTCCCAGAGTTTAAAGTACCTAACTGTAAAGTCCGTAAAAGTTATTCAGAATTATAAAAAGTTATGCCTATAGACTACTCTTCAATTTCTTGTTAGGCTCTTAATAGAACCCATAAATTTTATACAGTTTTTAATTTTCTACAAACTTATTAAATTTATATAAATATAATAATTATGATGTAATTGATGTAAAACAGTTTTACTTATAAATTTGTCAATAATTTTGAAAAGGTGCCGCGTATCATTGAAATTTAAAAACTCCAAAAGGATATTTTAATTTTCAGGGAATATATTATTTCATGTCAACAAGCTGTCCATGATGTAATAACGTACGTCAAATGCAGTAGATAAAATAAATGCTCTTCATTTCACAAGAAATTGACTTCGTAAATTCAATTTGTAAGTCAAGTCAAACTATAAAAATGTCTCTCGTTAGCGTATGTCAGTGAAAATAACAGGTGTTCCTGTTACACCACTAAATCAAACGTACTAGACTACTTTAACATGAAAGTTCATACAGTGACGTAATCAGCATGCGTTATTTTCCCGAGTAAAAAGCTTCTTGAAATTGAGTCAAATTGGCTCGGCAAAAGTGCTTTTCGTTTATTCAGATAGAATTAGGAAGTTCATTGGAAAAGGAAAAGCGATTACGTAAATGAGACGGGCGCACCTTTTAACGTCAGCGTGAAATCAAGAGAAGGCACCGCGCAAAGCTTTGATGAGATATTACTGAAAAAGGATATGACTAAAATAAAGACTACACTGTGCTCAAGAGCTGAGTAAACTAGGAAGAGTTTGGTATATTTTTAATTTAATTATTTTAGAGTTTTTGGGAAACCGTATTTTCGATGCGGGTGACATTTATTTAAAACGTCACATATATTAAAATAAAAAAAACGTGTTATGTGAGGCCCTTTGTATTACTCTCTTTGTAAACACTAATTTTATGTAAGAATCCTAATAATATACTACTCATATTTACTCACTTTACACATTTCGTAATATGAGTTGAAATTTGCAGGTTTAGTGTGAAATTAGTAAGGCTCCGTATAGACTACATGTTTTTAGATAACACAGAAATAAATCGAAAAAATCATTTGGAAGAGGACTTGAGCGATCATGCTTTCAATAATTGCAAACAAAAGCGCAAACAAACAAACATTTAATTATCAAGAATTTTAAATAACCAATATTTCATCTACAATAATATATTTGTAAATATCCTCCAGAGTCGAAGAATTTGAAAAAGTGAAGAATGTAAAACATGTTTAGATTTGAAACAAAACTATAAAACTGGAATTCCGTCAGTCAGTAAATGATGGTGACCTACATACACGTATATTCTTCGGTTTCTTACTCGTATATATATGTGATTTTATGTATATTATAATCGCTATCCAGGTATGATAACTTAGTTCTTACTTGTTAATTCAGACCCTAGCAAGAACAAAAATAAATAGGGAAGCATTAACTATCAAATTTTTGTAATGACTGGATCTAGGACTGCTTACAAAGGATCCTTTTCCATAACGAGTTTTATCTTAGAAACGATGCTTTCTGGTTTTACGTATGATAATATTACAATAACCGTAACCATAAGCTCGCTATTTTCCCAGATCTATCTGTAACTGAAATGAGATCAGTGGTGACAGAAGAGTATAAAAAACGTTTAATATAATATTTTCTGTTTCTGGTATGCATCTTATATTGGACAACTAGTGTAGGAAAAGATTTACATGAAGAAAAAAGGATTACAAAGAAGAACGTAACAGCTTCGTTGCACAAAAAAATCCTGTGTTCACCCATCGTAATGATACTGATGAAATACCTTTCGCAATGACATATCAAAAGAGAACAAATGTTCGTAGAATTGTTGGCAAAATCAGTAGAATGTATATTGTTAGTGCATAAGTAGTGTTGGCGGGGAAGATAAATATGGTGGGAATAGGTACTGGTAGGGGACATCGGTGCCTTGACTTAAGGAGTGATGATGTTAGAGAAAAAGTAGTGTTGTTCGAGGTAGATAGTTTATGTAGAAACATTAGGTTTAGAGGGGGTAGGTAAAGATGAATGTGATTCAAGGTGGAAGTACACAGTGTTAGTAGGAAAAAGAAGTGATTTTGTGAGGAGATAGTGTTGTTGGGAGTAGATATTTTATGTGGTTGGAGAGAATTGGTAAAGGTGTTAGATATAGGCAATGGTGAACAAGCTAGTTAAAGTCCAATGCACGAAATCTGGGCGGGATTGTTTAGCGCTGTTGCCACGTATAAAACAAGGATCGCGAGGTATGGTAAAGGTCGGTTACGCCTGAACACTTATACCAGAGGGAACAGTGTTGCATAGTTCGAGCATCGGGTTGTCAGATTATCACCTGTCCGTGACTCACCTCTCTCCCATGTGGCAACGAGGCATTTTTGGCCACCGGCCCGATTTTGAGTAGTCGACTCTAGTCCAGGTAGTGGTGGTGGTAGTCCGGTGGCAATGGTGTAGCTGTTTTAGTTCTCAAAACTCTACCTTCTGTAAACAATTCAATGAGCAATAGAGCAATACAGACTCATGACTGGAAGGAGATTAGAAGACATAACTATTTTAGCTCTCATTTTCCTCAGCTACAAGACCTATTCACAAAGTCTAATTTTTAATTTGAGTTCGCTTTATTTTACTACAGGCAATTTGTTTTTATATGAGTCACTAAAGTTTATTTTTATTTTAAAATCGTTCCAATTCCAAACTATCTGGACGACTGTCAGTATATGTTTGTGTAACGAAGGTTTTGGCTCATAAAAGGAAACGCTCTGCTTGCATCGCGTCATACTTTGTAAATGGGGTAAAACTACCTCGGCGTAGTTAGTGACTTTATCGCCGTCGCAGTTAATACAAAAACAATGATGCGTCCCGACAAAAACATTAATTATCTTACTGAACACAGAAGAAAAACAAAGTTTCCCTAATATAATAGTTGTAATGAGCTAAGTAACAAAGAAAACCAGAGATAAGGGGTGGGGTGGCATTTGTCCAAGTAAAAGGGTTAGTCACTGACCCGTCCTTGACAAATTGTCCCCATTCCACCCCTTTCTTTCGGCTGGTTTCGCTAATGCTCTGCTCTTTTTTTGTTTTATTTACAACCGTGAACGTACAAAGCTAATTACTAAGTTTTAGCAGCGCCCCAGATTCATCATTGTAGCTCAGTTACGTTCGACTCTGTAAAAACATCGACCGCTGCGCTGTAGAATTCTCGACAGAAGGGTTTACTTTAAATAGTATTTAATGAATAGGACAAACTTACTTATTTATTAAATATAACGTAGGGTATTATTAACAAGTCAATATATATTAGATCTATATTTACCGCTATTAATAAAATTTAGTTTAAATTAGGCCCAAGGGTACAGAAAGTAACATAACCCGAGAGTTTTAAATACAGTTGGAGGAAATTATAACAGCCACATAATTTAATCAAATACATCATATCTCTGAAAATAAAAGCCAAAGCAATCATTACTTTTACAATAAACTTTTAGTGATGTACCAACAATGCCCCCTAGTTGACACTGTTAGTTTTACTGAATTTTCATCTTATTTTAAGTTTACATTGTTGAATATGGTACACTAGAACATGGCCAGCGTTGTAATTGTAATAATAGTCTTTTTTGTTTTAGTCTATAAATTTTAATAGCTCATCACAGACATTTAATATGAAACGTTCTTTAGTTACGACGATAAATTATTCTTTAAAAGCATAATTTTAATGACTTTTTTGTTTAAATTTAAACTTGAACAATTAGGTAATTATAAATTTAAACTTTCCTAAATATATATCGCTCATTGCTATTATTAAAGAAGTTGATGTTGTTGGGAGATGTGTATCAAATCGTAACTAATGTAAGTTTAAATTGAAATTAATGATGATTTTCTTGGTAAAACGGTTTAAGATGACTTGGATGTTGATCAGGATATGAAAATTGTTGTGTAATTGAATATTAGAAGTGTAAGAGAAATCAAGAAGAATATATTCAGGCTATAAATATTTTTCCAAAAACGGCAATCCTCATTAAACCAATTATTAAACCAAGGCCACTATAGGTAGAATCACATATATATCCACAGTGTTTACATATCTCTTGAAATTGAAACTGGGAATTGCATTTAAACTTAACATAACCTTTATATAACTTCAAAAAAAGACGGATATAGTAATAAGATGTAATATACCGCCATTTTACTTTGTCGATGTCTTACAAAAAACTTGGTAGAGAATGATAGAGAGAGAGAAAGAGAGAGAGGGTGAGAGAGAGAGGGGGAGAGGGAGGGGGAGAGAGACAGACAAAGAAATAGATGGAGGAGGGTAAAGAAAAAGAGAGAAAGAGAGAGAACTTTGCGTTCATCTACACATTTTAGTAATAAATAGGAAATAATATTGTTATGCAATGTCAGTATGACTTCATAATTTAATGATTCCCTCCTATGTAACGTAAATCAATACTCTTATACGCGGCCTCATTAGATTTTACTCAAAGTATTCCTGTGGTCAGGAGAATTGTGTTAGAACAGTTTCATAGACATACAAATTTTGAAACAAACTTACTACAACAAATAGTAGGTTTTACTACCACGCAATGGGTTAAATCAGTCATTCCAAACGTTTCCAATCCCCGTGGCTCCCTTGAGGTGAAATATTTCTTGACAACATCCCTAAATAATGCTGGCCATTGTTTTGTTGGTAGTAGTGTTTGAAGTAAAATTTTAATAATTAATTTATCCTCACTATTATTCTTACAGGTGTAAGTATATATCAGTATATTTTTTTTCAGAAATATGTTTGAAACTCTAAAAATAACCAAGACATATGCTATAAGGTGTGCATCCCCTCCTCGCGCTCTCCGTTCAGTTAGACTTCCACAGCCCACGGCTGCGCATACTATTTCCTTCCTGATTCATTTCACTAAGGACACGCTTCGGTGCTCCTGAAAATGTTCCGTGGCGCCCCAGCTAGCCGTAGCGCACACTTTGGAAACAATTGGTTTAGTTCTACAAATTTATAAACCACCAAAAAGATATTTAAACGCAATAAAATTGTTCCCTTTATTTCAAATTGAACATTTGAATAAAAAATGTTTTTACTTGAAGCATGATTTTATCAGAAAACCTTTGTTATGTGAGGATATAAGGATATAATTTTACAGTGAAGTAATTCTTCGGAAATGTCACATTCCACATACACAAATAATATCCTCCGTTAGCTTTATATATACAACATTCTTTGCAAGTGTTCCAATACATCACTCGTCTGTGTAATATTGACTTTTCATTATTCCAAGAAGGAAGATACTCATTTCCTCCTCTCCCAGTTTAATTTAAAACTTAATTTAGAGGAGCTTCTTTGTAATCAACCCATACTCAAAGGAATCTGTAATACTGGGAATACAATGGAGGGAAACGCCTAAATTTAAATACTTTCAGAGGCGCTTCGCGAGCAATGTTCTTTTAGTATCGTATGTTTCATTAGTGTACATTGTTTTGTTTAAAATTGTAAACGGGAGGAATTAAGCAAATCTTTCTCTGAGACTTTGATGGTATGTGGAGAATTATTCGAACTATGTTGCCCTTTATAGTGTAAACTGAGTTTGAAATACTTCGTAACGTTGTGTATTTGAAATTAAAATTCTTCTTCTTTCTCGATTTAATAAAACCAATGTATTAAATAATATTTTAATGTGAAAACTCTTTTATAACTCTCTAAGGTCTAATGAAATTGTCCCTGATGAATGTAAAACACCTGTACACAAGTAAAATCGTCTATGTAGGGAAAAACATATTTTAAAAATTTATTCATAAAGAAGAAAAAAACTAACAATGTAGAATTTACAAACTTACAATAAAAGAGTTAATAAATCTAAAATGAATGAAAAATTGTAAAAGACAAAATACGAAAACTATGATAAACTGAATAGTACTTAAAGAGCTTACCTACGATAAGGTCTATTTGGCACATAGCGAAATAATAACATATTCTGAGTAGAACATGAAGCAAAAATTAGCATGATAATGAACTATAGATCAAGGAAAAATGAACTTATAAATCATAGACTAAGTTATTAATGGTGACAAAATACTGATATCAAATTATTGACACCTATGCAAACTAGATACTTGAAATAAATAAAAGACATACACAAGACTCACAAATTATTCATTTATTGACTAATACTCGTTTCAACGACAAAATCATCATCATCAATAAGCGTTACTACTACAAACTCTACCTTATAACTAAGGTTTATAACTAAGACCTTAGTTGTAAGTTAGTGTTTGTAGTAAAATCAATCACTGATAAAGATGACTTTGTCACTGCAACGCGTATGAGTCAATAAATGATTAATTTTTGAGTCTTGTGTTATATCTTTAATTTGTTCTAACATAATCTCACAAGCTAAGCTCAAATAATAGTTGTATAGAAACTTACAGGTAAACAATACACTTAAAGAATATTTGACACATTAAACAAGTAGAAAATTTTTAATTGTAGGAATATGATTTTATTATGTTAATTTTTTTTACATTGTAAATATTATTGTTGCCTAATTTTTTAAAAAGATATTTTCATTATGAATAAAACAAAAATTCCCTTTAATTTTTTGTAATTTTAGTACCATTTTAATATTCTTGTTATCATGATTTTAAAGATTTGTGTACTCTTTAAGGCAAACCTGAAGTATTCATGTTTATAATCAATGCTTCTAATTTAGGTGAAAATATTATCACGAATCATTTAATTTTTAACCAAATTCTTTGAACCTAATAAAATGTTTAAAAATATTCCGTTTTTTAGCATCAAAACTTGTTTACAATGTTTCCATTTAAAATGTAATTAGGCGTTGTTAATTAATATCAAAGGACTTGACGAAAACAACATCAAGGTATGATGGAAATTTAATTTTTAATTTTGTTTTCATTTTACAAAGAAGATTCTCCTTTTAAATAAGAGGTACAATTTCGTTATATTATGAAGAATAATAATGTGTATTGCTTTTTAATTTGAGTTTATAAATATAGACAGTAATCGTTATTGTAAGCTATTTATTTTTATGACAACTTTTAAAACTCCTAAGATTTATACAAAGAGGTAAAAACTCTACCCAAAACAAAACGGAAAACCTAATTGAAAGTAGAAATATGTTTTATCGTTGATCAGACATACTTATTATATATCTGTTACTTTCACGAATATAGAAACCTAAAAGTATTATGTACAATAGTATTTATAACTGATACGTTACTTCCAAATGTTAGTTATTTGGTATCTTTTTACTGCAGTGCATAGAATTTGTAGTGAAAAAACATATAAGGCCTACATTAAAGTAGTTATCGTTGATAAAATACTAACAATATGCAAAAGTTAAACATAGAAACTACTTATTAAAACTATAAAACTATTTTCCATAATTTTTATAAATCTTATGGTGTCAGTTGGTAGTGTTAATCAGCTGCAAGGGTAATTATTCCGACGTTCTACTACCGCTATTTTCGTGAATTTGTTTACTTTTCTTATGTATTTTTACTTCCTAGACACGGATCCAAACATTATTTTTTGTCGCTGACGCCGTATTTTTAAAATATACTTAAAAAACATAACCTTTATTGACGTAAGTTCAGACGTGCTACTACCGCTATTCCGACGTGCGACTACCGTTATTTTCGTGAATTACCTACGAATGACTACCTACGAAGTATCCAGTCAGGATAGATTTGGTTATAATTATATTCAATTTTACTATATACCTATATTGAAATATACATACAAAGTAATCAGTCAGGATAGATTTGGTTATAGTTTTATACAACATTACTATATATACCTACATTAAAATATACCTATGAAGTATCAAGTCAGGATAGATTTGGTTATAATTTAATAAAAATAGATAGTAATTCTGAATAAAATTATTACCAAATCTAACCTGACTGGATACTTTATAGGTATATTTTAATGTAGGTATATAGTAATGTATAAAATTACAGATCTAGACGTAGTGCAGTGCGCTGTAGCTACTGCGCGCTCGGTTCACGCTATAGGCCTACATGTCATTACAATCTAACATTTAAAATGTGAAATAAAGTAACTTTCACAAAAATACATAAAATTGTAGGGAACGTACATATGTAAAAACGTGAAAATACATAAGAAAAGTAAAAACAAATTCACGAAAATAGCGTTAGTCGTACGTCAATAAAGGTTAGTTTAGGTTATGTTTTTTAAGTATATTTTAAAAACACGGCGTCAGCGTCAGAAAATAATGTTGGATTCGTGTCTAGGACGTAAAAATACATAAGATATATAAAAATAATTCACGAAAATAGCGGTAGTCGCACGTCGAAATAATTACCGCTGCAAGAATGTAACTGGTGATATGAATTTAAAATTTAAGTTAGTTGGGAATTGAATGATTAAAACGGTATAGTATCATTTTATCGAAGATGAATACTTAAATGCCAATAAAATATCAAAAGCCATGTGACAATATTTTTACAATGCTATTTTTATAATGGACACGAACTTTTCGTATAAGATTTAAAACTTAAAATCCTAAATGAAACATCAAAAAAAGAATAACATTTGTCACCTTTGACAAATAATACTGAACATGTACCCTCACTGACAATTAAAAAGATCATATATAAGTACAAAATTTAAAAGCTAGGGTATAGCTAAATGTATCATCATTAAACACAGGTCGATTGAAATCTCAAATTATAACGTTAACTTAAAATTTGGGAAAAATTCTATATATTACGAGTTACAAAAATACTTGAAGTTTCAACTTTAAAGTTAAAACATCTGTTTACTAAACTAGATACGAGTTATATATTATTTAATTTAGCCCTACAACTTTAATATTAAAACACCATATTCTTCTGTAAAATACATTTTGTAAACTTTTACATTATCATCATTAAAATAATTTAACTTTGTATTCTATTTATACATATAATGCCTGAATATTTATGGATTAACAATCAAAACCATTTTTTTTAATCATTACCATAAACTAACAGATTAGATACAACCTAATTACTTGAGTCTACAGGAAAATAAGGTACTGCTATATGACCGGAGAAGATTGATTCATGTAATTGTACTTTTGAAATGTATTAAATTTAATCAACAAAACTTTAACAATTGTTGAAAAACAATTTTATACATTTTTTAATTGTACACACACACACACACACACACACACATATATATATATATATATATATATATATATATATATATATATATATATATATATATACATATATACATATATATATATATATATATATATATATATATATATATATATATATTTATATATATATGTGTGTGTGTGTGTGTATATATATATATATATACAGTAAACTCCCGATTATCCGTGAAATAGGGTGGCCCGGCATAACGAATTCCCCGGATAATCCGCTATGAACAAAGAATACGCAAAACGATCGATACCATAAATTACACAAATAATGACCCTTTTAATTTTTTTTTAATGTTTACAATAAAAGCTGAAATAAAGCCACTGAATTATTACTTGATTTTTAAAAGAAGATTATGTTTCATTTTTATAGTTAAAGTAGTTTATAAGTCTGTATCAAATCCCCAATTAATTTCCTGTAAGCACGTTATACTTGTAACGTCAATAACTTTCATACATTGACTTAATTAATTGATTTATATGTATTTACATTTTGTTTTCTAATAAAAACCTTCTAAAATAATTTTCACTTTACCCTTGTATTACATAATAACTGACGATGTCAAACAATCACACAAACCGTCGTACATCTTTTGAGGAAAGAATTTCCTACAGCCCTCGAGGCAAATGGTAAGCCAATCTCTAGAAATAATAACTCCAACATGTTCTTGGAAAGAATACATCTATGTCGTTTGTTTTGCCCTGGGACTCTAGTGTACATGGTTTTTGTCCAAATTGTTTATATTATTTATTAGATTACTGTTTGCAAGTACATGATTGTTCAAGTATTGTACATCAGCAAAGCTGAAAATGTGTTAAGGAACAGATATATTTATATAGGCTATAATATTAATTAAAGAAACAGTAAAAGTAATTAAAAAGTCTAATTTCAAACCTCTATAATTAACAAAAAACGTTTTCCCAATTAAAACAAACACATAGGACTTATACATTTATATACACAAACATATATATATATAGTCTATATGTATGTATGATATATATAATTAATAAATAATATAATTAAAAAACTACATACTTTTACAAAATTACTTTTATAATTTGTGTTGGCGTTGAAACAATCGTTAGAACAATTACACAACTAAGAAACACCAACTGTCAATAAATCCTTTCCCCGTACGTTACCAATGATAAAGTAATCTTCATGAAAATCTTGTTACACAAATTTTTACTTTTGTTCAAGTCTGAATTCCGGGAAAAGGTTTCGTTGAAGGTTTGTTATGCATATAATTTTGTTCTGAATTGTTACATGAAAATGACAATTGATATGTGGAAACCAAAGTAGTGGTTTTGAACGGATAAATCATTTTTTGTTTGTGAGTTGTCCGATTTCTTCTACTGGTTTGTAATGTCCACTATTTGTAAACCTCAGACTATTACAGTACTGTGTATTAGTATAGTTGCGTTTTTAATTGTTGTCCGCATCAGTTTACTTTTGCAGAAGCCGATTTCTTGATTTAAAATCCATTCTTTGTTTAGTATTGCAGGCGAAAACACAGTAATGTTAAGGTTATTTAATATTCGATTTAATATGCTATTATCTCGAGACACCAAAATCCGAATATATTTTTAAGCATAACTGTGTATCAGATTATAAAGTCCTACGTGACACGTTTAACTTTAATATCCATTTTCTCTTTGTGTAGCTAGGTGGATGTTAAAAGTAGGCCTCAATTAAACGTGCTTAAATGTTCTCTTTGTAATTTATAGTTTCCTGTGGCTTGTAAAATTTACTTCTGAAACATTCACACGCCAATTCATTTAAATTTCATTAACAACTGCAAATATAACCTCAAATTTAAAATAAGATTTTAGTGAAAGAATCATTGACATTCGAATTTGGAATGGAATGTGTACTCAGTAGGCTTCTGTGTCACGAACGCTGTTCTCAAATTGTGTTCCAGACTGTTGGTCGCGTCGCAACTTAAATTTGTTCTCTTTCATTAGAGTTAGGTTCGTGCCGTGTAATGGATAAAGGGGACGGAATTGTATTACCATTACCGCTACAGGCTCCGACTTTACCGAGCCTGATTCATTCTGTCTCCTTCAGACAAAAGTGATAAACCGAGTTAGGCGTTGATAGTATCAGGTCCAAGCTTCAAAGGCAGTGCCACTTCACGGTGAAAATTTATTCCGGTAAATACGGCGTGCACATTGTTAAATAGATAGTAGAAGAAAACATATTATAATAAAACATATTAGAAACTTCTAAATTAATCCAAGTAGATTTAATAACTTCCATCCTATTTCTATTTGAATACCTTATAAGTAAATATAATTACTGATTCACAGAAAAATAACACTAAACTCAGAAATAAAATTATGATTATGACAAAAATAAACACTTTTTTGTGGTTCTACTGTATTTATTATTGTTTTAATGTTATCATGGTGTAATAATGTTATATATATATATATATATATATATATATATATATATATATATATATATATATATAAATAACATAGGTTATTCAAAAACAAGAATATTTAATAATTTAGATAACAAAGCTTTAATTTAACAAAGCTTTTCGTTAGGTAAACAGTACCAACATCATCAAGAATGAAAATTACAATTTGATTGTAATTTTCATTCCTGATGATGTTGGTACTGTTTACCAACGAAAAGCTTTGAATATAAATTAATAAATATTCTTGTATTTGAATAACCTATGTTGTTTTAAATTATTAAACAAGAAAACGTATTATATATATATATATATATATATATATATATATATATATATATATATATATATATATATAATATATATATATATAATATATATAATATATATATATATATATATATATATATATATATATATATATATATATATATATATATTTGTTAGAATTGATAAAATAGTTGTAGTTTTAACTCCTTAATGTATTTGAATTCAGGAAAACAACCATTGTAATTTTATAGCACTGCGTCCTGCCGTCATATCTACTACCTGAAATTATATCAAATAAAAATATGCTAATATAAAGTAGCAAGTGTTACCTAAATTGATTATATATATATATATATATATATATATATATATATATATATATATATATATATATATATTATATTATATTTTTTTATAACTACTACTTTTATAAACTGATCATAAATGTAGGTCTAATAATTTCTAGAATGTTTCTAAAACTAAAAAATCATTTAGGTTTCTCTTTCGTCAACATTTGTGTGAAATTTAAAAAGTATTTAATTTCTAAAATACTTGTTCAACCTCTTTAAAAAATGTTTTATTATTAATTTTACGTTATTGACCACCAAGGTCAGACAAAAACAACCTAAATGCTCTATTTACCCTAAAACAAACCAATTATTTTATGTCAAAAAACAAAAGGTTGTGTTCTTTGATCACAAGGTAACTGTCTAAAGAAGAGAGGTTAGAAGAGGAATGGCTGACAATGTCTAAACTACGGATAGAATTATATTTTAAAATTATTATTAAGGAAAGTTTTAGAAATTCTTAACATAACCATCTTCAGTTCTGTTAGGAATATTTGTATATATTCGAGGACATTTCTATGCATTTCCTTTCTTTGTAGACGGGTTTCAGAATTACTCAACTTTCCTATCTTAATTAGCTCTGTTCACCCAAATCTTGAGTTCGTCTCTATATACTGTTAGCCACGTCCTCGCGTCTTAATACCTCTCTTCCTTTAAGTGCACTCCCACTCTTGGCTTATCGCGTTTAGCTAATTAATAACTTTAAACTTTTAAAAATAACTTCGGACTGTGTATTTATTTTTTCGTTTATTACATTATCGTTTTAAACAGTTTTACGTTTACAGTTACTTTTTTACCTAAAGAAAACTCTTGAATTTTTATTAACGTTTGATATAATTAGAATTTTTGTCGTTTATATTGTTACAATTATCAAAATCATTTCCATTGTCAAATTGTTTAGTTTTTCATTTCATAAGATGTTACGTAGCATTGTATATGCGCTTTCAGTTCAAAACTTGTTTTAAAGCAAAATAATTGTAAAGAAATAACGGGGGGGTCTAGTAAAAGGAAATAAACAAAAGGAAAACAGTCTCGACCAATCCACTACAAAAGATTCCACATCGAGCTGGGAGTTTATTCTAGCAACAGGATATCCTGCTTTCGCTTTACTTCAGACAAGCTGTTTAAAGGACATCCTTGCTTCAAGCCATACCTTCAGAAGTTGGCATCTACATCTTTTGTGTTTCCTAAAGTTTGACAAGTAGGCCTACTTTACGATGCGCAAAGTCGAGTCTCGGTAAGTCGTTAGTTAATTGAAATTTCCCATCGAAATTCAAAAACAATTTTAAGGATCGTCAGTTAATACAAATGGTTGACTACGTGTTCAAGAAAGTAAATTTAAAATTATTTTAAATAAAAATGTCCAAATTAAGCACTTTGAAGCACTGAAATGTACACGAACAAAATAGATCCATTTAACCTAAATTATTAACAAACAGTACGGAAACTAGGGGCCTCTAGAGGGCGAATGCCCCTATTCATATTGAAACAGATTTAAAGTTTTTTGTCGTAATTCTATTTTTAAAACAAATTAAATTTAATAAAATTCAAGTTTTTCAATAACAAAATTTCTTTATAAACTATATTATTGTGAATGCGTTTTTAAATTGATTTTTTTGACCAATTTGAAATGCCATGTTAGGATCTGTTAATATTAATTAAATTCTAGATAAAAATAAATTGTTTTCCAGATCCAGTGATTATTTCAAATTCAATACACTTGTCAAACATATCTAGCACTATAAGACGTAATCCATTAACTAAACCTGATCCCAAGTTTATATTTCTAATTAACCTTTAATATTGGTTTTAATAATAGTTTTGCTCAGCTGTTTTTTATATAATATTTCTACAGCAGTTTCTCAGCGGTTCTCAGCTGAAATACTTGAAAATCATACTCTGTTGTTTTTCATTACAATGTAATTCTGATGGAGATTTTGGGTAATTTAATTTTCTCAAAACACTACAAATGTGGTAAATTGAGAAAAACCTATATTTTCCCCGCTACTTCGAGGCAATGTCTTTAATTTGAACCATCGCCTAGCTCTCTTCGACGTTCCAAGCTACCACAATTTTTCTCTCAATATTCGGCTTACAAAATTATACATATGGATATGAGATTATTAGTAAAATGAAATGTAATCATCTATATAACTGGTTTATATCCTACAAATTGTTAACACGCCTTCATAGCAGAGACATTACTTTATTTGAAATTGTAATTTCTTTTGGTTAAAAAAACGTATTCTTTTTAAAGCTAATATTTAATTAAATATTTTTTTTTAAAATTGTTTACAAACAATATTAAAACAGAAATGTTTCAAAATTATTAAGTTCGCGCAGGTAAAAGTTTATTAAGAGAAATAATTAATATTTTTTGGTGAAAATATTTCCAAGCAAAGAATAGCAAATAACAACATAATAGGCGTGAAATGTGTATATGTTAATTCGTTTAAATTCTTGATTAGCTTCAAAAGTTAAATTTGGACACAAGCATAATTTATTTGTTTCCATTTGGATATGTCGATTGCATATGAATCAGATTTCACTGCCCACCCTTCCGAGAACACTTACAGTTTCCAGCGTTGTAGTTGCACTACATTTTTTTCAAGTTCAGTCATAGCACTACATTTTTTCGAGTTCTCTTCATACTCCACTTATGCATCTCTTTCTAAGCACATTTGTTACTGCTTCTTTATAAGTGTCAGATTCAGTCTATACCTGCGTACATGTATATAACCTCTTACAGGTTGTTACATACAGTCGATATATGCGTCGATGTGTCACTACGCTTTTCAGATTTAGTCGATAGTCGCTAAATGCAACTCCTTCTATTAGCTAACACTCTCGTTATGTATATCTTCTTCAAGTTTTCATCGTTAGTAAAATATTTTTTTCATTTTTCCACTCAAGTTCAAAATGTTTTTTGTAAAACTTGTAATGGATGACACGATGTTAATACAGTTTTAAAAAAATACTAATTCATCAATTAAATCTGAATTAATTTAAAATTTATATGGTACAAAAACGTTTCACAAAAGGTTTAAGGTATGCAATATAGTTATTTCGAAGAGTTTTGCTTATAATAATGGATAAAATATAATTTCATAAAACAGCTGATTTCATAAGTTATGTGATAGAACAGCTGTTTTAACGCACATGTCATTTTATATTATTTATACTAATTGTAAATATTAACTAAAATTAAGTTAAATAAAATATTTCTTTGTTATCAAAGTACAAATTTAATTTATTAATTTGTAGTTCATATTACTTGTTTTTATAGTACAACATGTAGCGTAATCGTCGCTTGTTAGTAATTTTCTCTATAATATTTTATGTAAACCTACACAGATGTATTCCATACGGAGTACGAGTAGTACAAAATATCTGTTTAATAATTTAAATTCAGCTTGTTTAAAAATTCGTAATAATTTTTGTTCAATCAGATATTCTTTGACACAAAGATAAATGCTTTTACGTCCTTATTATGAAAGAAAAAAATATAGTTTTTCTTATATAAAATTGGTAAATAATCCCAACTTTTGTTGTAGAAGAATAAAATAAATAAATAAAAAAAAATAAATGTTTAATAAAATGTAAATTTAAGATATTATTGACATTTAATTATTTTAATAAATAGTTAAAGTAAATCAGTTTCCTACCTTTGTGGCTAGAAGCGCTTAAAAAATAGAAACTATTGTTCCTAATCAACCTTGTAACCTAGGTTTATTAAAATTTAGGTTTAACTTTAATAAACCTGCTATAGTCAAATTACGAGTCAGTTACAAGATCAAAGTTTTAATTACGTTCCGTAACGGACAACAATACATGTAAGAGAATAACTGGAAAACAAAGAGAGAATAAAAGTTTTTCGCCAAGAAAGTCTTACAATCATATAAAGCCCAAGGGAACTGGTGACCTGTAGAGATGTTGTACAACTTTTTCAATCCAATGAAGTAATTTTGTTTTATTCTTTGTTAAATAATGTCGTCTGTATTCGGATAAAGAAAATTATTGTGTAGAATTACGAAGTAAATATCAAGTAACGGGTGGTTACTCCGACTGCATGTGCGGAGTAAAATACTGTCAATATAAATCGGGATGGAACAGTTGAACTAGTGTTGTAAGGAGAAAGTTTTCTTGTTTACGTTATTCATAGTTCACTGGCGTTTAAAGATTTTCACTGCTGAGCAGAGTCCCTAAACTATTAGCGGCTATACAATACATGTGTTTTGTGTGTGTTTATTTATCGATAAGGTTGAACAAACTTGGAGTTGAAGTTACTGCAACAACAACTTGAAGTAAGTATGGTAATATATTTTATTTTAAATAAATAAAGCCTCTTAGCAATAATATTTTTCATTTATATTCTTATGTACAATTTGATCGCAAAGCAATCATTTTTATAGAGAGTGTTATTTTATAATAATTTTCTCTGAAGATCATTGCTTTTCAGTCACAATGTGATGAGGTTAAGAGTTTTATTTATTTAAAATAAAAACATAGGTTTATTGTTAGTACAAAATTTTGAACTTTCCTATGCAATTAGTTTTATGTTTGTAAATCAAAATTTGTATAAACTATTTCATGTTACTCACATCAGAGATATAATTCCAGTAATTAAATATGACACTAATTAATGTCTCTGTTTATAAATGAGGCTAATGCAAATTGTCTAAAACAAAGTAAATTTATTAACTGAAAACGTAGGAAACAATTCCACGTTAATGTTTGTGGGTAGGTAGATTCCTATCCTCTTTGTATTTCTCGTAAAAAACATTCATCTTTTCAACTCATTTGGTAAGTTTCACTCATAATTTTCCAAATTATTATTGTATACCATGAAATTTAATTTAAGGTGTTTGTTTACTTTCATAATATGAGAGAAGGGTTGGATCTGCCCCAGGAATTTAATATACTCCAACAGGCAAACAAAGTTGTCTGAAGCTAAGCCGGAGGGCAGATGAAAGACGTCGAGTATAGGTCCGCGAAATTTCATTCAGTGTTACGGTGATTGAGTAGTAACAAAACAATGGTTTGAATAAACATTAACACACAATCCTCTGTAAAAAAAACAATGTATTCAAAAAATTAACATTATCTCGTTCAATAAAATTTATTCAAATGGGATACAGATAAAAAAATCATATTAATAAAAACGTACAATGTAATAAAGGAAAATTATATAATTAGATAAGATGAATTAAACAAAATTTAAAATAAATAAACTTAAAAATAAGGGATTATACTTATATTAGAGTTCACGATGAATTACCTAAAGATGTTTAATATTTCAGATAAAAAATAGTAAGTAGGCAAATGGCAAATTTTAGGTTATACAATAGTAAAAATATGGAAAATTATTTTTAATTAGTGTTTTTCGATAAGCCAAGTGTTTCAATATGAAAGGGCAATATTTCTAACTTATGTCCACAGTTCGATATAGATATATTTAATTAATTGTTTTAAAACTCAACTTGCAAAATAAAACGACGAGTGCTCTTGCTTTGATACACTAAAAGAAAATTTCGAACCTAAGCAACTCACAAACACTTCCTGGTCTGATATTTCTGTTCCTGGTCTCAAGGGACGTGTTTGTTAAAGTGTTGAAACACGCACATCGTGACAGTTGGGCCAAGAGGAACAACGTTGAAAGTTGTTGTCATAGTACGAACGCCTTGTAACCACTCGCCTTGACGTAACACATTTTATGTAATAAAAACATTGAATGTTTTAAATTTGAACTTTTATTTTTGCAAATTGTAAGAGAATATTATGACGAAAGAATACAATTTTAAATAAAAACCCACTCATAATACACAATACGCAATTATTTTACTATGGAATCTCATTTAATCATTGGATTTATTGATATTTATCAGAACGAAACGTTTTATGTCATCAATTTTTACTTTTGAGTTAAGATTATAATCATTTATTATATGTATGATTGTTTGTTATTAATAATTCATTTCAAGTAGGCTAATACCAAAAACTGTAGTTATTAGGTAATTACACTGTAAAAATTACAAACTTCATAAGAATGTTTGATAAAATAGTCCAAAAGTGGAAGTTCACGAGTTGTGTTTCAGAAATATCAGTGTTTTAAAATATAAGCTCATGTCATTAAATTTTGAATTTATGAAAACAGTAAGACATATTACTCTTCAATTCGATATGGTTCTTTTATTCGCGTGAACAAACTATTATTAGAATATATGTTAAGAAATATTACAGCTCTCCAATACAAACTTCACCCTTAGTCCTAGATAAGGCGGTTTGGAGAGTCTATGTTAGAGTTCAGTGTAAACTATATGGGAGACGTTAGTTAGTCTTTTTATTACTTGAAAAGAGACATTATTTTGGATTAGGCAAAAGGTAATGAACTCAC
Source organism: Prosapia bicincta (assembly GCA_036971475.1). Taxonomy (NCBI): domain Eukaryota; kingdom Metazoa; phylum Arthropoda; class Insecta; order Hemiptera; family Cercopidae; genus Prosapia; species Prosapia bicincta. Next base: position 116,590,221 of record JBAIZL010000004.1, on the reverse strand, counting down.
AGTAAGGGCGCGCATTATTTATTCAACTCACATCGAGTGCTACTTAATGTTGGCGACCGTCCAGCAATTGTCACTGTAAATGCACTACAGTGTCACCTTTGCAGTTTGGTCCTTGGGGTGAAGAATCCATGACTTGTATTATCAGTTATAAGCGCTATTATATTCCAATCAAATATTTTAGGATTCTTTGGCAACAAGATCAACCTTCTTGTTCGCCTAAACGTCATCACAGACACCCAAAACAGTCAACCTTAACTATAAATGCTTTATTAACAATGGCATGAATCAGGAGTTTATTAATGCATTCAGTACGCATCGTGATGACAGTTCTATCGCCTGCAAAGCTAGTATTCAGTCGGAAAAGACTTCAATGCCCTCGGAACATAGAAATTTGTGTGAAAAATATTTACTGTTACTCCAGTGTACAAAAGATCTTAGATGTAATTCTATATAATCTTTGATCTGTGTTCTTTCGTTTCACAGATAGGTAAATTTCCTACCCGTCCTTTGTATGGGGTTGACGTATATTTTTATGGTGCTTATTGCACTCCGAAATAGCATTCTAATGTTGTTGATTCCAACATATACGTTTTATCTAAACGAGAAGAATGTAATTTATTGAAATTAAATCCCAATTATTGTCTTGAAAAGCCTAAAAAAAAAAGTTTCTGCTTGTAACATAACATTTGTAAAGTTTAACTAACCGAAAAAAAAGAATAGCAAGAAACATTTACTAACACCTGTTTAAAAGTTTTTAAAAGTGACTTACAGGTAATTACAAACACACTATCTACTGATTATGCCAAGTATATAATGGAATATAAATAATTGAGTGTTTAGGGAGTTTTCAAGGCCAGTGGGCTGGTGTCCTGATGGAACATCTAAATGCAAATAGGCCAAGTGTTAACCAGGGGCCCCAAAAATGTAAATGTAAAAGTTCAGCTCAATGGGTCCAGTAGTTTTTACGTGATTGAGTAACACACACACACACACACACACACACCATTAGGTTTTTATATAATAGTATAGATTGAAAATGAAGAAAAGGTAGTTTGGAGGTTAGCTTTCAGTGTCATTGATCTTATGCGACTTAATCGTATTGATTGTCTAGCCACTTTCATTGCAAAACGTGTGGCTCCTAAACAGGAGTTTACGATTTGCGTTAATGGTCTATGTAACCTTGAACGGACATGCCTTACTGTATCTGAAAATCAAGTGTGATGTAACTTTTACTTTATGTTACATGAAATTCATATATTCGTTCATTATGCATCAAATATTGAAAAACTTATATTGTCATTCTATTTCTCAACTTTCCTATGTAGTGTCTTAAAATAATATGTATAATATCATACAAGTGGGCGCACATATGCAATACTTCAATAAATACCGACAAAAATATAACTTTGACACACATTGAAGAAAGGTACGAGTACATTAGTATGGGTAGGAAAGAATATACAAGAGTTTAATTAACCTTGTCCTAAAAGATTTCGAATATAACCAGCTCATCTGTTGTATATTAATGTTCTATATAACTGAGCAGCCATAAATTGTTAAAATTATTTTTAATATAATTAATAATTTTATTGAATTTACTGAGTTAAAAAAAACTAAGGAAAGTTTAGAAATATAATGTTAAAAGACTAATTTATAAGATCATTTCTGTGTTATAATTTGTAATTGAATGAGGAGAAGGAGAGAGAGGTAAGTAAGAGAGAGTTAGAGACAGATAGAATTATGTCTTTTTTATAACGATCACTTATATTATATATATTATCACTTTATTACCATATGTATATATATATATATATATATATATATATATATATATATATATATATGCTGTTTACTCGTATTGTATTTGTTCTTTTGTTCTAACTTTTATTTACTATATGAACTATTTCATTGAAAAAATAGAATTGAATAAGCAACTGCCCTAAGTATCAACTTGAAGCATTTTTCTATAAATAAAACCTTTTAACAACAAATACTACTTTTTATTTCAACCCGTACATTTCAATTGCAAAGCAATCTAAAGAAGGAATATGATTACATTGTAATTAAAATGTGCTTTCCAAAATGGGTTTAAATAGAAACATATATAATTGTGATTAATAGGTATTATTCATTTAAAATTCTTTGGAAATGTTAGTTTTTACGATCAATGGTGTAAGCAGTTTCAAGGACATCTAGCCTGGATTAATTATCCACCAATCCATGAGTAGTTAATAGTAGTTCCAAATAATCACTGTAACTGTTCAGAGAAGCTTAAAATATATTATTTGTTCAATGTGTATTTTACATAACAGTAACTATTTATCGCAAGGAAAAATAAAATATCTTATTCCTAATCTAAAAGCCTATTGAAAGGAATTTTTATTGTATTGAAATTAAATATCATAATTATAAAAAGTAATAAATGCTTAAAGTCTACAAGAACAAAAACTCTATTACAATGTTCCAAAAAACAGGAAATAAATTTAATGAGTTGAATATTTTTCTTGCTTCGACAAAACAAGTAACTGAATAACAAAAACACTCGCAGACTTTCAGACGAAAAATATTTCCACTTTAAAATAATCCGGCTCCACTCAGCCAATTGATTGCTCTCCTTCAGGAATAACAACGGAAACGTTTTAGGGATGAAAACTAGGGAGGAAACAACGGTTTAAGGGATGAAAAATTGAACACATTTCGAAATGATGCACCATAGCCGGGTTTGACGGGCACATTATATTGATCCGACTTGTTCCTGGATATAAGACAGGTTTCGGTTCATTTTTCTCTCCTTTTTATGTATTATGTTTAAAATAAATTGATGCAATAAACTTTGTGTAATAAATAATTGAAAACCTGTACGTTAGACCTAATTAATACAGACCCAATAAGAATGTTTGAAAAAAATATATTTATATAAAAAAATTATTGAGTTCTTGAAAAAGAATTTCAAAAATAAATTCGAATCGTTGAGTATTGAAAAAACATGAATCAATTGGTCTGTGTTCTGTTATTAGCCTTAAAAAATTAACAGTCCCAAAATGAATTTTATCATTATTGTGAAAAAAATGTTTTGTTTAAAATAGTTATAACATTATTATGAAACAGATTACAAGTTTATAAGACTTCTTTGTATATAAATTGCGGTATTTATTTAATGGAAAATTTGTTAAACGAAGACTATAAACAGCAATTGCTACAAAATGTGATTTTGTAGTTACAAGTACAAAGTTAAAGAGGCTAATAAATAGGAAAAGTGGTTAAGTAGTAGGAATTGCATTTCAAAACACACACACACACACACACACTCGTGTGAGCACGTGAACACACACATTCGTGTGAGCACGAAAAATGAAAATTTTCAGCTTAGGTTTAGAAAATTACAACGTCCAAGTAAAACCTTCCTTATATTTTTTTTCCAAATTATCATATTTCGCATACACTTATTTAATATTTAAAGGCCCACATGGAAGATGATTCTTTACACTGAAAATCCAGTTTAAAATCCTGTAAATATCAGTTTTAAAGTATAATTGTAATTTAGTTTTAATAAAAATTTTATCAATAATAAATATATTCATCTAATACAAAACATAGGTGCAAAAGTAAAAGCAACGTACGGGAAAGTATACTAAAGGTAAAAGCAACCTACGGGAAAGTATACTTAAGGTAAAAGTAACGTACAGGAAAGTATACTAAATGTAAAAGTAACGAACGGGAAAATATACTAAAGGTAAAAGTAACGTACGGGAAAGTATACTAAAGGTAAAAGCAACCTACGGGAAAGTATACTAAAGGTAAAAGTAACGTACGGGAAAGTATACTAAAGGTAAAAGTAACGTACGGGAAAGTATACTAAAGGTAAAAGCAACCTACGGGAAAGTATACTAAAGGTAAAAGTAACGTACGGGAAAGTATACTAAAGGTAAAAGTAACGTAAGGGAAAGTATACTAAAGGTAAAAGCAACCTACGGGAAAGTATACTAAAGGTAAAAGCAACCTACGGGAAAGTATACTAAAGGTAAAAGTAACGTACGGGAAAGTATACTAAAGGTAAAAGCAACCTACGGGAAAGTATACTAAAGGTAAAAGCAACCTATGGGAAAGTATACTAAAGGTAAAAGTAACGTACGGGAAAGTATACAAAAGTTAAAAGCAACCTACGGGAAAGTATACTAAAGGTAAAAGTAACGTACAGGAAAGTATACTAAAGGTAAAAGCAACCTACGGGAAAGTATACTAAAGGTAAAAGTAACGTACAGGAAAGTATACTAAAGGTAAAAGCAACCTGCGGGAAAGTATACTAAAGGTAAAAGCAACCTACGGGAAAGTATACTAAAGGTAAAAGCAACCTACGGGAAAGTATACTAAAGGTAAAAGCAACCTACGGGAAAGTATACTAAAGGTAAAAGTAACATTTAGGTTTACTTTATTGTCATAATGGAGAAATATTTGTTCGGAAAATATAAGGCCAAAGCTTTGTTTGTTTACAGCCCAAAGCCGTAGGACGAGTTCTTTTTTTAACTTCTCTACAAATATTTTCCTTTTATTCCAAAGATAGAATTTGATTCAGTTGCGTAAATCCGGATTATTTATTTATTAGGGGAGATATTTTTGAAAGGAAACTTAAGGTCGAGACTTCTTTGGAAATGTTTTTCCTGAAACTTTGAACACATGTTGTATGCAGCTAACAAGAGTGATGGCTTTAACCTTAAAGTTGCCCCTTCACAGTCGGAATCACCCTTCGGTTCTTTTATTCCCCTTTTCAATTCATAAGGCGACTTTAAGTCTCTGCAAATATAATCTTATTAGCTTCAATATGTATTCATAAAATGTATCTTACTGTGAATAATAATTCCTACTCTGAAAGTAAGTTGAATTCTGTTGGAATAAAGATTTTTATATTGAATTAAGCATACAGAAAAATCACTTCGTTTGTATAGCATTATTAGCTGATATTGAAATAAAATGTTAAGTGTGTTATACACGGACGGATAAATATAAACAATTAGAGTAATACAGGTTTTAACAAGTTAATTAACCCACAGCTGTTCTACACAGGGGACAGTTAGAAAAAAATCAAATTAATTATTTGTAATAGAATTTATAGACAGAATATGGACGTTGTCTTTTGATATTAATTGTTATTAAGGGCTATTAAAGAAGAATAAATTGTGATCTATACGTCGCTTTAGGCTATTATGCAATCGCCATTGTTAGTATTTTGAAGAATTCCTTATCCACAAAGTTCTTGATTGATACGATATATTTACACTATTATATCTAAATATTGTACTCTCTCTCTCTCTCTCACACACACACACACACACAAAACATACACACACACACACACACACACACACACACACACACACACACACAAACACATACTAGATATATTTTATTTTATGTTTAATTTTATGTACCTTATATAAACATCAAAGTATTTTTTTCTTATTTAGATTTATTTTGTACTTAATCTATTAACAAAGATAACCTAAATATGATTTTTGCCTTCAAAATATATCTGTTCTTACTTCAAATAGCATTCGTGTACTGTTAACAGTAAATTAGGCTCATACAAAATATTAATAGTGATAGAGATAGGCTTGCCCGTTGGGCATAGAGGCGCACATTAATCGTCACCAATATTACCACACAGTCTGTATCGTCTTCGTGTTAGATGTAGACATAGAATACGTCTCAATCTAACTATCCAGAGTGTCCCTCATCAAAGGGAAATCAAAGCCAGCATTGATGAGATTTAATGCATACTCATCAAGCTGCCTTACTAACGGTTTTAATACTAACCTCCTCCTAACCTGATTGGATTTTACAATGTCCGTTTTACACATTTCCATTTATATGATTAAAACCGAACAACATAAACTACCCGTTACGAAACTAAACCATACAAATGTAATGCTCTGAATATTTTTAAAATATGGTGTATGGGTATTACTGACTGAAAAAAAGGAGCTGTATGAATAGACATGCAGCAAACAAAATATATTACTAGTAACAATCCTACGTATATAATTTGATGCTATAGCCGTTTAGTTTTCCTACAGTTTTAGAAATGAATGGAGAAAAATCTATTCTTTTTCGTGTTTCATAATTTGATTCAAATACAAAATCATTGGGGCTACGTTCTTAACTTCAGTTTTTGAGTTTATCTAATTTTTATAGGGCCGTTTTGTTCGTACACAATGTTGTGTATTACCAAGTAATATATATATATATATATATATATATATGTATATATATATATATATATATATATTTATTTATTTATTTAAAGTCAATTCCTACTTAAGTTATCAAAGAAAATTATTTTATTTTAGTTTCTCTTCATTTTATGATTGCAATTATAATAAATATGTATATACATATGTCTATATTAGGTAACAAAATAGAAAGGGAATTTCCATGCAATTTTCCATTTTCCTTTCAACTTTTGGGGATTACTATTATATGAGGAAAACTATTATTTTTTTTTAGTTACTATTTATACGCTATCTTTTTCCGTCGCCTGGACTATGTTGTAGTTTTTTGTAACTTTCTTTTTGCATTGTCCGTTTCAGAAACAACGTTCGATAACGTTAATTCAGTTTGTTTTTTCATTCTTTTCATTAGTTTTTAATCCTAGAGCATTATTTATGATATTGTGAGGTAACCATGGCAACTATTTAAGGTTATCAAACCAAGGTTTTCGACGACAACCAGATAGGGGTGAAGAATTTGTCATAAACATCTTTAACAAATGGATTTCTAGCAATGGAATGTTGGTTGAAGAACATGAAGATAGTCGATTCGAATCCTACCTAGATGCCCAAATGTTTATAGTTGAATATTGAATAGATATTTTAAAAAAACTATAAAAACATCAATTGCCATCCACTATAGGTTAAAAGATATATATATATATATATATATATATATATATATATATATATATATATATCCAATGTAAGTGTGTTTACAAATTTTAAACAGAAGAATATTGATAAAAATATTTTTAAAATAATATTATTTTGTAATCGTTATTTTTTGTAATTAATATTTATCTCCAATTTTATTTGCCATTTTCTCTTTACACATTTTATACATACGTAAGCATTGGACACAGCAGCACTTTCTTTTCGTATAAACAAAGACGAGCGTTTCAGGAGATATGTCAAATGTCAAATCAAGCCCTAATGGCCCCCATGTTTACTGTAACAATAGGGTTGCCATGGAAACTACATTAGATCGCTTTGACAAATTTTGGGGGCAATGATCGATCTTAATATGTATTAAGAGGAAAACTAATTATTTGAACATATTTTTGTTTGAATTGTAATAATTTAGAAAACTGTGTAAAATCCAATTGGGGAAAACGTAAAGGGGAAACCTTTAATGATTACAAAACTGATCTTTTTATTTTAATATATTTTTGTAATTAGTTTTCCAATGGATCTTTATTAATTTTTTGTTTTATTTTAATTTTAAGTTTATTATTATTTCAGCTCTTCTAAAAGCTTCCATTTCTATAATCACAATTTATTATTGATTAATATTCTTTTGCACTTATAAAAAATATGTATTCATACACTGGAATCTTCATTTTATTCCCTTTATTTTTCTTCACTGTTCGAGTTTAATGTTCTGAGACTGAAATCTAATATTTTTTCTACGAGTGTGTTTTTACAAGCAATAATTAAAGCTTCCAACCTGGAGCAACTAGGAGATATTTTCACTCGTTTACACATTTTGATATTATAAAACTCCGACTGTATAGTCTTAACCTTCGGTATTTTTTCGTGTCACTTAAAGCTCGAAAATATTTCTTTTACCCTAATTTAAAGTTTGTTAATTGAAATTAGTTATTTACAATAAAGTTTTTACCCTTCAGTGTGTTGTTAAAGGTAGGTTTACGATATTTTTACTATATTATATATATAATATCATTAGATAATTATTTTCCTGAAGATGCTGGTACTATTTTATCGGCGAATAGCTTTGAATAAATATATTCATTAAAAGTATTCTTAATTTTGAAATATTTTAAATTTATTAACTATATTACAAGAAAACATATCAACATATTTAAAATATATTTATATACATATATATATAAATGATGAATAATTACTATCCGGAGTACATCCGTTCATTCTGCAGTGCTTAAGACTTTTTTTATCACTGCAGAATGTACGGATGTACTTCGGATACTATTCCTCATAATTTTATATGAAAATACTTTAATATAATGAAAATATATAAAAAGACCAAAGGTTTTATTTGAAATATTTTGTTTATTAATTATATTACAAGAAAACTATCACAATATTTAATATATATATATATATATATATATATATATATATATATATATATATATATATCGCAATATGTATAATTGTATATTAATAAAGAACTAAGTCAAAAAACAAATACAAGAATTATAATTGAATTTACAATTCAAAGCTTTTCGTTGGCTAACAGTACCAACATCATCAGGAATATTCTTTATATATATATATGTGTGTGTGTGCGTGTGTGTGTGTGTGTGTGTGTGTGTGTGTGTGTGTGTGTGTGTGTGTGTGTGTGTGTGTGTGTGTATGTGTGTGTGTGTGTGTGTGTGTGTGTGTGTGTGTATGTGTGTGTGTGTGTGTGTGTGTGTGTGTGTGTGTGTGTGTGTGTGTGTGTGTGTATGTGTGTGTGTGTGTGTGTGTGTGTGTGTGTGTGTGTGTGTGTGTGTGTGTGTGTGTGTGTGTGTGTGTGTGTGTGCGTGTGTGCGTGTGTGTGTGTGTGTAGTGAACAATTTAACCAACTCTTGGGTCTTAGTTTATAAAGGTTTACTCTTTACCGACACTTATAAATACTACGTTGGCTTAAGGACGCTAATCAATATAAAATTGCGTTAAAAGACACACACAATGAATATTCTAAGAAAACAATTTTAAAACAAAATTAGGATCGTTACAACTTTGGCACCTTCAGCTTAGACGGTTCGTTTAACTTTGTCAAAGCAACAAAGTCAAGTAAAATGAGTAGAAACAAAACTACATTAATCATCGTGACGCATTGCCAATGTTGATTTATGCAATTCAATTTAGAATTGTTTTGTGTAAGCAATTACTCAAATGTGTCTGTGTTTCTAATTACGTCCCCTCTCTTCAAGTGCAAATGCAATTACATTAGGAGCGAGAAACTGATTTAGTTAAATTCAAGTTTTATTCATTTTGTGTCATCAATTTTTCTTTGCTTTTGTTGTAAAAAGATAAGTAATCTGTATTGTGGGCTACTTTTAAATTAAATTTGGAACTTGTGATGCAACAAAATTTTGTTAGTAGGTCTTTAGTAATTTCGGGTTACTTTGGGACAGCTGAGGTGGGCTTCATAAAATGTAGCAACTATAAAGAAATAGCTATTTGAAAAACAGTTTGTTTTCAATAAAATATGAGTTAAGTATAGAACTCGATCTTATCGGTCGCTTTTAATAATTATCTTTACCGTATAATGCTCTATACATTCATGTCTGTATCGGTAAAGAAATTATAATAAAATGATTATTACAGTAAAACGAAACAGTTCTTAAAAAACTAAATTAGTTTTTGCTAAAAACTAAATACCAAGAACTAAAGTTAGTTGCCTTAATAAAATAATTGTTTTTGCCCATTATTTTATTAGAAAAACTGAGGATGCATTCATTTTAGGTTTATCGATGCAAACTACTTAGAATACAAATTACCAGCAAATTTACTCACTGTTTAGTCACAAAAGCTAAGCTACTAGAATTGAAAACGAAATTTGGCATCCGAAATTTGACTTCTCGCTAGAGAAAATTTGTTTAAAATATTTTTTTGAGAAAACTAATTAAAAATAAAGAAAAATATTGCTTGTGTTAGTCACAGCCAGACACTGAGTTTCAACACCGTCGTCGAAAGTTTGTTTCTTTTATTAAACTAGTGTGTTGGTTTTAATAAACTATTGTGTAGTAAGATTTAGAGTAAAGTGTTTAAATGTTTACCATTGTGAGTTAGGCTCTAATTAACTTAGTAAAAAAATGTGTTTCCTACATACGTTTGTACTGGCTGTAGATATCCGAGATAAATGGTAGCATCTCTTAGTGAGGAAAGGTTTTCTCAGTTGACTCTAATTACAAATTATAATTTAGGAAATCCAAAATATCAATTTTGTACTAACGTAAAAAATCTTAATGCAAATTAAAAAGATTACATCTACATTTGCATATTTATTTATAAAAACACTGTAGTACTAGACAAAAATGTTTAGGTTGGTCGCACAATCCCTAAACAAAGGAGAAAAGAAAACGTCTCGCAATTCTAATTCTCCAGAGGGTGAACTGTTCCCCCTCAAGAAACCTACCTAAGCCTATCCAGACATTTTTGTTTCTTTGGGCACCAACGAAGAATATTTTTCAAAGGGTAAATATTTATCGATTGGTCTATTGCAAAGATTGTATAGTTTGCTGTAAGCAAACTTGCTTTAAATAGGAATAACAATGCTTATATAAATGACGACATTACTTTACTCAAAAACGTTTCCATATATTACTCAAAACTTAAGAACTCGTATATATTACTCGTAGGTACCCATATATTACTCAAAGCCTAAGGATTGTTAAGTAGCCCTATATCACTGAAAGCCTAAAGACAATAATCATATATAACAATTCAACACTCAAATTCCAAGTATTGATAATAGCCTACTCATCAGTACCCATTAATTACTCAAATCTTAAGACCACATACAGTACTTGCAAATATCTATAAATTACTCAAACCCCAAATACCAATAACTTGTGTATCTACACAAGGTGTAACACTATGCTGTAAGAGTATTCTATTTTATTTGTAATTTTTTTTGTAATTTGTAATTATTTAATTTCAATTTTCATTTACAAATTTTATAAATATAAATGTTAGTTTTTCAATTAGTTAAAGTTAATATTTATTCACTTTATAGGTTTCAGTTCCACGAGAGTATAGCTGTCACACATAAACTGGCGCGTGACCTCAAAGGACGAGAATAGGCGGGGGAAGCAAAAGACCGTTCCACAGATATTATAATATAAAGTATAATATATATATATATATATATATATATATATATATATATATATATATATATATATATATATATATATATTACAATTATGTAGATTTGACAAGACCGAAGGCCTATATAAATATTATTCTATTTGATTTGTCATACCAAATCATTTACGTAAACTTTTTAGCAAATTTTCTCCTATCACTTTTCTAAATGACTGCAACGCCCACGATTTCTTAGCCATGCCGGGTGTGTTGATGCAACACGCACTACAAAAACCAATACGACTAGCTTTTTTGTTTTCTATCATTCTATTGCGGTCTAACTTACGAGAGAACAGCTATACTGAAATTAAATTTCTATCGTTAACAACAATAATACAGGTTAAATATTTTAATGAGATATGGTGATGGAATCGTAACCACACTTTATAATAAACGAACAACCATTATAAATTGGGACTTTACAGAAATAGAGAGAGAAAATAGAAATACAGAATTAGTATTAGGCACACATAACATAATTAAAAGATTTGTAAACGAATTATTTTTGTCAAAGATCAACAGTATTGAATAATAGGAAATCTCAGTTTTATTTTCGGAAGGAAAATTAAGTGTGACTAAACTAGCGCCAACAATAAACAAAATCTAATCGGTATTCTTTTGTTCGCCATAATTACATAGAAAACCGCAAGATAGAATATTCTTATATTATTATGTATCAGAATGTCAGAATACATATTGATTACTGTATTGTAGGTTTCGTTTTCCTTCTGCATTTCCATTAATAGCTCTTCTACTGCCTACTATTCCATCTGGCTTCCCCCTTGTTAGTGGACTTCTATTGTGCGTGGAAGATACTTGGAAAATGCATCTGTTCTACATGAAACCACATAAAGGGTGAATTGGTAGACCAATAAACAACAATTTTAAGAAATATATAAAAGGATAAATGTCTACACTTAGCAAGAGAATACCGGAAATGCAGGAAATACAACTTGAAATGAAAATTCCAATGCTACTGCGTGAAAAGTAAAGGTTATTTACATAAACAAAAAAACTGGAAAGATAGATCTTCAATTTGGTCTCTGTGGTATATGTGTATTGTCAGTCTGTACTAAGAGTAAACTACACTTACAGTGATGATCTCTATGCAAATCGCATCTTTTTCAGTTTAAAACAGAATAAAATTATTGTTTCTAAGCAAACCTTTTCAAGGACTCGCTGATTCCCAGTATTTATGGTTTTAGAGATAATAGTGTCACGTGTTTAGTTAACTAGATAGCCAAGAAAACAATTCGAGAATAGAGAGTTTTGCAAGTACAAAGAATGTTTAACAAAATTTAAAAATATAGTAGGACATAGTAATTTTGTTTCATGTTTCTAACACCTGTGATTATTGTTTAGAGAAATGAACCACAATAGCCTACAGTTGTAAATACTATTATTTAGTTAAAAAGTAGAAATCTTCGCGTAAACTACAAAGTAATGTTAAAAAATAAGTTTTAATAAAAACAGGTCTACAATTAAACTATCTTTCTCATCCTCAATAATATTAAAATCCATTTGTTTAGCATTTTACGCATCTTGAACACCTCGTAACTTTCTTTCATGAAACAAATTTTGATAAAACTAAAGGCTCACATTTTTTGAAAATTTCAATATAACCATATTTGTTACCGTTAAGAATATTGTTATACATTTGATTGCCTTCTGCCTTTCCTAACATTAACATATTTTTCATTGTTGACTCATTTCGTATAAACTCCATCATGTAATAACCACAATCGTAATAACCACAATGTTGAATTTAATAATTATTTAATCCATTACTAAAATTATTAACGTTTAATTTTTTGTGTGAAGTTCATTTATTATAAATTTGGCGACGTTTCGATATCTATATTGTCATCCTCATTCAGGGCTCTTGAAATATACACACATGACGATGTTCCAATTATTTTAAATTACAATTTCGTAATAAAATAAAACACAACACAAAACATGACATATATTCTGACATACTCTGTGTAGTGTTTTACTTTATTAAGAAATTGAAATTTGAAATAATTGGAACATCGTCATGTGTGTATATTTCAAGCTCTGAATGAGGATAGCAATATAGTTATCGAAACATTGCCAATTTTTAATAAATTATACTTTACTCATTTAACTATAGGCCTACCACTTTTATTCAATAAAAAACTTTTGAGAGTTTACACATCATCATGTAATATTCTTTATTTATTTTATTATTATTATTTTTTTAATGAAGTTTAGCCGAAACATTAAGGAAGTGGAATACCAGGTTTTAGGGCAGTTTTTCCCACTCAGTAATGGTACTCTTAACGCCTTTTATTAATCAAAAGACATATGAATTTGAAGCACTTTAAAATTGGACACTGAGTTTTATAAATTTGAACACATTTTCAGAATAGTTTTTAAGGCATGTTAAATAAATAAACTTTGATATCTTAAAACATTGAAGAATTATAGACTTTAATCAAAAGAGAACCAAAACTACGTAATTTTCCAGAAAAGTGTGCAAGTAGCGCGTCTTGCACGTGAAATAATTTCTAAAATTTGGGAAATAAATATTTTTGAAAATTTTTACATAGTCATGATTGAAAGGGTAATTATTTTATCGTAAGAAAACGTGTGTTTATGCAATCACATATTTACTGTTGCTATATAATCTTAAATTATGCTATATATATTTCCGTGAAGGTAAACGCTGATATATCCTAGAATCCCAAAAGGAATCAAATGAAACAGACAAGAAGGAAATGCTTAAAGGTTCGGTTAGACATCTCATCAATGCTGTCGATCAATATACAAGCGCGTATCCGCAAAAGACGACAATTCCATTTTATTCCTGCCCTGGAGCTGTTGTTCCTACCCTAGCTCGCTGCTCTCTGTTATTGCCCGAGGAAACGTGGGACCAAAGATACGAGTTACCCAACCTCAACTATCGTTTTAGAATAACTTCTTCAAGACTTTACTTGTGATCAAAACAATTTTACTTGGTCTAACAGTAAAGAAATACAAGTTTTGCAGCTACATTTTTATTTCTTTATATACCTTCATCACCATGGACATACTTATCATGTTATATGCAATAAAGAAACTAACTTGTTTTTCTTTTGTTTTGTAAATAATATGAATAAAACAAGCTAGTAAAAACACTCAGAGCCTGAACATACTTACTATCCAACCTAGTTGAAACCTTAAATATTGTTTAAAATTTAAAGTTAAAAAACTTAGTAAAAGAATATATATCTCATAGAAGTTTACAACTGGGCTTAAAGAGTTTCCTATTTTAGAGGGTTTTTCTTGCCTATATTATATTTCTTGTTTATATTATTATATTTGTATTTTATTTTATAATTACTTGGGTGTAATATGTAAGAGGTAGACATCTCATTATGACCTCGGTAGAGAGTAGGTCAACGTCAGAGCAAAGGTGATGCCAATGCCCCTAAATAATCTCTACGAGTGGGTTTTATGCTCCTACCTTAACTCTACAATACTCACAAACATTTCCTATCCTCTTTAGACCATAATACTCGTATAGGTTTATCGCCTTATAAAACACCTTTCCTACCTAATATAAGTGTTGTTGAATGTTATGACTACAAGTCTATAAGATGTAATTTCAATCAACTAGAGTTAGAAACTATTCCTGTAACAGTAATTGAAATGAAAATACATCCACAAACGTAATAACGAATACAGAAACGTAAATTCAAATATAGGTTTTTAATTAATTAAATAAAGTATTTATTTAAGGCGTTCGTCAATGAAGTCCCTTTTCAAAGTCTGAAGGGTTGTCTCTCCTTCGAGATTTGTAGTGTATATATTCCTGGATTAGAAGGTTTGTTCTCTTTCCCTGGGGAACGTTGGAAACCTTCCAAGAAAATATGAAACTGAGAAGGATTAATTTATAGCCAGGTGTTTTTAATAGGAATAAAAAAAAGCTTTGTTTATATCTCCAAGTTTATTTATATAGTTTATCGGAGCTTTAGAAATCGCTCATAGATCTTTTCTTGTTTTTCCTGCTAATGAAATTGAATTTCCTCACTCTCTATCTATCACTCTCTCTATTTCTTTCCCCTCTCTCTTAGTATGTGTGTTTCTACATAAGAACATCTACTAACAAATGTCGAAAAATCGCTAACTAATAAAAATTGTAAGTAGTTGAAAGTTCATGTTTACAAATATTAACATATTGATAGAATGAGAATCGTTTAAAAGTCTAAAATTCAAAATTGATATGATGATTTAAAAACTATAAAAGAAATTAAATATACTTCAAAAACGTTACTTGTTGTAGTTTTCTTGAATTCACTGATTAAATTATAAGAAACAATAGCGTAACTAAGTGAATACTTTATAACTTACTTGCTGAAGAGTCTCGAAACAATCGTTCCATCTACGAAGCTAACCATCTAATACCGCGAGTAGACGGTTAGCTCCGTAAATGAAACGATTGTTTGGAAACGAGTCAGCAAATAAGTTAGTTTTGCTACAGTAATTTATCCTTTAAAAACCTGTTGTTGTTTTTTTCTGTAATGGTAGCTGTAAAGTATAACCAGAGAGGTTTTACGATAAAGAAGAATATGCAAGGAAAACTGGAGATTAGGGATAGAGACATCCTAAGGGAGGCTTACGTCTGGACAAAAAAGGAAACAGATAGCGGTATAAACCTGCGCTACAAGCATTTAGAAAATATATCAATTTACATAAGTAAGAATGTACTTTCATGACCTTATATTGTAAAAAAAAAACATATCTTCACCTTTTCCTGCAAAACATGAAATATGATATTCAGACAGAGAGAAAAAAAACTTCTCAAAAAGATGAGTTCACCGTAAATGTATGACAAGAAAGACATATATAGAAATTAAACACATAAAACATTCTGAACAATTCAAATAATGTGGACGTTGCGTAGCTCTGTATTTTCTTTTAATGATTGATAACAAGATAATTACAAAATGTGTGACATGATAAATTATATATTATAATAAAAGGAAAGTTACACATTAAACAATAGACAGTAAAATACCCAGATACAATAGCAGGAAAAATTTATATAGGCGAACCTAAATAGGAAACAGTTTAAATCGGAATAACATTATAATAATTAAATCAATCCTTCTGTTATTTTTGAGAAACGATATTGCTATAATGACTGTAATTTCTTCTAAGCCGCTACAATCGCGCTGTTTTATATATCTATCAGGATATTTAATGATATTTTTTGAGGAAATATAAAACCTTACTAATCTAGCCCTATGAACGGATCGATGAACTATTCGGAACGCTAGGTTTTTGTTTACAGTGACCTAGGAAATAGATAAATCGACTACGTAGGGTTCGTGTTACAGAAACCACTCCATAGTTATAACGTGACGTTATGGTCATTGTATTTTAATCCATTGTTTTGTAAAACCCCCATTTTCAAGTATATGTTTTACGTTTCAGATAATTAAAAATATAACTTTTTCGGATTGGTTTACGTTTAGGAAACCCAAACTGGGCTAACGGTGAAGCCGTATACAACCACTGCGAATAGCTGTGGGGAGGTTGGCACATTGCCAAAACGCTAGACCTCGAACATGAAGATACTCAGTTCGAATCCGACCTAAACCTCTCACGTTTTTAGAGCATATACAACATCCACACTCAATTCCTCCCTGGATAGGTACGACCCCACCTACAACACACATAGACGGCCGTTTTCCCTACTGACAGCCTAGCTCGAACCATAAAAATGCAAATAATATATACATAATAATATAATTTACTTCACAGTTATGTTCCAGGTAACAAACGGACAGATTCCCACGGACGTAGCTTAGTCCTAACAGAAGTTCTAATTTTGATTTGCTAGCCGTTTCAGTTTCGATTAGGCAGCAGAATAAGAGGTCTATGTCAATCCTTCCATAGCCTCACTAACAAGGAATTTGTAAGGCAATACCCCACCTTATCCCCTAGCAAAAAATTATCCTAGCCCCCAGGGTTCCTGCATGATCTGTCGCAAGACGTTTCCTGGCAGGGTTTCATTTTTAGCAGGTTTTTTCATCCCTCTCTTAGCGCGACACTTTCATTTCACTATCTCCTGATTCTCCATGGAACTCTTTCGCCTATGTACATGGGCAATCAATCCCGTTTCATTCACTAGCGGTAGGGATACTAACCTCATGCGCATGTGAGACGCAGGCAGCTCGCTAGAAATTGGCTGACACAAAGGCTGGGCGGGTTCTGAGTCCCCAGACCCGGGTTTACAGAAAAAAACCGTTTCGGTTTTTACATTGGAAAAAATGTATGAGGTTTTAAATCATTTCATCAACCTAATGTTACGTTTTATATTGTGGGGGTTACTTTAAACGAATGGAAGGCATCGAGTTATATTGAAAATTGATCATAAGAAGTATTAAAGTTTTTTTTCGACTTTGATATACGTAAAAAGTAAACAAGTTCCATTAAAAATAATTAATAACAAAAATTGTAGTATTATATAATGTAGGCCTACATATGCGTTATCAGTAGAGGGAAATTTGTAAACTGCTATACATTTTTGCAATTATATATTTGCTCGAAATTTGTTTATGGTAAGGTATATCCATTTGTTATTGTCAGTTTATAATATTAATAATAATAATTAATACTATTATCATTCCTCCTTTACCATTAAAAGAAGGCCCTATGCATGTTTGTAATTATATTTTAACTAAGAATCTATTTAGCATATTACAATTAACCATACGTTATAGTCACTATAGGTTAATAACGATGATGATATTGTTAACAATAATGACTCCTCCTATACCATAAGGGTAGTTCAGGAGACACAAGTAGATTATACGACAGCACTTCGCCTTATCCGCCGATTGTTTCCCTATGTTTGAACCTAGACATTTTTTCACAACCATATCTGAAAAAGGCTGAAAGGTTTTCTGTTGCTATTTTGATTGAAACGCAAAATTTTTCTGTTAATAGTTTAGCCCTCTACCTACTGAATCACTCTGCTGCCTTTATTGTTCCTTTGTACTTACTTAAGATATGCTTTAAATCGAAATACGCCCAACAATTGACGAGAAATTAAAGACAGGGAAAACAAATACATCACATTACCATTCATAAACAAAACAACAAACAAAATAGCCCGCAAATTTCAAAAAATAGGATAAAAAATAGCATACAAAACTAATAACAAGCTACAATACAAAATACAACACAGCACCAACAACAAGGATAAACTACAAGCACTAGGCGTATACAAACTGAACTGCGACGAATGTAACAAGTTCTACATTGGACAAACAGGTCGCAGCTTTAAACAAAGAGTCGAAGAACACAAACAGAACACCAATTCAACATTTTACAACCACATAAAGATACAGGACACAAATACACAGACATTTACCAAAACCTAGAAATCCTACACATCAACAAAAAAGGATCACATCTCAACACACTAGAACAATATGAAATTTACAGACTCACAAAATCAAAAAGTACAAACATATTAAACGAACAAACACAATACAAATCACACATACTCTTTGATACTATCGAAAACCTACCTTTAAAACCGTCACAGCTTGACCCGACATCTCCAAGCAGAAGACACTAATGAAGATCGCCACGGAGCGATCGAAAACGTTCTGTCTCAGTAAGTTTTAACAAATTTACTAAATTCAAAGTTCGGATAGTCATAAACTATTGTTTAAGTGAATAAATTCAATCGAACGTAATTCAACCGGACTATAAAATGCAAGAGAAATTAAAATCTTTAGAAGGGTCTTTGTTAAGAAAAAGAAAAATCTTTTGTTCAGGATTTATTATAGAGTAAGCTCATAATGTCTTTCATAAATTGAGAAAAATTATAAATAAAAATTTTCATGGTATTTAAACTGATTGTAAATAAGTCATTGATTCTAAAGCTATATTTATGAAGATTACCAACTTTGTAATGACATACAATTAATTAATTGTAATAGCTCAAATTTAATTTCAGTAGACAGTTAGACAGACGTTCTGTGTTTGAATTAATTACAAATGTAAAAAGTAAGTTGTCTTAGGTTTCTAGTAGATTTGAAAATAGTACAAAGGAGGAGATCAGGCCTGAATGAGGACGACAATTTAGTCGTCGAAACGTTTCCAAATTTTTAATGAATCATGTTTCTTTAACTCACGCATCAATCAAATTTTATTTGACACACAATTAATTACTAATAATTAAAATAACTGTGATCCGGCTAACAAAACCAAAACAGTGTTAACGCTTTCTCTTGTGAAATTTTGTTAGTTTCATTTTCAAATTGGTTTTGGTTAAACGTTTTAGATTAAATCTTCGTCATCTGCTCTGCAAACATGTGTTTGTATACTTAAATATTACGTACGGTAATAAACTGAAAGCCGACCTATGATCGAATGGATACTTCGACTGAGGTGACGATTCAGAGACAGCCAATTCAAAAATGACTTGGGTGCCAATTCATTGATGATTTGGGTGTCAATTCATTGATGATGGGGGTGCCAATTCATTGATGATTATGGTGTCAATTCATTGATGATTGTGGTGCTAATTCATTGATGATTGGTGAGTCAATTCATTGATGATTATGGTTCCAATTAATTGATGATTGATGTGCCAATTCATTGATTACTGGGGTGCCAATTCATTGATGTTTGGGGTGCCAGTTCATTGATGATTGGAGTGCCAGTTCATTGATGTTTGGGGTGCCAGTTCATTGATGATTGGAGTGCCAATTCATTGATATTTGGGGTGCCAGTTCATTGATGATTGGAGTGCCAATTCATTTGGAAAACTAGATTGCCGGTAATTGATGCGACTATGTAATCAGCAATCTCCAAAAGAATCGGGGTTTCTTCAGGTACATACACGGTCTTCTGGAAAATGCAACGCCTTACAGTGATCATAAGCAAACAATAATTGTGCTAATTGATATGTTACATTGCTTTGAACAGATACCTTATAAGTCTGTTTTGTATTCACTATCTTTTTCCTCTTTGACTTCTAACATTTCGACGCCGTTGTTCTTCTAACCGTTGCTGTCCGCGTAGTTCAGATTAGTTGGCTCGAGTTTCGGTAACGTTGAATTATATCTATGAAAACTAAAATTCGATCGCTTTGGTGGCCGGCCAAGAGACATATCTATAAGGAGTTTAAAAAATTGTTTTAACAATCAGTTGTAAAAACAAAATGATAGGAATCTTTCTAATAATGAAAGTAGTTGGCCTATTTTATATTTTGGTATAATATTTCTTTAAAAAATAATAATCACAGCAGAATACTATTACTGCAGTATTAGTACGGTTGCCTATAATAACATCCCGCTCTTATTAGTTTTTTTTAGTAAAAGAAAACAATATGGCTAAATATTTTAAAAAACTTGATGATCCCGATTTTTCAGAAACTTTTTACTTATCCCACTGGATTGCTGAGGTTAAAACACCCTATGTATCAATTTTGTTAAATTCTCTAGGAACTGTTCTAAAAAAAAATTAAAATTATATGTATATATATATATATATATATATGTGTGTGTGTGTGTGTGTGTGTGTGTGTTTGTGTGTGTGTGTGTGTGTGTGTGTGTGTGTGTGTGTGTGTGTGTGTGTGTGTGTGTGAGTGTGTGTACAATTTATTTAAAACTTGATGAAATAAATTTTTCAGAAAATATTCACCTATCCCAATGGAGTTTTGAAGTTAAAAACCCCATATACACAAATGTATATGAAAAGCCTTAGAGTAGTTTACGAGAAAACATTTACAAATATTATTAGTCGTTTAGGAATATTAAATTAGGTAAGACAAACCGTCTTTAAAACTCACTTAAGCGACAGTCATTAACTGCTACATGGTTGGTGCAAACATAATTTTAATATTAAAAGCGTTTCTAATACACAGAATAGAGAATGAAGGAAAATTTAATGAAGAGAAGAAAATAGTTTGTAAAGGAAATATTATCATACTAGAGACATGCAAAACCTAATAAATAATAAATCAAAAGCTACTATAATACAACAGCAAATGAGAAAGTGAATTATTAACCATAGTTATAATGTACAATAATTAGTATGTTAGTTTAAACACAAACATGAGTATTACTTGTGATGATAGAAATGACAAATGTGTCATAAATGTAAGAATAGAAACAAGTATTTGTGAAACTGGATGAGACAGAAAGGAAAGTTTCATATGAAAAGTAAAATAGAAGTTTAGAGCTCCAAATTATACGATTTTAAAATCACAATAGTTGGTTAAATTTTAACATAATTGACCCCTAAACCTAGTGGAAAAGTATGACAAATATAGAAAAAATAGAGAGATGCATATTAAATAAATGTAACTAAATGATTATTTTACACTTTTAATTTTTCACTAAATGTTTGGTTCCGTAATATGAATTAAGGAAATGTTGATTCCTACTTTATATTTATCAGATTAAGTTAATGGAGAGGTGATGACGTGTGAATGGTTTCAAAAATAGTAAGTAGTTAAAATCACCTCAAAATGATATTACCTGAAGTACTTTTACAAACAAAAGTATTAAATGAAGTAAGAAATGCTGATTAGTATTTTTTTAATGATTGTTGAAATGGAATCAATATAAAGATATATTTCTTACAGTAAATACAATATATAATTCTTACGCCTAAAATTGGATGCGAATCTCCCACATCCTTATGTGGATGATATTATAATTAAAATTGGATTATATTTAGAAGTTATCAAAAGCTTGAATTGAAGACATTTCAAGTGTAAGAGAGATAATAAAGATGGAGTAGTTATGTACCACAAAAAGAAGGCTAAAATTAAAAGTAGATGTTTCATAGCTTCTCTAAAAAGGCTTCTTTACTTTATTATTAAAGGTGTTTATGCAAATTGAACTCTACTAGTTAAGTCAAACACAAAGAGAGTTTCCTTTAAAATAATTGAATTTATAATTAATTTATGTTTCTCCATTTAAAATGTAAATTGTGTTCAAACTTTACTGAGGTTCGGTAAGGTCAAGCTTTTCCTTATTATAATTAGATCTCCAGACCTGGTGTTTAGAAGATTTATTTATACACTCGCTTGCCTTACAAGTCCCCCGATAACAACTTGAGCTACAATATGACGTCACTCAAACAACCTGACGTCATGCGAAGTCGATATCTGATAATTTTACTAGGAATCTACGATTTAAGTCAGAAAATAGACTTTTTAAGAAAAATATTTTAAACTCCTTTTCATGAAATATGATTAATGCTCTTTTAAGTTCTCTTATGAAGTATGAAGTCACCAACGTTTCGATTAGTTCGTTGCCCTTATCAAGCGTGAACCAGAATACAGTTTTATTTTAATTGGGTATACAAACAACGAATACATTAAGTTAGATAAATAAAATGTTGTATACATCCTAATAACTAGTCAAAATCCAACACACAAAGAAAGTCAAAGAAATATCACATTAAATATAGGTCACACACAAAATGACCAAATCAAAAAAAAAACCCAAATCAAGCAAAAAGACTAGAAATGTAATACATATATCAATAAAGAAATTATATTAAACTCTTTTATTTCTTTGGTCTTGTTTTTGGATTTATTTAGTAATTTGTGTGTGTTTTGTAAGTTAATTTCGTTGCTTTTTTAATGTTGTTATTTTAATTTTTGTATTTATTTTTAACTCTTACTACCTTGGTGATATATTGAATTAGTTTTCACTATTTAGAAGGATGTATAAACATTTTTAGTTACTGGAATTGAGTGTACCTCTTGTCTGTATACACAATTTAAAATATTGTAATATTGTTTCAAGTTGACAAGGGAAAGGAACTAGCTGAAGAAATGTTGCTGATTAAAATAAATACTGTTGTCTAGGTGATAACTCCATTTTCATTCAAAACATGAATTATTATTATTTTTTTTACAGTCTTTAGCTAAATTTAAATCTATTTTGGCAATTTTAAATAACAATTTCTGTTCCTTCACATCATTAAACAAATAAAAATTAATACATTGCTAACATTGACTAAGAGGGTAGTAAAAGTGTAAGTGTATATGTAACAATGTTTTTGGTTTCGTCAATTTAGAAAAAGTGTAATCAACATTGATACCGTGATGAAATTTAAATTTTTAATGAAGAAGACTAAAGTAATTATAAATTCAATTATTCTCAGTCGCTAAATTCGTTACTCGGTAGACGTTTGGGAACAAAATCACATCGGTTTCAACAATGCAGTGTGAAGCAAAACGTTGAATTCAATAGACTCATATTTAATCCGTCCACTTACGTTTAGCTGGGGGTGAGAGATTTATTTTTTCTTGAATCTTAAAATTCTTGATATTTGTCACCGTTTAAATTATTTTACGACATCTATCAGTGTAAATAGTAACTAACATTTGAATATACGTTACTGTGAACTATATGGTATCGTCAAATTGATACTAAATGTAGTATATTGAGTGGAAGAGCTAAACTCGTCCGTAGGCTCTGGCGGCAGGAATTTATGGACGATTTACTCTCGACCACTATCCCCAATGGGTTAAATACATCTCAAAGAATTATTCCAGACATCTGTAGCTAATATTGGTATATAAGTTCCAACTATTGTAGAACATTTTCGAAATTTTAAAGGTTATTATTATTAATTATAGCTATATTTTAAATTGCACTCTTCATTACATATTGCGTATATACCAGTCTTTATATTGCAACAGTGTTTAATAAACAAATTTACTGACGTCAATAAAATATGCTAATAAATACTCGTATATTATTATCTAGCATTGACTTTTCTCACGGTAAAATATACGCACAGGCGAAGTTGCAAGGAAGTTAAACAGAACAAAGGCACAAAGCCTCAAAGAATGTTTTTTGAGTGGTAGACACTTGTCTTCACCCTAGTAGGTCTACGTCAGACAAGCTACCCTGGCCCACGCCATATTATGTCAAACAAGCTACCCTGTCCCACGACATGTTATGTCAGACAAGCTACCCTGGCCACGCCATGCTACGTCAGACAAGCTACCCTGGCCCACGTCATGCTACGTCAGACAAGCTACCCTGGCCCGTTCCATGCTACTTCAGACAAGCTACCCTGGCCCACGTCAAGCTACGTCAGACAAGCTACCCTGGCCCGTTCCATGCTACTTCAGACAAGGTACCCTGGCCCACGTATTGCTTCGTCAGACAAGCTACCCTGGCCCACGCCATGCTACGTCAGAGAAGCTACCCTGGCCCATGAGCCGCTACGTCAGACAAGCTACCCCAGACCACGCCATGCTACGTCAGACAGGCTTACCTGACCCACGCCATGCTACGTTAGACAAGCTTACCTAACCCATACCATGCTACGTCAGACAAGCTAACCTGGCCCACGTCATGCTACGTCAGACAAGCTACCCTGGCCCGTTCCATGCTACTTCAGACAAGCTACCCTGGCCCACGTATTGCTTCGTCAGACAAGCTACCCTGGCCCACGCCATGCTACGACAGAGAAGCTACCCTGACCCACGTAATGCTACGTCAGACAAGCTACCCTGGCCCGTTCCATGCTACTTCAGACAAGCTACACTGGCCTACGTATTGCTTCGTCAGACAAGCTACCCTGGCCCACGCCATGCTACGTCAGAGAAGCTACCCTGGCCCATGAGACGCTACGTCAGACAAGCTACCCCAGACCACGCTATGCTACGTCAGACAGGCTTACCTGACCCACGCCATGCTACGTCAGACAAGCTTTTCTGACCCACGCCATGCTACGTCAGAGAAGCTAACCTGGCCCACGTCATTCTACGTCAGAGTAGCTTACCTGACCCACGCCATGCTACGTCAGACAAGATACCCTGGCTCAAGTTAGGCCACGTCAGACAAGCTTCCCTGGCCCATGAGATGCTACATCGGACAAGCTTACCTGACCCACACCATGCTACGTCGAACAAGCTTACCTGACCCACGCCATGCTACGTCAGAGAAGCTAACCTGACCCAAGTCATGCTACGTAAGACAAGCTACCCTAGACCACGCCATGCTACGTCAGATAGGCCCGTAATAGGAGACTTTTATGACGTTTTCTTGGCCCTCTTTTATCTCTAACGACTCCTTCTTGTTCTTCGTAGATACGGGTTGAAATGGGTAGACTACTCTTCCCCCGGTAGAGAGTAGTTCTGTGTACGTGATACTTTGATCCTTCCTATATCTTATAGTAGGTAAGTAATATCCCTATCTCAATCTTACATTCGCAATACGTTAGTATCGTAGACGAAAATAGTCATACTCTGTGATGACTTTAAAATTAAAATAGAATAAACAAGAACAAAATTAGAAAAACCTGTAGAATAAAATATTTTTAGTTGGTCAACAATTGAATAAAATAAAAATAATTAAGTATACATAATCATATAAAATTTTAAACTTTGTTCATTGAATAAAAATAAATTTACTCAGTTAAATCATAATACTCAAAGTTACTCAGTTTCCTTGAATCATTATTTTATGAACCAATAAATAAATAGGTAATTCAATAAATCATCATTAACACTGTCGCCATTTCAAAATAATCTTGTACACTATAGTATCTTAAAATTTTTTCCAATAATTTAAAACGGAAAAAAAGAATTCATAAAAACACATGAAGTCACTGAAACATATTTGTGAAACATCCAAATAAATTTTTTTTTAAATATTACAAAAGGCTTAAAAAACTCATATTAGAAATGTTCCCAGTATATTTTAACTTTTCTAAATGGGTTTAAAATAAAAATAGGAGGAAACCCGCCTTCTCTTGACCTAACGATGTAGTTACCTGTTAGCATTGAAAAATAACACTTGTTTATGAAAAATGCAATAAAACGCAGTAAAACCAATTCTATATTAGTTCTGATACATAAATGTAATTTCTGCATTATGAAAACATACAGAAATTCATGTTTGTGCACATAACTAGAATTATACTTAATAACAATTATAAAAATAAACATCAACATTTTCTAGGCACGAACGAACAACTTAGAAAAAAATCTGTTTTTAAAGGGCACAATAAACTAAACGGTTCATTAGTTTTTTGTCGTTCTGTTGTGTGAACATGAAAGCAAGCTATTGACAACTAGTCTTTGTAATTGAAAACAAATTTTATCCTACGTTTATTGCCGCTTGTCAGTTATAAATGTTTAAAGATAATTTCCTCAGAAATCAACCGAGTAATTTTACCAAAATTCCGCTTCACTTGAGCGCCTTGCCTGAAGGTGTCCGAGATTATAAAAGTCTTTAAACAAATTATGCAAATCCATCGCAGTGTTCCGTCCGCAGGGTTTACCTTAGGAAGTATTTTATATTCAAATTATCTCGTAAAATGTAAAAATGGAAATTATTTATGATAATTTTGTATTACATAAATGTATATACAAAAAATTCAAATTGTTATTTTTTTAAAGTAAATTACTTTCCCTTAAACATTGCAGTTGTACAAGACAAAACATTGTTAAATGAAATTGAAAGTAGAAATAAATATAACTACAGTATTTTACATAAATTTTGCTTTGAAAACTTAAAAGAAACAAATTAAAAGTTTTATTTTATTGTAAACAAAACTAACTATAAGTACGTCACATTACTAATATTCTAGAATTTTGATATTAAGAATTTAAATTTTTGTTGACCGGAACATCTACTGTGTAGTAACTTATCTCGGGAGTTCTGCGTTGAGTATGGAAACGCCTGTAGATTCAATACAATCGCTTGTTGCAGGAAGTAAAAAAAAAGGAACTGAAAGCGAATCATAGAGATTGTGTTGATGCTTGAAAAGAAATTCAGACAAAATCTAAATATTTGGAGTGGCAACCAAACAAAATATATGTCACCATTATCTTTACTGTCAGCTCATTTTATGATAACGTAGGGCCAGTATTAAAATATTAAAACATCAAAACTTATTTATAATTTGTCATACTGTGTTTTGTAAGAAATGAACAAAATATATTATTCTATGAGGCGATAACTCAATGGAGAACAGCTGCTGTGAATGTAATACGCCGAAAGAGTTATGTTTTGGTGAGTGCTATGAGGAAATTATTATTGATTTTTGACACCGATATTACATGTACTATGATGCAATATTGTTAGAAACATTTACGGAATATTCAGAAAAACAGCAAAATGTGCAAGTATGAGTTTTTATCTTCACCTTCGAGTGCTACTAAAACTAAACTGTGACATTTTATGTTTCAATGAATTAAAACAAGGACTACCGCTATAGACCCTACCTATCGCCTACATACACACGTACGGTATATACTATAAATATATAACTATGAAAACCCGACATTAACAAAGAGCTAATAAAACTAAATTTCAGAAACAAAATCACAATCTACAGTAGCAGTAATCGCCGAACACACAAAGGAGACATTCCCATCAAATATAAGGTAAATGAAAATAAAATATAATACAGAAAAGTAAGATACTAGTAAAACCAAATTTCTAACTTGGCAAGGGCGTGTTAAAAATATTGTTGTATCTTAACAATATTTTAAACCAATACACACATGATACGAACGTGCTTGCACACCCAAATACTCTCGCGCACTATAACACCCAGACAAACGAACACATACACACACACACACACACACACACACACACACACAAACATACACACGATTACGCACGCACAAGCTCGCACGCTCGCCCAAATGTACGCGCGCACACACACACACACACACACACACACACACACACATATATATATATATATATATATATATATATATATATATATATATATATATATATGCGGGTGTGTTGCAATTATAAATTTTGATTAGGTCTACTACTTATATAATGTTTTCTTACAAATTTATTTCTCCTTTACAACTTTTAGACTAATCACTGGACTACTAAAGTTTGAATATACCTATTCTTTGACTAATTTTTATTAATATTACGATATGTTACGAGGTAAATTACGATTGTAGCTATGTATTGATCACTGTAGACCCTACTCCTATTTCTATTGTATAAATTGTATTGTACTTTATTCTTGTAAAGGGCGTCAGAGTAGTTGTACAAACTCTAATATTCGGGTTATTGTTGACTCGTTAAGGCAACCGTTTGTTTTTTTAATTTTTTTTTCTGATGGTTTACACACTTTTTTAAAATATCGGGCTAAACTCACCAATCGCTTAAAATTATATAACCCTACTTATAATATAAAATGATTTCAGTTCTTCACCTTGGGATATTAATAAAACAATGCATTACATCAAGTTATACAACGGTAATAAGCGTCTACAAACTTACTGGTTAGAACAACTTCTAATGCAAGCCACCAGAGTTACTGCCAGCTTCGTCACTCATAATATAATGTAAATATTCAACTAGCTAATATCGTCTGCTTGCTGACAATGTCTCGGTTTGTAGCCGAGTATCAGTTGTAATGCTGCATCACTTTCTGTTCCCGATCCAGACAGAGGAATGCAGTTAGGTTTAGCAGCCACTTCTACGCCCCAACTCCAGATCCCAGTAGACGTCAGATTAACACATTTTTTGTGTGCGGTGGGAGATTCCAATGGGAGTCAATCACAAGGTATTTGCAGAAGTATTCGAGCTATTCACACCGCGAATAAAAACTCGGAATTCTTCTCCACATGTTTTCAGTTGTTCCACACGTCCACTATCCACTCTATTTATTTTATAAATAGTTTTATAAATTCTTTCCGTTTGGCAAGCAAGTAGCACGGGAAAATATTATTGATTCCTTCTTATTCGTTACTGGTCCATCGTTTCTGAGTTGAAACTTTGAGCATCACGTGGTTAGATCTGGATAATGAAATACGTTTTACATGTCTGTGACGATAAAATAAATATCCATTCATGTTCACTTGAACACTCAAAATAATCATTGAACAAATAATAAGCCGCTTGAATATCCAGTCAGGTTTATTTATTTATAGCGACGTTTCGGCAAATGATTTTCATTAAAACTGTTTAAAATTTGAAAAAATTGTTGTTAGTGTACTTGTGTATTTTTGTGCTTATTTATAGTGTAATGTAAAAATTGTGTTCAGGGTTGATAAGGACAACAAATCAGTTGCCGAAACTTCACAATAAGTAAGTAAACTTTACTTGTTATTAAACCGGATTTCCAATTGTTCAAAATAAATATCCATTTCTTTTATTTTTACAATGTAAACAACAAAAATTTCAAACCAATCCTGCTTAAGAAAAAAAAAGAAAATGTTTATTTTAGTTACTTTTTATTAAATAATTACAATTAATATAAATAAAGTAACATAAACTAAGCATTAACACAGCTCTACTACCACATAGGTTACATATAACATAAAATCTGCTGTTTCATGAACTCATATGTTTATTTTTAAGTCAAGTGGGACGAAATACCTATATTGCATACCACGCTCCTTTTGTGAAAGGTTTTTCTCCCATACAGAACTAAAATTGTTTAATTTTATTTAATTAATGAGTTCATACTTGATAAAACTGTATTAACGTCAAGTGTCATCCATTACAAGTTTTAAAAGACGTTTTTGGACATTGTAACACACTTTAGATGGTGTTACATATTAAATTGGCAATTTCAGAAAACAAACGAGAATGTATTCAAAAAAAAATTGTAACAATATACAACTATTTAAAAAAATTGTGATTTATTAGGAATATTTTTAATGAGATCTCTGGTTGATAGTGACATCTGTCGGAAGAATTTTAAAACAAGTAAATTAAAGTACGTCTGCGCACATGCGATGCGCGGTAGCGGGGAAGGTTGCTTCCAACGATAGTTTAATGCCTCTTTTAGCCAAGATGTAAAGGGCAACGGACGTGTCCGAGAGCAAGGAAATATTATTTTGTTTTCAAAATTTAATGTAATATTCATTTTCTTAAACATGTTATAATCATGGTGTAGAAGACAGCGTACGTAACCAGGTACAAAGATGGGACGCTGAAGTTACCGATGACATTTCCTGAGACTTTTCTACAAGGAGGATGCGAGGTTACGACATTTGAATACAGCTAAGTGGACGATTTAAGACTTTAGAGATTTATTGCAAAATTTAAAATGTTAGACAGTTTAACTAATGAACCTTGAACGTTTCAACCTATATACATAAATGTAATTTACGCATCTTTTGGTGCACTTGTGTTCACCTTGAATCACAAAATTTGATTATGAAAAAAGCAAGTAAACTCGAGTACAGATTCATTTTCAGCCATTGATCCATTGATTGATTATTTGATAGATTGCTATCCGTAAAAATTCATAAGTTAAATATTAAATGTTCAATAATCCGTAACTGAAACAATGTCAAGAAATTTGTATCATGATTATAATTTATATTATTTTTCTTTGTTAAATAAAATGAGTGTAATTTGCTTTAATTGAAATTCAAAAGAGTAATTATTTAACCAGCACACAATTCCATGCATTTCAAGTTAATAAGCCTTAAAAATTAATTTAATGAAACTCTGCTAGTTTAAATGATTTAACTTTGTATTTTAAAGTATTTTAATGTAACGGAGTTCTACCTTCAAGTTTTGAAGAGCGTTACGGACAGACGGTTAGTATTACGCCTGAACCGTAAGCTAGAACTTAAAACTAAAACTTAAACTTAAAATTAAAACTAAATAATTAATAATTTTTTAAAAACGTTACAACATGAGTGGATGAATAAAATGTAGTTTATTAACGATTGAAACATGCTCCTACTATAAGTAGAGTGTGAACAAGTAGAAAGAATTGAATAAAGAATATTAAGTCACATTATAAAAACAACATCGTTTATTCAAAGTGTACATCACACAAGTTTCCATTAGGAGTAAGCATGTAGCCCCCCAAATGACAGGCGCCACGGTGTAAGGAATATCTACCTAAAATAGGCAATGCTAAAATTCACCCCTATTCGCTATACCAGAGGATCACAGTGTTTTCTCTTTAGACCTTTAAATTTACAAAGGAGTCCTAACCACCTGTTTGTCGACTCGGGTATAAAAGTCTATGTTCTAAACTAGGGATATTAGATTTCTACAATAATCCTACCTATACAATATTCAGAACACTTTCCAAAATCCAATACATTTTGTTGGGAATAATATTTATATTGACTGGTGATCCCAAAGTAAAAATCATTGTTAAACGATTTTTTTTTATAAATTCTCTAATATCTGCCTCTCTCTCTCTCAATATATATATATATATATATATATATATATATATTAAAATTAGATATACGCTAGCCGATAGCATTTTATAATTATGTAGGCTACATTAATTAAAACCTACATAATACAATTTTAATATTTAAATAAAATTGAATGTTAAAATTTATTGAAATAAAATTAAGCAATTTATCTGTTCTAATAAGTTGCATGGGACAATAAAATTATAAGTTTAAAAGAAATCATACCATCACAACTTTTTATAAAGTAGCTATTAGATAAAAAAAGAGAAATTGAATACCAAAATAAACTTGTGTTTTACACACACAAACAACCTTCATTTCGATTAACACCCTCATTTCTATGAACACCCAATATTTCTTTGAACACCTACGATATTTATGATTACCCTACATTTCTATGAATACTTTACATTTCTATGAACACCCTTCATTTCTATGAACACCCTAAATTTCTATGAACACCCTACATTTCTCTGAACACTTACCATTTCTATGATTACCCTACATTTCTATGAATAATTTAAATTCCTATGAACACCCTTTATTTCTATGAACGCCCTATATTTCTATGTACACCTTTCATGTCTTTGAACACCTACCATTTCTATGATTACCCTACATTTCTTTGAACACCTACCATTTCTTTGAACATTCTTCATTCCTATAAATACTTTAAATTTCTATAAACACCCTACATTTCTTTAAACACTCTATAATTTCGATTAATACCCTACATTTCATTGAACACCCTATGTTTCTATGAACACCCTACATTTCTTTGAACACCTACCATTTCTATGATTACCCTACATTTCTATGAATACTTTAAATTTCTATGAACACCCTTCACTTCTAGGAACACCTTATATTCCTATGAACACGCTACATTTCTTTGAACACCTACCATTTATATCATTACCCTATATTTCTATGAATACTTTAAATTTCTATGAACAACCTTCATTTCTATGAAACCCTATATTTCTATGAACACCTTACATTTCTTTGACCCCTCTATAATTTCTTTGGAAACCGTACATTTCTATAAATACTTTAAATATCTATGAACACTCTTCATTTCTATGAACACCCTATATTTCTATGAACACCCTATGTTTCTATGAACACAATACATTTCTTTGAACAACTACCATTTCTATGATTACCCTACATTTCTATGAATACTTTAAATTTCTATGAACACCCTTCATTTCTATGAACACCCTATATTTCTATTAACACCCTATATTTCTATGAACACCCTTTGTTTCTATGAACACCCTACATTTCTTTGAACACCTACCATTTATATCATTGCCCTACATTTCTATGAATACTTTAAATTTCTATGAACAACCTTCATTTCTATGAAACCCTATATTTCTATGAATACCTTACATTTCTTTGAACACTCTATAATTTCTTTGGATACCCTACATTTCTATAAATACTTTAAATATCTATGAACACCCTATGTTTCTATGAACACCCTACATTTCTTTGAACACCTACCATTTATATCATTACCCTATATTTCTATTAATACTTTAAATTTCTATGAACAACCTTCATTTCTATGAAACCCTATATTTCTATGAACATCTATCATTTCTATAAATACTTTAAATATTTATGAACACCCTTCATTTCTATGAACACCCTATGTTTCTATCCACACCCTTAATTTCTTTGAACACCTACCATTTCTATGATTACCCTACATTTTTATGAATAATTTAAATTTCTATGAACAACCTTCATTTTTATGAGACCCTATATTTCTATGAACACCTTCCTTTTTTTCGAACACTCTATAATTTCTTTGGATACCCTACATTTCTATAAATACTTAAAATATCTATGAACACCCTACATTTCTTTGAACACCTACCATTTATATCATTACCCTATATTTCTATGAATACTTTAAATTTCTATGAACAACCTTCATTTCTATGAAACCCTATATTTCTATGAACATCTATCATTTCTATAAATACTTTAAATATCTATGAACACCCTTCATTTCTATGAACACCCTATGTTTCTATCAACACCCTACATTTCTTTGAACACCTACCATTTCTATGATTACCCTACATTTTTATGAACACTTTAAATTTCTATGAACAACCTTCATTTTTATGAGACCCTATATTTCTATGAACACCTTCCTTTTTTTCGAACACTCTATAATTTCTTTGGATACCCTACATTTCTATAAATACTTTAAATATCTATGAACACCCTTCATTTCTATGAACACCCTATATTTCTATGAACACCTTACATTTCTTTGAACACTATATAATTTCTTTGGATACCCTACATTTCTATAAATACTTAAAATATCTATGAACACCCTACATTTCTTTAAACACTCTATAATTTCGATTAATACCCTACATTTCTTTTAACACTCTATAGTTTCTACGAACACGCTACACTTCTATGAATACTTTAAATTTTATGAACACCCTACATCTCTTTGAAAACCCTATAATTTTTATGTACACCCTACATTTCTATGAACACCGTACATTTTTATGAACACCCTAGATTCCTATGAACACTCTACATATCGACCAAACGCACATCAAATACTTACCAAACCTATATCGTCCTGAGCTTAGCATTTTCTCAGTGAATTTCTAAAATACCCAAGGGAGGAAGGACAAACCTTGAAGGCTCAAAATGTGTTTTGCAGGACTTCAAGTCCCAAGGGACAAACATCTTCTCCCCTTGTAAGAAATGGAACTGCTTCCACGCCGAATTCCGTTACCTTTTATGCATATTTTAAAGGGGATTTCGTGGGAAAAGGGACGCTTGCTACTAAACAGAATATTAGTGTAGCTAGGATTAGGCAGTGATTTGTAATTAAAGGGAAGCCGTGTAAAATAGCCAAACATTTGTACATTTAAATACAAACTAAATTCAAAACGTACGAAATTAATGGAACAAACTCGTTACTTACTCTGGTTTTATATAGTTATGTATTATAGGTAGTTGGTAATAATGAAACTCTAAAGTGTTTAGATAGGTTGACTGGATGTTTTAAAGTATTCGTTTTAGATAAATCACTGTACTGCATTTCTTTTCCTACTAAACTATTCAGTAGCTTGAGAGATCAGGTTGGGTTACTGTTTTTCAAAGGAATGTTGTTTTCAAGAATGTTTGCCGTTTAAACACTTTAAGATTGAAATTGTCTAAATACCTTCCTTAAGGCAAAGCGGGAATTTTTAATTATAAAAAAATATAATTATAAGGACGTAAAAATTATACATTTTAAATAATTAACAACTAGCCTACTACCCGACCAAAGAACTAAAGTGGCTGAAAAGGAGGATACTATGGGCACAGTAGCAGTAGTTCATTTTCTCCACGTGCAGTGTTTACTCAGTTTGTTAATAGTTGTTACTAGTACGGTATATACAGAAAATAAGTAAAAATCTAGTCCATTTTTCCGATCATATTATTGAATATTAGCATTACATAAAATAACTAAAAGATTTTATTGACGACGTGTACACTCACAAAAAATGTTGTTGAACAAAAACTCGGTTGATGCGTGAGTCAAGAAACATTGATTTATTAAACATTCGGCTACTTTCGACGACTAAATACTTGTCCTCATTCATAAATTAACAACACAAATAATCAAATTAAATAATTAAAAGCACACTATAAAATGAGATGGCCAATGATAATAAAAACTCTAAAACAATTAATTAAACTGTGTCAAAATAATTGCCAAACCTCTCATCAATTAAAATCAACAACTTCTCAAAAATCTCGCAAAAGACAACGTTCCAATAAATTAACATTTCAAATTTCTAATGAAGTATACAAAGGCACACACCATGGTAATAGCAATACACAAACACCATAAATGATTCACAAAACCACATTGATAACTAGAAAATTAATAAGGCACCATTCAACATCACAATGGGGTTAGATATGAGTACATAAATATATATCAGTAATATAATCTCCAAAACTAAATCAAAGTATATGTTATATTACTAATATATATTTATGTACACATAGCTAACCCCATTGTGATGTTGAATGATGATTTATTAATTTTCTATTTATCTATGAGGTTTTGTGAATCGTTTATGTTTCTGTGTATTACTATTGTCATGCTGTGTGTCTTTTATTTACTTCATTAGCAATATGTAATGTTAATTTATTGAAACGTTGCCTTTTGCGTGGGTTTTGAGGAGTTGTTGATTTTAATTGATGAGAGGTTTGGCAATTGTTTTGTCACAGTTTAATTAATTGTTTTATAGTTTTTATTATCATTGGTCATCTCATTTTATAGTGTGCTTTTAATTATTTAATTTGATTATTTGTGTTGCTCTGTTAATTTATTAGTATTAATAACTTAACTGTAAATGCAATGTTTTTTATTTTATATTATTATTTAATGGGAATTTTTAAAGACATAATTGTAATTCTGTCTACTGTACTTGTAGGCCAAAATGAGGACGACAATTTAGACGTCGAAACGTCACTGAATTTTTAACAAATCAATATTTCTTGACTCACGATCAACCAAGTTTTTGTTCAACTAAATGATTAGATTGTTCTGACATCAATATTCAGCAATTTTACATATGATGTGTAACTAGTCAAGCAACTTCATCCTAACGACGCTGATGTGCAAACACTTTTAAAAATAAAAATCACTCCCATCATTAGTTTAAAGAAAAACAGCATATCTCGACGTCTTATCTGAATAAACGTCCTTGGAAATGGAAAACGTCTCCTAATTGTCAATAGCCAAATTCTAACATCCCTATCCTATCAGCAGCCAGTATTACAATGACAGGCCGAGGCAAAATCCACAGTGGGTTACTACAACCTTCTCTGACAAATATAATTTTACATTTATTTGTGAGAAAAGGTAATTTTTAACTAATGGAATTATATGAAAAAGCAAACCAAAAATGAACTGTAGAAAATGATAACAAATGCGTTTCACACATCAAAAGCGTTTGACTGACAAAGCCCCAACATCATCAGTGTTACAAGTGTGAGGTGCAGTTTGCTGGCCCGGTCGATAGTTGCATTGATGAGGGCTTTCGTGCTTTGCAGCGAAGGCATGCAAATGAGTTGTGCCATGGATGTGCCTTTCTTGGCCAGAAAGTCTGCCCTCTCATTTCCATTGATGCCAACATGGCTTGGGATCCATTGTAAAGCTATAAGCCAACCCCCATTCGCCAGGTGTTCTAAGGCTTTTCTTGTCTCCATTGTTCTTTTGCATCCTGTATCTGTATTGCGCGATAGGTTACGGATAGCCGCGTGTGAATCGACGAAGAAAACTGCCTGTGTAGGGGCTATTTTGTTTAGTTCTGCGTCTGCTGCTTCTACTGCTGATATTTCTCCATCGTAGTTGGTCTGGGGAGTTCCCAGTTTTTAGTATCAATACACAATGCTGGACCTGGTAGAACTTTAGAGGTCGAACACGCAGGAGGACTTCACCATCCAATAACAGAAAAGATTATTGCCCCTAAACGTAAATATAATCCCCTACTAGATGAGATTCTAGCGAAACGTCAAAACTGCGATTCTACGTATTATAAAAGTTACGCGCACTATTCACCCTCCGTAAGTTAGGTTTTCGAAAATCACATTGCGATTGAAAAGTCTGTTTTTATTCAAGGCTAAGCTGCTTGAGGTAAATGCTTCAAATTATTGAAAGATCCTTTACATGACAGGAAGTTTTATAGAACTGCCTCTGTCACTACCTAAGGTGGGTTTTTAAAAATCCCTGTAAAGAACATTTTTAACACGACATTAGTTACAGCTTGGTTGTCACAAAATTTCTTTCAATTTTGCGTTCTCAGTTTAATGCCAACTTTAGAGGTTTGGGAATATCGATTAACCTGGGATCACATCACAGCTTCGTACATACCATCAGATTGTTATAACGTCTGTCTGATTTTGCTGATCAGGCCTTTCTTAGATTTGAATGAGAAAACTTTAATAATTTAGCTGTTTTAAAATCATTTTAGGAAGACGAGGAATCCTTGTTGAATAAACAGATGTTTAAGTATTTTTTTTTTAAAAAAGGTTGACGGTTTGGATACCCGTCGATGATGAGGATTCATAGGCTTCAACGGTTGTTGCTAGTACTGAAAGTCTCTACCGGTTGTTGCTCGAACTGAAAGTCTCTACCGGTTGTTGCTAGAACTGAAAGTCTCTACCGGTTGTTGCTAGAACTGAATGTCTCTATCGGTTGTTGCTAGAACTGAAAGTCTCTACCGGTTGTTGCTAGAACTGAAAGTCTCTATCGGTTGTTGCTAGAACTGAAAGTCTCTACCGGTTGTTGCTAGAACTGAAAGTCTCTACCGGTTGTTGCTAGAACTGAATGTCTCTATCGGTTGTTGCTAGAACTGAAATTCTCTACCGGTTGTTGCTAGAACTGAAAGTCTCTACCAGTTGTTGCTAGAACTGAATGTTTCTACCGGTTGTTGCTAGAACATACTTACTAGCCAACGCCCACCCTTGGCTGTTGAGCTATTTAGTGACGCGCTGACCTGTATAGTCGAACCAGTATGTCATCATCATCTCCGGAATGTTCGAGAGCGCTGCACTTCATCAGATGATCCGCATCCATCGTACCGTGTCTACAGAGAGGGCATTCCGGTGTTTGGAGCACACCATTGCGATGTAGATGGGCGGCCAGGTAGTCATGGCCGGTTTGCATTCTGAACTTGGCAACGCCTACAGCTCGTGGAAGTCTGTGGTCGATGGGTCCTGTGCTGACTAGGTTTTCCCGTTTTCTTCCTGCTGTTAATTTATTAGTATTAATAACTTAACTGTAAATTGCAATGTTTTTTATTTTATATTATTATTTAATGGGAATTTTTTAAAGACATAATTGTAATTCTGTCTACTGTACTCGTAGGACAGAATGGGACAACATTTTGGACGTCGAAACTTAACTGAATTTTTAATAAATCAATATTTCTTGACTCACGATCAACCAAGTTTTTGTTCAACTAAAAGGTTAGATTGTTCTGACATCAAGATTCAGCAATTTTAAGTATGATGTGTAACTAATCAAGCAACTTCATCCTAATGACGCTGATGTGCAAACACTTTTAAAAATAAAAATCACTCCCATCATTAGTTTAAAGAAAAACTGTCCCCTAGCATAACTCGACGTCTTATCTGAATAAACGTCCTTGGAAATGGAAAACTTCTCCTAATTGACAATAGCCAAATTCTAACATCCCTATCCTATCGGCAGCCAGTGTTACAATGACAGGCAGGCAAAATCCACAGCGGGCTACTAACACCTTCTCTGACAAATAAAATTTTACATTTATTTGTGAGAAAAGGTAATTTTTAACTAATGGAATTATATGAAAAAGTAAACCAAAAATGAATTCAAGAAAATGATAACAAATACGCTTCACAGATCAAAAGCGTTTGACTGACAAAGCCCCAGCATCATCAGTGTTACATGTGTCAGAGTAAAATAAATGTTACAAATAAAATATGAACATAACTAACTGTTAATACAAGTACGGTTGCACGGTCTTGAAAAGCGAATGATTCAATGAACATGTTTGCGTTAGTTACAATATTAAATAAATAGGGGAATGGTTAACTTTATTGTTCCATTGTCCCATTCGGAGTGACAACTTTACTGGCCGCAACACTGGATTATTTCACGTGTAATTACAGATCAATCTAACTTAGAATTTTATCATTTAACTTGATGTATAATCCACAGTAACTAAATAATATGATGTAATGAAATCATTTTTAGAAACTAGTTAAAACAGGGATATTTTAATAAAAATTAAAAAAATTGTATAACAGTGTATAGGCCTACAATTTGTTTTTGCTTCTTTTCTTTTTAAAACGATCATAAACACTCACGCCCTCTTTCAAATGTTTGTTGTATGGGGAAAGGTTTTTCGTCTTAATTTTTTTGTTGTGTGGGGAATGCGAGGACAAAGTAGAATAATACCTTTTAGTGAGAGATTCTGGTTGAAAAAGTTTTATTTGACAGCTCATTCAATTATCTGTTTTTATTCATAATTTTTTAACTTTTTTATTTTCATTGCAATTAAAAAAGTATTTTTTATTTCATTATCCTTTTAATTGATTGATAACTTTGTACTCTCTAAATAATGTATGTACTTTCCACTTTTGAGAGCGTATCAATATTTTATGTTGAAATACATTTTATATTGAAAACGAGCTATTTGGATCGTTTATTGCTTGAAATAAAGGGCTCTGTATCTCAGCACCTGAAGACAATAGTTAGAGATTTTATATTATTAAAGGTTGATTCGAAAAAAATACCAAAATGGAAGCTGTTGTAGAAAGAACAGATTTACAGGGTTAACATGTCTCTATGTAGTTCTTAAACGTTCTGTACGAAAAACTATTTTTGTCTTGAAGGTCAAATAATATTTTTCTTCCAATATGTGAAATCGCTTTCACCTAATGAAATAAAACCAATATGTTTTTGCAAATACCTACTTTTAAATACAAAAACAATGTAAAGAATAAATTTAATCATTCCATTGTCACGTAGGTGTATTCAGGCTGAGGATCGTCTTACTGAAGCAGCATCAGTAGATATTTCAACAACCAGTAGAGACTTTCAGTTCTAGCAACA
This sequence comes from Prosapia bicincta, assembly GCA_036971475.1. Classification (NCBI taxonomy): domain Eukaryota; kingdom Metazoa; phylum Arthropoda; class Insecta; order Hemiptera; family Cercopidae; genus Prosapia; species Prosapia bicincta. The sequence continues at coordinate 116,550,296 of JBAIZL010000004.1, read as the reverse complement.
ACCGGTAGAGACATTCAGTTCTAGCAACAACAGGTAGAAACTTTCAGTTCTAGCAACAACCGGTAGAGACTCTCAGTTCTACCAACAACCGGTAGAGACATTCAGTTCTAGCAACAACCGGTAGAGACTTTCAGTTCTAGCAACAACTGGTAGAGATATTTACTTCTAGCAAATACCGGTAGAAACATTCAGTTCTAGCGATAACCGGTAGAGAAGTTCACTTCTAACAACAATCGGTAGAGACTTTCAGTTCTAGCAACAACCGGTAGAGACTTTCAGTTCTAGCAACAACTGCTAGTGACATTCAGTTCTAGCAATAACCGGTAGAGAAGTTCACTTCTAGCAACAACCGGTAGAGACTTTCAGTTCTAGCAACAACTGGTAGTGACATTCAGTTCTAGCAATAACCGGTAGAGAAGTTCACTTCTAACAACAACCGGTAGAGACTTTCAGTTCTAGCAACAACTGGTAGTGACTTTCAGTTCTAGCAACAACCGGTAGAGACTTTCAGTTCTAGCAATAACCGGTAGAAAAATTTACTTCTAGCAAATACCGGTAGAAACATTCAGTTGAAGCAACAACCGGTAGAGACCTTCTGTTCTAGCAATAACCGGTAGAAAAATTTACTTCTAGCAAATACCGGTAGAAACATTCAGTTGAAGCAACAACCGGTAGAGACTTTCAGTTCTAGCAATAACCGGTAGAAAAATTTACTTCTAGCAAATACCGGTAGAAACATTCAGTTGAAGCAACAACCGGTAGAGACTTTCAGTTCTAGCAATAACCGGTAGAAAAATTTACTTCTAGCAAATACCGGTAGAAACATTCAGTTCTAGCAACAACTGCTAGTGACATTCGGTTCTAGCAACAAGCGGTAGAGACTTTCAGTTCTAGCAACAACCGGTAGAAACATTCAGTTTTAGCAACAACTGGTAGAGACTTTCAGTTCTAGCAACAACCGGTAGAGACTTTCAGTTCTAGCAACAACCGATAGAGACTTTCAGTTCGAGCAACAACCGGTAGAGAACAACCGTTGAAGCCTATGAATCCTCATCATCGACGGGTATCCAAACGGTCAACCTTTTTTAAAAAAAAAAAATACTTAAACATCTGTTTATTCAACAAGGATTCCTCGTCTTCCTAAAATGATTTTAAAACAACTAAATTATTAAAATTTTCTCATTCAAATCTAAGAAAGGCCTGATCAGCAAAATCAGACAGACGTTATAACAATCTGATGGTATGTACGAAGCTGTGATGTGATCCCAGGTTAATCGATATTCTCAAACCTCTAAAGTTGGCATTAAATTGAGAACACAAAATTGGAAGACATTTTGTGACAACCAAGCTGTAACTAATGTCGTGTTAAAAATGTTCTTTACAGGGATTTTTAAAAACCCACCTTAGGTAGTGACAGAGGTAGTTCTATAAAACGTCCTGTCATGTAAAGGATCTTTCAATAATTTGAAGCATTTACCTCAAGCATCTTAGCCTTGAATAAAAACAGACTTTTCAATCGCAATGTGATTTTCGAAAACCTAACTTACGGAGGGTGCATAGTGCGCGTAACTTTTATAATACATAGAATCGCAGTTTTGACGTTTCGCTAGAATCTCATCTAGTAGGGGATTATATTTACGTTTAGGGGCAATAAACTCTTCTGTTATTGGATGGTGAAGTCCTCCTGCATGTTCGACCTCTAAAGTTCTACCAGGTCCAGCATTGTGCATTGATACTAAAAACAGCATATTTGTAAATTTTTATAAAATATCAAACCAGGTCGAAAAATAGTGCAATAAAAAATAATGTATCGTTCCCTGCGCGTCGGTGATGTAACGGATCTACCGGGCTGTTTCGTTGTATAGATGTTTGTGTGTGTGTGTGCGCGCGCCCGTGCGTGTGCGTGTGCGTGTGCGTGCGCGTGTTTGTGTGTGTGTATGTGTGTGTGTGTGTGTGTGTGTGTGTGTGTGTGTGTGTGTGTGTGTGTGTAGTGTGTGCTTTAGGGTTGTTTTAAGTATAATCCGAAACCTTAATAAATTTTGTTTTTGATGAGTAACCAAAAGCCATAGAACGCATACCTGTTTCTATCCCAGGTTTTTTAAATCCATCATTTTTCACGAGCTCTGACGAATATTTACGAAATCATAGGAATAGATTGAATACGTTGAAAACATTTTTTCTTCCATCAGTTTTCTTATAACATCCTGGAATCGAGTTTCGTTTTCCTTTGACATTTTAAAATTTAAAACCTACTTCTATCTCACAATAGGCCCTGAGAAACTCATCACTTCATCACTGTAGTTGTGGAAAGATCGCTGCAAAAGCCTCGAATATTTCTGACGTTTAGCATTGACATTCGTCAAGAAGTTTCCGACAAGCGAGTATTCAAAATAATCTCCGATCATCCCTCTTAGCTTAGACTAAAACGAAATCGAACACATTTTTTATTCTCACGTATTTATTCTCGAAATATTCTTGAACTCACTCAATCTTGTCAGTGAATCTTCTCAATCTTGTGAATCCAAAAAGTACTCCATTTCTAGCAGAGCCGTATATCCTAATGTCTCATAGCGTAGCCTATATATAATATCATTTAGTACGATTTCGCTCTATTAATGTCCACTTTATTAATAAGGATTTCGAGCGACAAAATTGTAAAACGATGTAACTTCTGTCTCAGGCCGTATTATCGGAATGCAACCCCTAGTTTCACTTCCAATGGCAGTCCTACCATGAACCAACACATCATGTAGAACCTAACACTGCTTGTCCCTTTGTAACGACAGCTACGCGAATCTGATTGAGCAAAAACATATAATTGTTGGGAGAATGTTTTATTTATATATATTTGTCTATTTATTTATTTCAAGCGAGAGCTTTATTTTACGTGACAAGGACTCGTTGAATTATCAGAGCGTGTCGAGTTATTTCGAAGCTCTGAGGAGGGGGGGGGGGGGCGTTACCAATAAAATATTTCCACCCCTATCTGTCCACCATTCCAACATTCCAACAAGAGGCGCACACAAACGTTACGTATTTACAAATAATATTCATATTTACTGCTCCGTGGTATTTTACCCTTTGTAATTTGAAAAGGAATTTACCTGTGTGCCCTCTCATATCGATAAACAATATACGGCGCTTCAGTAAAGTAATAAACTCTCTATTACTGTAGCTTCCAGTAGATCGAAATATTTTCATTGTGTATAAAGTAAAATACAGAAAAATAAGTTTTTATCGGACAAGTGCTTAGATACTGGTATTTAGGGTTTACAGTAAATTTATAACTACAGGTTGGGCCAGACAAAGTGACGAAACTTTCTGGCCTTGTTAATCAGGCAATACTAATGAACAATACTCATATAAACATTGTCCTGAAAACGCTGCGTTAATGATTTGCAGCTGGCGAAATATTTCGTTAGTTAACTTAGATTGCTATAGTTACAGAGTCTGGGACTTAATTCGTTCGATTTGTCAGTTCATTTCACATGAAATGCACTAATTTTAAACTCAAATAACACCCTACAATTTTAAATAAGGTTCATTTGTAACGGGGAAATTGAAATGCCAGCGAAATGTTTCACACTTTATCTTGTTAAAGACCTCTATTTATACGCATGGTTAACTTTAGTTTCCCAGTATCTTCCTGGGGCACCAGCATATACAAAATAATTCAATAACTATTGGAAGGAAAGTAAGATGATTCGCCAAAGTTTTTCATTTGAAAGAGAAATCATTTCCAAACTAAATAAAACCACAGAATAACTTTAATTTTAGATTTTAAAATTTTCGAACAAAACATTATCTAGTAGTCTTTTTTGTCAACAAGTTTGCGGAGATTTTATTTTTCATGCAAATGGTTAGAAATAGAGTTGGTTTTAAGTGAAGTTACATTTTCTGAAACTATTTTGCTTTTAAAAAAAGATCCCCTAAAACGACAAATGGTATTTGATGTGTCCATCTCGAAACCACCATCTCTAGTTGAAAAGAAAAGGGGTGCTACTATAGTCAAGTGTATATAGACGATATGTTTCACATTTGAAATTCACGACAAGTTTAAAATCAAATCTTGATAAACTCTTGGCCATGCTAAGAAACTGAGGTAGGGAGAGGTACACTAATAATGGCTGGATTCTGTTTAAATCAAAATGCTGCAAGGAGTGTTAGTGGAGATGTACCGGAAAAAATGGAAATATTAAAGGGCGTAGGACAGGGTTGTATACTTGGTTCAACTTGCATTCTCAGAGAGATCTCGGGAATACTGCCTCGTATTAATGCCAACGAGGTTGTGATTAACGATATAAGATGCGTAGATATTATGGTTTTGTATCCCTCGAGTCTGATATGTAAACAAACAATATGATGGTAGAGTGTTGAGGTGTGACTAAAACTACCTACGTATTATTCAAAAAGTGGCAAATTTTAAATTGTAATAGTCCAAATGAGCGCTCGGCTGGTACTTGAACCCAAATTTGAACTCAAGAAATTAGATGCAGAACTGAACGGGAAAGACTCGCCTTCGTAAAGATGAAGAGGGTGTTAACCCGAAGATATTAGAAAACTTCCCTACGTGTGAATTCACTTTGATGTTGTTCAACTAATTCAGCTTTCTCTTAAATGGTACGGAAGCAATGACTCTGACTTAGCAAAAATTACAAACTTTTGAAATTAATAGGCTATATATAAGAGAATGTTAAAGATCTTATTGATTGCCAGAGGAAAAAACGAATACGTCAAACGTATAAAAGAACTGAAATTAATATTATTATCGTTAAAAGCCACTTGAATACTTTGGTTATCTTAAGGGGAAAAAAGAATATAACATTACATGGAAAAAGCTCCTTTAGATTGAAAATAAGCGTAACTCAGACAGAAGGACATTGTGACGTAATAACTAGTGACAATGGTGTGGAAAGAGAGCCTAGTGATTAGCAGCTTGGATAACGTGAATATCTAGCACATGGTTTCCATCGTCATTGGCAGACAAGGCAAAAGAAGGGATAACCCTTTCGGATCAATGCAGGAAAAAAAGGAGGCATAATTCTGACACTTTTGGTTACAATAAGATTATGATCCTGAGGAACCTCGTTTTCGTTTAGTGTAAGCTGGCTCCTCGTGGCATGATACTTTAGGCGATATTAAAAACAAAACGTCTACACCTTCTAACTTTGTTTAAAGTTAATATTTAGGAAGAATTTTATTCACTTCCCGGATACATAAGAGATCAATGTTTTTCGCATTTGAAAGTCACGAGGATAACAGAAGAAATAAAGAAGATAGTCAAGAAACATTAAAAGAGACTCTAACTTCATCCACGTGTAGTAGCACTTTAACTTCTCGATAGCTATAGTTAGTCTAAATGGTTAGTGGATTAAAAAAAAAACATTTGAGTTAGTATAGTGTAGTTTTTGTGTTGTGCTACTGTAGTTCTAATCAAATGTATGTAATTGTCAAGATTCAAACAAAAACTAAAGAGTTAATGGGGACTTTAATTATATGAGTATTTAGAGTAAGATAATGTAAGAAAAACTATTTGTTGGTGTAATAAGACCGGTTTTAATAATAATAATATTATTAATAACAAAATAAATGAAAGTTACAGTTTCTGTAAACAAATGAACAAAGCTACACTTTTTGTTACACTTCCGTTAACTAAAGTAAAACGCACACAGCTATTCTTTTATTCATTTTTTAATACAAAATATAATGATATAGAGAGGACAGTTTATTTTTTTTTTATAATAGAGGCGTTGTAATATCTACATTAAATCCATCGTATAAAAGCTTTAGAGATTGTGCGTTTGGAATCCATCAGCGAGTAAAACAGTTTACATTAAACTCAAGCACCTCTATCTACTCCCCCGTCCCTCCGTCTTGCGTACAGTATCACTCAGGACGCTTTCTGCCGCTGCAAACTGTTTGCTCATCACTTCGCTGCCAAACGAGGCTTTCCTCTACCACTTCATACGTGAAAAGCTGGGGCGCAAAGCGACGCAAAAATTACACCATCTTTTCAATTTATATTTCCCTAAATTAAACAGATTATGTAATTGCTTTAATTGCCGTAGAAGTTCATCACCCATTATGCGCCGTTTTTCATAATTTTGTTTTTATTTACCGATGTTAAATACAGTTATCAAAGACTTTGTGAAAGCTTGTTTTATATAGAATAGCAGCGCGTTTATTCCCTATGTAATAAAACTGTAATTATACTTTCTTTAAAAGTTATAGTCTATTCATAGCATAGCGGTTGGGCTTTGTGGTGAACACTATGTCATACTATCTTTTCTAGGCCTTGTTATTAAAATAATCAGGCTTGTCTAAAACCGTTGTATCTCAGTGAACAAATATATTCCTTTAAACACTTATAGTGAGTTTTAATTATCCTCTAAACAGAAACGTGTTTAAAGACATGTTTAAAAATCACTTGAATATTTATTTAACAATGACTAAGTGGCCAATGAGGGCTAACATTTATCGACACCTGACAACGTATTCGAGGCATAAATAGGCTATATAAAAGGCCTGTCTCAAAGATTCTAAGAAAAAAAAATATTAAAAGAAGAACTTCAACTGTGTTCCTCAGTCAGTGAAATCAAAGAACAAAATCTGAAATTACAACGTTTAAAATATTTAACTCGTATATCAGGGATCGAAACCGAGCTTTCAATGGTATAATGAACATTTCAAGAAACGTAAGGGAGGAAAATATATTCTCATTCAAAGGCTCCAACATGAAACGAAAAGTGAAAGATTTACAAAAGAACTAAGAAACCCTGCAACATACATTTGGAGCTGTTGTCTTTATAAAATAGGTCGGAACCATGGGAAAACGTTTGGGATAACACAAATAAGTCCTAAAGTTTGATTAAACTTAGGTTTGATAAGGTTTCTTTTGTTTCTGACTTGATCACTGAATTTGATATTAATTTAATAGAAAGAATAACTGTATTATTGATAAAATAATGGCAAAACATCAACTACATAAGTAGACCTCTCCTCTATCTCAATACGCTCATAGATTATGAGAGGGTATTTCATGCTCTCAGTAGATACTCAAAATCTTGAAAAGGTAGAAGAAAATTGAAAGTGAAAAAAGTATGAGTTAGGAAAAGGAACTGAGGGTATATTGTGATTTTCTGGAACTAAGGGTAGAGGAAAATTATGATATCGCATGAAGAGAGTGTTTTTATTGAGAAGAGATGCTATTCACAACATTAGTCGTAGTTAGGAGAAGAAAAGAGTGAGTACAAGAAGAAGAAATGTAATTTCAAATGTTTAGAATAGGCTACTTAGTAAAAGGTTTGGATCATTGCCTCAACCGATTAGAACAGCAGCGCTGAATGAATGCACATTACAGAAGTAAAAAAAAACGTTGTATATTGTGAAATGCAAAATATTGGTAATTAAATATTTAAATTTAGTAATTATTAAAATTTCAGATTAAAACAATCCTAGATACTTTTACAACCGACTTTTGCAAAACGCTTAGTTATCACCTCTTTATTGAAAAGAATTACGCATTGTTATGTTAAGAATAACCTAATATAAAGAGAGAAATGTTGCATTTTAGAGATATATATGAAGGTAAAGTGGAAAGAGAAAAGACATCCAAATTCTCAGATTTCGTATTATGAGTTATTGCTACTTACTTAAGAGCTCGAACTCCTGTACAATGTGATACTGTTATTGTTTTCTCATAAACTATGGAAGTAATGGACGTATAACAATATTAATACTGTAATTTTTGAAGAAAACACTTTTAGTACAATAACGTTTTTACTACGCTATTTAAGATGAAAATAAAAAGACTTTCCAATCGGCATTAGTCTATAAAACAAGGGAAATAGAACAATAATCGACTGAAATCAGAAAATAGATATTTTATCCATAGCTATTTGTTTTGCTTGTAATTTGAACTTTACTTAACCATCTTCGAGTCCCTTCACGTCACAAAGATATAAATCATTGTATAATCTGTTACTCGTAACATTAATATCATCGGCGAAATGATTTTTATTATTGCATCATTTGGAATGAAGGAAACGTTCAAGTGTCACGAAGTATAAGAAATAATCTTTTATTTGTGTTTGTCCAAAAGTACTGTTTGTGCAGATCGCTTGCCTGTATTAGGAAGGGCGCCAGAGCCTGGCTCAAACTGTAGGATTTGTCGGTAAACGTTAGCGTAGCATCGGGCCCTGCTGGGGATTTAATTAAAGGGGAGAGGGTAGCCCGAAGGGGTGGATTCATTAGGTTATGACGAGAGCCTCATTTAGGAAATTATATTCAATTTCACTTCAAGCTAGGCAAAATTTAATAACTTGTTAAGATATATTACGCTCCTTCTATGTATCGATGCGAGGCGACCCGTTTTTTAAATTAAAACGTAACACCGTAAAATTACTACGTAATTTATGAGTCACTCATAATGAGTTGCTCCGTTGTTATTAACATAAAAAAAAAAAACATCGCTCATGACAATTTTTTACCAAACAGTATGTAGAGCCTACCAGAAACGTTAATAACTTTAAAATCCGGTTAAAAAAAATACTACAGCTCTGATTATAATCGATACAAAATAATTTTCTAAGAATTTTGTTTCATTTTTGAGGATTGCTTGCTGTCATTATTATATATGTATGTTTAAATTGAAGTTTAAAAAACACACTGAATTAAAATAAATGTTGAACAAGGCTGTGGAACTCATAGAATAAAAAAATTTTTTTAAAGAATTGAATGGACTACGAATATCTTTAAAAAGAAGATTCAGTCACCCGAAATTCCGGATATAGAGAAAGGGCAGATCATTATTTTTGAAAAAAAATATTTTTACCAACTATTACTGCAATTTTTCAAAAATATGAAAGCCGGTTTACAAGTAATAAGATCACAGATTAAAACAATAAAATCTTAAAAGAACGTACTCAATTTTATGTTACATCAATTATAATTATAAAAATTCCGTTTTACATGTACTTTTGAAAAATTAAATCCCTATAAACTTATCTTAATTATACTATCACTATCTCACTTTATTTCAATTATAGAGTTCTGTGCAAAATAGATCAACTATAAGGTCTACAATAAATTAAGAATTTTTGTTGGGGGTTTTTTTTAGTTCAAAACTGTTTCAGGTCTCAAAATGTAGTGATTATTAAAGGGCAATGATTTAAGACATAAAATGATGAATTGTATGCGATAACCCTCTCACTAAAGGTCCTGACATTCATTTGTTTCATTCCTTCTAATGTTGCTTTAGCATTTAATGTTTATATCACTGAGCTTAAAGTTTTTCACTCTTTTCTACACTTCAACAAGGTTAACAAACATTATTTTTTTTTCCAGTTCTGTTAGATTATCTCCTGTTTACATTTCTACTCGTTATAATAAGATAGTCAATAGTCAATTTAAAACACATCGTCCTACTTTATTTGACTTTTTTTAAAAATACTATACTAGTATAGTTTATTACAATCATATTATTATGTAAACATTTAATAAGTAGAAAATATGTACCAGGGAAGTGATATTATGAAATTCTGCAATTGAGAGCATAGGAATTTTATGAAAACAAGTTGGGAGGGTTGCTTTCCTGATGGGAAGAGTTGCTACTTACAACAGTCAGAAAGTAGTAGAATAGAGCTTTATTTGCTATGCGAATACAAGGAAAAAAATATAAACTAAAATGTCTACACGACTCACTGAAAAGTTCGAATCATTGTCTCACAATAATCTAAAATAAAAGTTAAAATATTTACAAATGCTAATTACATATTGGTCATAATTTTCAATTTGTATTTTAGTAATTGAAAATGTGGGAATGTTTTGCAAGTATAGGCTATTATTGTTATTGAATATTGTAAATATTTTACTTAAAAATAATATGGCCAAAATATAGGCTAAGTTGTGAACCACGAACGCTAATTCACAATCAGCATTTTATTTTCAACTACGTGCTTCAATAGCAAAGTCATCATCATCATCGTATAGCTGCATAAATTTTAAGAAATAAATAAAATGGCAGTAAAGATATTTAGGTCTATACCATAATTCTATGTTGAATAAAATCTAAATATAAATTCTATATTAAAGACATTACTATTTTTGGTACGTATACTTACTGTACACAAACGTAGAAAATGTTTTGATAAGGGGCGTCACCAAACATTATACACATTTAATATGTAACCATGGAGCCACGAGATCTGGGTGGATTTTAGAGCCTCAGACCCGTGTTGAAAAAATTGTTAATTTATTAATAGTTTAAAACTTGTGTAGCTATACCCACTGACAATTTTCACTTTCACATTAAAATGCGTAGGAGAAAATCTATTACTTGTGCGAGAGTGTTCGTTTTTATTTAACTACAAAACATTATTGTGGATTGTTTTTTTTTTTTTTTTGTTAATATCATAATCAATAACTTCATTAAATTACTGTACTTAAAACGCTGTCGAATTACAATAATTATCATTTACTTTATGTACATTTCTGTTACAAACCAACCCTCCTCAGTGTCATAAAAAACCAAACTCTTTAAAAAACGATGTTATCATGCACTCAAT